>LIHB01000010.1:281368-412984 GCA_001297265.1 Mycosphaerella arachidis
CCCCCCCCCCCCTAGGGATGGGATGTTGACCACACCTCTACAGATTCCTTACATCGTCTTCGAGGCGCCTTCGAATTTGTTGCTCAAGAGGATGAAGCCTTCGGTGTGGCAGTCGCGGATCTTGTTCACGTGGGGTGCTGTGCTGTGTTGTCATGTCGCTTGCACCAGCAGGAATGGGATCTATGCAGCCAGATTCTTTCTGGGACTGGCGGAGGCTGGCATGTTCCCGGGAGTGATCTTGCAGATGACTTATTGGTATCGGCCGGATGAGATGTCTGTGCGGCTGCTTTACTTTTGTGAGAGATGCACCTGACTGTGTTTGGTAGAGATGCTGACAGGAAGTAGACATTCTGGGCAACCTTTCGGGTGTCTTTGGTGGCATATTCGCGTACGCGTTTGATATCGCTTCGGGCGGAGCTGGACTGTCGGGGTGGCAGCTGTTGTTTCTTTTTGAGGGTCTGGTGACGGTTGTATTCGCGGCGGTCGTATACTTCCGCCTGCCCGACTGTGAGTCCTCGCATGATGTACTGGCCCAGACCGTACACTAACCCTCTACAAGTTCCGGACACTGCTCGATGGCTGTCGAATAAAGAGCGAGCCTTTGTAAAAGCCCGTCTGCCGCAGAATGCTCCAAGAGCCGACGAGCTCAACTTTCGCTTTAGTGAGATTGTGGAAGCGCTCAAGGATAAACGTCTGTGGCTGTTCACTATGATCTGGGCGACACAGACTGTTGGAACGCATGGCACCCGCTTCTATCAGAGTACTGTCATCGCGAATCTGGGCTTTTCGTAAGTATTGAGAACAAGTATCCTTGGCGGAGACATATTCCTCGCTGACACCACCAACACAGCACCATCGCCCAAGCACAACTCCTCAACCTCCCGATATCCATCCTCACAATCATCCTCATAGGCATCTCCGGCTACTTTGCAGATTCCGGCCGCTTCCCACGACCTCTATACCCTCTGACATTTCTCTCCATCATCCTCGCCTGCTACGGCGTGCTGTATGCCTACCCCAGCAACGGCGCTGTCTACGCCGCCACAATGATCGCCAACGCCTGTGCCTCTGCATGGTACCCATTGATGTGGCCCTGGCGAGTGCAAACCACTGCTCGCGCTACCGGATCGGCCTTCTCCATTGGCTTCGTAAATTCGTATGGACAAATCGGTGGTGCGATTGGGCCGCAGATCTTCAGGAGTAAGTATGCGCCGAGGTATCAGCAGGCGTTTGGGGTGGTGATGGGGATTGTGGCGGGATGTATTTTGTTGACGCTAGGTGCGTGGTGGGTCACGAGGCGGACTGAAAGAGAGACGAGGAGGTTGAAACTCGCGAGGGTGAAGGCGCAGAAGCAGGGCTTGGCGGTATTGGATGATGTGGTTGATGAGGATTTGAAGAGGGATAGGAGGACGTAGTAGGGTGCATCGTTGACAGCAATGTTGTGCTCCAGGGATGGAAAAGAATTTGGGAAGCCGACGAGATTCGAACTGGCACCTCTTCATCAATCTACTTGCCTAGGCAAGTTAAGGTCGTCACGTTGTTCTGTTTTGGATAGCAAACCGAAGTCTAAAGTCTCAGGCGCGGCTCAGCGAACGACACCAGTACTACTCACACATCACAGAAGACATGCTATGGTCGTATTCTGGGCGTCTTGCCCGTCCCCTAGACCGGGAGGTCACTACACCGAAGTGCAGTGCTGGTAGAAGCTGAGGCAAAGATGCCATCACCAGCAGAATCCAATCGAGAAGTACTAGTGCATAAGAATCATCCGCGGGCACAAATGTTCTCAAGCTTGAGGCAGAACTTTCCCCAGCGTCCACGTCACCCATATCTCTTTCACCAAGACTCTAATGCGTTGGACGAGGTATCTGTATGTCTAACGTCCTGCAACATAGCTTCGGACTTCTCCCGCTCGCTCAAGCCACGCAGCGCACGCATGACCGGTGGCATGGCAAGCGATCGGAGCTTGACAATACACACTGACATTCCCGGAACATCTCGTTCGCGGAACTCAGCTTTGATCGTAAAGTGGAGGTGCTGGACTTTGAGCTCTAATTCACCTGTCCCTCGACTCATCCGTGACGGGACACAGTGCTTCCAATCGGTCGAAACGCCGTCTGTATCATGTGTATCTTCTGGTCGTTGTGCCTTAACTTGAAACTGTAGCATCGGCGTTCTCCGTCGTTGTACCCACGCCTTGGCTCGAAGGGATACATGATGGAAAGCCATGAGTTGCGTTGGTCATCATGCCAGGTCACACGTCCTACTGGCACGATTCCATGCTCTCCTCCTCACCATTGCATGACGTTTGTATTCGTATTCCAGCTCTGGACGGCACAGCTTTCACGAAGGAGAGGTGCTCGCGGAAGTTGATGCTAGGCTGGAACCAGAGTGACACGATACGAGAGACGTAGGTGCTCTCAGCAGGTGCTGTTTTTCATATTCCCTGTGATCTGATGCAATCACAAGAGCCTGCGTGACTGCGTTCTTTCTAATTTCGTTGGGAAGTGTTCGCGGTCGTTCCGATCGCATTAGCCATGCCACCATGGGGTCATCTCACTTGGTTCCGATACCACGCTTCTCTTCTGGTCTGATCTTCCGTTCGAATCCCGTATGGCCGCGGAAGTCGTTTTCATACCTGCAATTGAGCACTGCGTATGTTCGTACGGGAAAGTCGCCGATCGAGACGATGGGTAGGCGAATGCGAATGCCGGTTTTCTGGCTCTCGCAGGGCCGGACTTGCGAGCTTGGGAAAGCCATAACTCGAGACAAATTACGAAAAGCGTAGGGCCTTGGGCTCCACACAAAATCTTCCGCGGGTTCGTCTCCCAGTAGGATCGACTGGTCGGTGATAGTCTCAATGATGATTTCCTGCAGCCTGGCAAACGCTCTATCACCCTCGCCGTACAGTACAGGAATGTTGACGTTGAACAATCCGAGTAGGGAGTAGGCTTTGTCCTCGGGTCGCGTCGTTGCCCGTTCTGCAGCCCAAGACAACCACTTCGCTAGGCTCATTTGCTTCAAGATACAGGGAAGACGTCCCGGCTGCTCAGTCTCTTTCCGGTCGAGAACGACCCTTTCGATACCGGATATGCACGAAATCGTTCAAAAGACTTGCTCGGTCACCGATTGGTCGCCACAGCTGATCGAAACACCAGACTTCCTGAGGCGCGATTAGCTCTTGCAGTGTCCATCCTCGGGTGAACCACTTGCAGCGTGCCAGGCGGGCTCGGTCCTCTCGCGCGAAGCCGAGAGTGAGGGTTTGCAACTCTAATGATCTGTCGCTTGTGGTGGTAGCATCGCCTGCGCAGACAAAGTCGGACAGGTATACGAAACAAACCGCGGACAGATGATACCATGAGAACATGCTGTTGAGCGCATCGGATAGTTCGGCGCTGCTACTTTTATCAATGCAGCAGGTGTCGACCCAAGCATAACGCAATTTGCATCAAATTACTTCTTCGCAGGTAAAGTCAAGCTTCCGAAAGTCCTTCTCCACACATGCTGCGGCCGGATTCTGAATGTCGATGAAGCTTACTTCTCTGCTTCCCCATGTGTGTGACAGTATTGCGTATGAGTCCTAAAGCCCACTAGAGGTAAGCACTGCGATCAGTGTCTGCGTCTCTCGTGCAAGGGAGACAGTGGTCTATGTTTTACTGACTTTTCGTCCTTGATTTCACCGGTGGGCGGCCCAGTGAACCATGTCAGCTTTCGAGTTGTCGCGTCGATCAACCACATCGACGATCGTGCTGCACACAAAACCAGTAAGAAGTCGTACTTCTGCGGATGCTCTTTCGAAGTTGGCGCGGTGGCATCGTCGGCTGAGTCGTGTAAGCTGGCGCGGAGCTTTGTGTCGTACAACACAACTCCATGCCTGCCAAGACTCGGCTCATGGGTTTCGCAGCAGTAAGCTACACGTATCTTTGAGCCGTAACCTCGAGATGCCGGCCAGTCGGCAAAATCCAGAGTGTTCCAGTTCCAGTGGTCACTTCGAAGCTTGAGCTGCGAGTCATATCGTATAAGCACGTGCGTTATACCGCTTGCCATCCGTGAACACATCCCATTATCGGACACTCATCCCAATTAGAGGCCGAGGCTCTCGCCCGTAGTGTCCCTGCATACACCGCAGTGCACGACCTTGCCAGATCGGACTTTGGATGAAGGCGTGGCCTGATAACAAAGGCTGAACCAGATCTGGAGCCTCCCGTGGATGGCAGGTACCTGCAACTGCCACTCTACACAGCTGGTCGGCACATTTTTTTTCTCGTGGGCGTGGTCATGTCAAACGGCGCGCCGTCTCAAACTTGTCACTCTGGACTCTTGCGCGAATGCGGTACACTGGAGCTCAAATCGTGATCTAACAAGCATTATTTTAGTGCTGTCACTGGCCTCGCTGGTATGGTCTGGAAGCGGGTACCTGTTCGCGGACTAGCCTCTCCCCGATATCATTATGCCTTACCGCAGCTTTGTCCCATGTTTCAGATGATAATAAATGCTTCAAGTGTTGAATTGGTCGTATACACAATCGTCAGAACACGGCCACCCCGCGGTCAATATGCATATATCACCTTCGCCATACAACTCCAGTCTCCGTCCCCATTCGTTAGCTCATAGCCCACGCTACAAGATGGCAACAAGAATCAAGAGCACAACGCTGAATGTTCGCAGAGTTGGGTATCTTCCCGAGCACCAATGCCGACAAGTCAGTCATAACAATGCATCACGTAACATAAGTATGTCCTGATATCATGGTTGGCTCCCAAGCAGGCCGGCAGAGCTATACTGCACCGCGCCACTGCCGCCACTGCTATCGCTTTCACTCCGTGCAAAAGTGACCCGCCGAGGCGTGTCCAGGTCGATCTTCTGAGGTGATGCTTGGCTGGAGGCTGTCGTTGCGCTTCGGGGTATTTGAGACGTGTGTGGCGAACCCAGCTGGAATAATGCTTGCAGTGCGTCGCGTTCGGCTTCAGCTGTTTGGAGCTCCGTTCGAATCGTGGGCGGTCGTCGAGCTGTGGCAGTATTGATAGGCGTTCGAGGTGGCGACATGGCACTGTTCTGATTTTGGAAGCGACTCGTTGCCTGCGATGGATACTGGCTTGAGCTCGAAGTTGGCCTGATATCAGGAGCGGGCTGCAAGCGTGGAGCGGAACCTAGTGAAGGCGTGTAGTGCTGTGCTTGTTGCAGCATACCCGAGTAGTGACCAGAATGTCGCTTGCTCGGTGGCGCTCCGGCCACGTTGAGACCATGACGATTGTGGTAGTTGTCGTGTACCGTCAGGCGAGATGTGCCATTGCTGAGGCCGCTGGTACCAGGACGTTGGTCAAGATGGGACATGCTGTGCCGGTTGGCTCGTGCTTTGTACGCGGTCAATTGCTCAACTTCATGCAGCTGCTTATGCTCCCATCCATTCTGCACTTTCGCCATAGCGTACCCGAGACGCGTCCTCAACGTTGCGGCCAGTTCCCCTGCTCTGCTTGCCGACGAAGAGATGGACTCGCGACGCGACGCGCGCTCGGAAAAGGTTGCTGTGTATGGCGTGTCGGGTAGACTTGGCGCGTTCTTGACATGGCCGCTTGCAGTTCGCTTTGCGCCATTCGTCAAGGCCGGGGATGTTATGCTCATAGGACTCGCCAATGCATTCTCGCCGGTCAAGTGCGCTGTGTGCAATGGGTTCTCCGGCGTCCTCTGTCGTTGCATGGCCGCCTTCTGTGACGTAGGCGGTGCATGTCGCGCGGCGCTGACGGACTCGGCCGACGACGGCGGCGAGGTGTTGTCGGTATAGCTCGTGAGCTGCGACAAGTTGCTGTCGCTGGCCTGCAGCCGAGGCAACGTGCTGCTGACCGCGCTGTGCACGCTCAACATGCTCTCTTGCGAGGCCGGCGCGGATAAAGGTTGGTGCAGGTCGGGTGCTTGCACTGAACGCGTCGCTTTCGATGGTCGGTCGGGTTGAGGCGTTCGCATATGCGATGTCGTTTGTGAAAGAGGCATGTTGGTGGTGTAGTTGGAGGCGGTCATCGTCTCCATGGCGGATTCACGAAGACACGGCCTATGTGTGCCGCCGCGCTCGTGCGTGTAGTGGTGCAGTAGTTAGTGTTGGATAGCACTAGCGCTCGTGACGCGACAGTGGCTGGAAGCACTCGGGGCTACGCTCGGGAATCGTTCGTTCAATACGCGTCTTTTGCTGCACAATCTGCCGACATCAACTCCACGTAACCATAGAGATATCGCAGACCGGCCACGCAGTACTGTGCGTGTGTTGCCAGTCACGAGTCGGAGTGTTGAGGACGACTCTCTTTCACGCTCATCCCAACGCGAACAATACGCCAACGCTCGTGCGCATAATAATAAATTGACCCCACCGGCGTTATCCTTGCCTTCAGGGCCTCGGCGAACACTGTCTCTTGGCGGCGTCGAGTGCTCGCCCTGTTGTTTGTGTCAATGCAGTCCCATATAATTGATCCGCGTCATGTATGGACCGTATCATGGCTTGGCTTCGTTGGAGTGTTGTCTCCTCGCTCAGACCGTGTTGCTGCACAGAGCAACGGTTTGATCAGAAGCAACAAGCATGAAAAAAGCATTTGCGTGATGCAGACCCATCTCACGCTATGACAACGCTCGTGTCACAACGCTAGGTCCACACACAACACCAAACCTCGACCTTTCGCCACGAACAACACTCCGTCCCATGATCATACGATAGCATCGCGAATCAGTGCCGACTATGCTCAGCCTGAGAGCTATAGCACGGCACAATGGCATTTGTAGACCATCATTGAAGCTCGCACGAGCAGGCACGCGACACCTCCAGACCAAGACCGTGACTGACGCCGACATCTCCAGATATGCAGCAAAGCCACTGTATCCTCTGACATTGGCAGATCTGTGCAAGCATGGCAGGCCCCCTTTGTCAGAGCAGGCCCTGCTCAATAGTGCCAACTTCACCCTGGGCATCTTGCCTTCACGATTAGCACACCGCATTCAGAGCCTCCGAGCCCTGCCGTACATCGTAGTCGCCAACCCGAACGTCGGCAAGATCCACAACAATTACGTGCACTCGCTGTCGACGCTCCTTCCCTTCGCCGAGCGGAAGATCGAGAGTCTGGAAGAGGAGATCAACTTCACAGAGGTCATGGCCGACTTGGTCCAGACCCACAACAACACCATAGCAATCCTGGCGAGAGGCTTCCTGGAGGCGAGGAAATACATCTCCAAAGACGACATTACGCGGTTTTTGGACGAACACCTCCGAGCACGAATCGGTACACGACTCATCGCTGAGCAGCACATTGCCCTACACTTCAGCAGCCAGCCACATCGCGAGCTGTCAGAACATGCCGACGATGCTCCTCCGTCCTACATCGGCGTCATCGACACAGCTCTTCGCCCAGCAGACATCATCCGCAATTGCGAGCATACTGTTGGCGAGATTTGCGAGCTGAAGTACGGCGTCCGTCCCACGGTTGTGCTGAAAGGCAGCCCTGAATCGTCCATTGCCCACATCCCGATGCATATCGAGTACATCCTCACGGAACTGCTCAAGAATAGCTTCCGTGCTACGATAGAAGCAGGGATGGAGAAAGAGCCGATAGAAATCACGATCGCACCAGCTCCAGCAGCGGAGGACTCACATTCGAGCCAATCCACATTGCAAAAGCAGCGGAGACACAGTGAGAAGGAAGGTGCGCCTGTGGGAGTGATCAGCAATTACGATCAGGGCAGCGTAGACCATGCCTCAGGCTCAAACGGGCCTGAGTATGCGGTTTCTTCAAATATCAGACCATTGGACAAGCAGACTCCCGGTGTGACGATCAGGATACGGGATCGTGGTGGAGGAATTAATCCTGAGAACTATTCTAAGCTGTGGGAGTACGGCTTCACGACTTTCAACGAGGATGAGATACTGGACAAGGTCAGTGGCGGAAACAGAGGTGTTGACGCGCTGGACGCGATCAGTGGAGGTGTAGCAGCTGGCAGCAGTCTGGCTGGTCTTGGGTATGGCTTGCCACTAGGCAGAGCATACGCCGAGTACTTCGGTGGAGGCATCGCCGTACAGAGCATGTGGGGCTGGGGCACGGATGTATATCTCAGCCTCAGAGGCGTGGGCAAGATCGTGGAGTGAAGCAAAACAAAATCATATGACGAACCTTTCGAGATGGCGCACTTACACGAGTATGAGCGGAATTCCATGGCTGAGCTACCAGCATCAAAGAAAATAACACAAAAGCTACGAGCTATGCCAGCGCAGATGTCAAAAAGTGATGCCAAGCACGGCCCTACCAGCTTCGATCTGATAGCTCCCTTCGCCGTTCGCCACTGTCCGAGACCCGGGAGCTGGTTGTTCTCAGATGTTCTAACCAATTGAATTAAGAGCCCTGTTCGCTGCATGGACCAAGCGATATAGCCCACCGAGTTGGATGGCGAGAGACGTTTGTGGTAGGCTATGTCCATTGGACGGATGAGAGCAGAGGCGGCGGAAGGATGCATGAAGTTGCTGCAACGAGAAGCGTATTAATACGAAGAGAATTTCAAGGCAGAATGATGGTATGAAATCTGGTTGCCACCTTCGGACTCTTGACAAGAGTGAAGGAGTGCTCACGAGATTTCATATTCTACTCTCGAAAGTCGAAACCTACTTGACTGGTGCAGAGTATGCCGAAGCCGGACACATGGAGAACCGACCTTGATCTTCCTGGGGATTTTCGCACACGTCCACGATCACAGGCAAAAGAAATTTTGAAATTTATGAATGACTTCTGTCCGGATCGAACGGATCGCAGAGTCTCGATCTGAATCATCTGGAAACCTCGGACAAGGCCGTGTCGATCAGCAAAAAGGATTATCATGATGAGTGACTTCTATCTGGATCGAATGGATCGTCTTCTGGACTCCTGGGCTACCCCCACCGTCGGCGGAGGTAGCCCTGGAGATAGAGACCAGATGCATTGACCAACTATGCTAAGAAGTCGATTGTGGTTGAGCTACAGAGGCGAGGTTTGTTCGATGGGAGGGTGGGCTTGCAGGTGTAGATATAGCTTGGCTTGGCGTGAAAGGGGGGGAGGGAAGAGGAGGTTGGAGTTGAGGCTGTGTGCAGTGTTGCCTACTGCATTCACTCACTTCGAGAAGTGGCGGGGCCTTTGTCTGGCGCTAGTAGACTAGGCTGAGGGTAGGCGAGCGCTAATACTGCCTTTGCACTTCCTGCTTGTAGTCTTCAGGTGGCTACAGCTAAGATAACAATCTACGAATTATGGACCACCACACTCAATTGACTTGCACGAGCAATCAGGACAATAATTGTAAACGGCTAGTGTAGTGTTACACGCGTAGAGACCCTCTACCCTGTTCATCCTCTTACGATCACGATGCTACGAGACTTGACTTGTGGCCACTTGGCTGGGGTTTGACGTATGCAGCACATGCGGGCTAGTCAGCCCATCTTCAGCAGCTCGTCTTACACTCGTACATAGTATACAATACATCAGGTATGCTTCATGTACTTGAGTATGCAACAGAACAGCACGCGGCCACAACTTCGTCAAATGACATGCATGAGCACCCAGAATGCAGCGCAAAGCAATTCAGAGCGACTGTAATCGATAGAGTTCGAGGCCGCAATGGTTGTCACTGACGGCAGCACCGTTGTTCAGTCGTAAAAGATGACCACCGCAATCTACTCCTTCCACACCAGCACCCCACGCTCATAAAGCCCAGTCACAAAACCAGTCTTTCTCGCCACATCTCTCGCAGCGGTCGACGAAGTTCCATACTCATCACCGACGTAAAGATTCTTCACTCCGGTCTCCGCATTCCACTCAGCGACCCAACTCAAGCGATGCAGCTGACACTTTTCAGCATCTGCCTCTGCTCCAGGGCAGAACCTATTGTTCTTCGAAACCTTCTCCAGACTAGGTGCATGCGGATGACCAGCTATCAGCAACTTGCCATTGCCGTCTGTGCTGATGTTGTCTGGGACGAATGACAGCGGAACCTTCTTCGACAGTAGCAGACTCGGGACCGTGCCGCCGACAAATGAAGCATCCATAAACGAATAGATATAAATCGAGGCAGTCGTGGAGCTTGCAACGGCCACAGTGCTGGAGTCGATGAAGGTGATGCCGTTGGCGAATGGGACCCGGGCTAATGTTGTGATCTGTGGAGCACTCCCTTCCACCAGTTTGACGTGTGCTACGCTACCGCCAGGAAGTCCGGCGTAGGTTTCGAATTTTGCCAACGGGAGATTGTCTCTGGCTTTGAAGTAGTGGTCGTTTGTGACGAGGAAATCTGTGGCACTGATGGCTGCGATGGAGTTGGGGGTTGCTAGCTTCTCGTGTTCGAGTGTGTTAATCAGAACGGCCGTAGCTTCCTCGATATTTAGCTTGTACAGCTCGACTTTGGATCCGGAGTGAGCATGATTCGCCACGAAGAGAGTCTGGCTTTCAGCATGATATTCGATGCCAAGTGGATGGAAGTTGTGCTTGTCAGATTCGGACCGCTGCAAGGCTAGCTTCTGTGGTGGTTTCTGAGGTTCATCCGCATACTTGTACAGGTAGAGTCCGGTAGATGGTGGAGGTACATGGTTGACGAAAGTTCCCATCACCGTATTCCATCTGTGTGTCGTTAGGAACAATATCGAATGACATTCGATGTATACACGCACTCATCTCGGCCCGGATCACAGCTCAACAAAGCCCATCCAGCCTGGTCGTTCAGATAGACGTCCTCGCAGTTTCGAACCACATCTTGAAAGCGAATCTCCCATCGACCCAACTCATTCACCTTCTCAAGTCTCTCGGGAGCATTGTAGTAGAAGGTGGTCAGTAGAGGTGAGCGGTAGTATAGGAAAGCTGACACCAGTAACACCACCTTTATCGGTCAGCGATGTGCTACCCTCTCCCAACGAAGATGACCTACCGGGCCAGTCACAAAGGTTCCGAACCCCATCTGGAGCGTCGTATGGGTTCCAGACTGCGAGTGAGCCTGGTCAAGCTGCGTTGAAATCGTCGATTACGAATGTTTGGTGAAGATGATGGCTGCTGACAGAGGTGAGGTCGAGGTCGTGCGAAGCTTCGGTAAGCGTTGAACCTTCCAAAGTGTTTGCCTGAGGTCGGATGGCACCACTCTTCCATCGCAACTTGGTCCATATTCACAAATACCATCAACAGCATAGCGAGGTTCCAGTATCGAGCAGACCTGCTATACGATCCACGCAGATACGCCTTGTCGCAGAATTCACGTTGCCTTTCTCGGCGGCACCCTTGCTCCCGCCGATCTAGTGCGCACCACATCTTCCCACTCTTGCCGCGATTCGAGCTACGCGTTGCACTTAGCAATGGCGTCGAGGCGTGGCTTGTGTCAAAGAGCTATGTCGAGAGCCCTCATTCATGGCGTTTCCGGGATGGCCGTCACCTTGCCCATCTGCAGCCGTCACTTCAAGCAGGAACCCTTCAGCCAATAGCCTGAAAAACATGTGGCATTTGAACTAGCTGCTCTTCATTGGCAGTGAGGCCAGATTCCTGGCTACTTCATCCTCGACAGGGTCATAACAGACTGTCAGAGATCTGCTGGAGACCTAGAGGAACCTGGGTAGATATGGCATGCAGAGGCATTCAAGTGGTGTCTTCTGACTGCTGCATCTAGAACGAGGCGCTCCTGTAGGTCCTCCACATCTGCGCCGCATGCGGAAAGCGCAGTAGCTTCAAAGCTGATTCCAGAGGTGGTTCATGACAGACTCCGCTCGCATCAATAAGGTGCGGGAAGAATTGGTGTGGACAGACGTCGTTGCGCATCTTGCCCACGACACCGTACCTTCCGGTAAAAAGTGGCATGGTTCGATGCTGATCATGACATGAAGCGGCCCAAGGAATGCCTGACATCTCATGCAAACATGTCAGGCTTGGGTTAGACTTCACATCACACTCAGGCACAGCTGGAGCTTTCTGCCTCAACCAAGATACAGTTCTGCCACGCGCGTGAGTCTGCAGGAAGACATTATCAAAGATCAGAGACAGACGGCAGCGCTTGAAATGGCCCATTCGCTGCTGTCGCGACTCGGTTTCGTCGATTTGCTGGAGAATCAGAAGCGCTGGGTCCGCGATTCATGTCAGTGATAATCACAAATTCGTTGAGGGATGGAACCCCGTACGAAGGTCGATAGCGTAGTGATTTGTTGACAGTGCGATGACCTCTCTTGTGTCGAGTGCCCACGCACACAATGGCGAACATGCAAGGACGAGGAAAATCAACTTCAGGACTGCCTCACCCTACCACCACCCACGTGGGCTGCACACAATGGACCATCGTCCACGGAAGCTGGATTTGTCACGTTAATGGTGTCAGCATAGAACTGTTGATCACTATTGGACTGACACGAGCTAGTAATCGAGCGCGTTCCAAGCAACGGCGAGAGGTCAAAGTCGTTGCATCATCCAATCATCCAAACCGGTAACATGGCTCGTCGTCTCCTCAGCCGTGGCATCCCAACATCGCAAGGTGATGTGGCCCGACGCTTCAAGCCAAGGAACGAAGCTAGGCCTGCAGTAATATTGTGAAAGAGGATCGAGCTGGACGAAAGAAGTAATCCTGTGGGCACAGAAGTCGGCAGTCTCCGTATAGCCACTGGCGTTCAAACACCATTCACCTACATCCTGCGTCAGCCGTCGGGAAGCCTTCATTCCGAGCACGCGGCAGCCAAAATATCCGTCTTTAAAAAGTCGTACTAACTTCATGCAGACAGCTCGTGATTGAGCAAAACTCTGGAGCTTCCCAACTAGGCAACGAGCTGAGTGTACACGGCTGTCTAGAGTACGAAAGCTTCAGAACAAGCTTGTTACACGACCAATCGTGCTTGCAGCTCCACCATGGCTTGCAGCAAGCGAGCCAGTGAGCACAAGAAATACCCACCTAGCCCTCTTTGAGCTGTATGCCAAAGAGTATGCTTAACTCTAATACCCGTGTAACGCTGCGATCGATCTAGGCCTGCGTGGAAGCGACGCCCAAAATGATGCAAGGCGTTGCAGAGGTGACAAGTGCGCCAGACGTGATGTTGTTGTTGGGGCGGCAAGGGACGAGGTGAAATGTGGTATATAGATTGAGGTGCGCCGGCACTCGGGCTGAGGTACCTCTTTCCCGCCAGCCAACTTCTATCTTCCGACCACTTCTTTAGGCATCATGCGCTACACATACGCCACCGCATTCGCAGCCTTGGCTGCTGCTGCTCCAGTCATTGACAAGCGACAGTCGGCCATCAACGACGGTGTCATCCTCAACTACGCGTTGACCCTCGAGCACTTGGAGAATGCGTTCTACAAGGAGGGACTCTCGAAGTTCAGCGAGGCAGATTTCACGGCAGCTGGTGTCAACCCAGGCTTCTACAACAACCTGAAGCAGATCAGCTCCGACGAGCAGACACACGTCAGCTTCCTGACAACAGCACTCAGTGGCGCCGGTGTCGTCCCAGTCGAGGCATGCACGTACAACTTCGGTGCCTCGGACGCAGCGACCTTCCTCGCCATCGCCAACGTCCTTGAGGGTGTTGGCGTCAGCGCATATCTAGGAGCTGCACAGTTCATCATGAACAAGGACTACCTCACCGCCGCCGGCTCCATCCTGACGGTTGAGTCTCGCCACTCCGCATACCTTCGTGAGAACCAGTCGCCAAAGCAGTCTCCATTTCCTGCTCCCTTCGATATCCCACTCGACTTCAACGAGGTCTTCAGCTTGGCATCTGCGTTCATCACTGGATGCCCACAAGGAGATCAGGGCTCCCTTGGTCTCCCGGTCAAGGCATTCCCAGCCCTCACCGTCACCCCAGCTGGCGTGGCCCGACCAGGCGATCAGCTCACCGTTGTCGCCGCCGATGGCGCCCCCGCTTCCACCAACGCCTGGTTCATCACCTCCTCCGGCGCCGTCGCTTCCCCAATTTCGGGCCAGACCGTCACCGTCCCAGCTGAGGCACCAAAGGGACAATCTTACCTCGTCCTCACCAAGAACGGCGAGAAGCCAACTGACGACAACATTGCCGCTGGCCCAGCTGTCGTCCAGATCGCCGACAACGCTGATGGTCAGTCCCCACCAAGTTACTCTCCACCATCCGGCGGCAGCGGTGGCTCTTCGAACCCATATGGTACCTACAGCAACTACGGCAAGTACGACAACGTCGCCAGCTACGGCAAGTACAACTAATGCAGCATTTTAATGTTCTGTGGTGAGATGGGAGAACACGACATGATTACAACGGCTGTACATAAATGATAATGCATGAATGTGAAAGTAGAAGAGGATGAAAGAGAATAAGATACTTTTCGTAATGATCAATCAATTGATGGCACACCACTCGTGAGACTTTTTTCTTCTTCTGTCACGTTCCTTTCGTGTCTTTACTCCAATGCATAGTAGTACCTGTGACTCTGCCTTAACGATGATATATCACACTCCGCATGTGCCAGGCATCATCGTCGTGCGGATCCGCGTTATCCTCGAGCTTGCGCACCCTCTGAGTCGGCAGTATCATTTGCTATCGCCACCATAATGGAGACCTGGCGCAACACAACATTGCTATGCAGGCCATACGCTTTCATCATTCACGAGGATTGCAGATATCACGTGACGAGAAATCTGTATGCCTTCTACATTGATTATGCAGAGCTGTACTAGGGCCTACATCACTGGAATGAAGAGCATATGGGTATATCCATGGATCCTGAGCTTAATAGATCGCTCCAAGTTAGTCCAAGAGAGCTATTCTTCGCGACGGCTTTGAATGCGGATTTGGCGGGCACGCATCGGACGCTGTGAGTCGAGATGCAATAGCTGGAGCATATAGCCAATGCCTGGACTGGAATCTAGATATGCAAGAGTACTTAGTCCAGAAGTATAAGCTCTAGTCCAGGACTGTAGCTCGAGTCCAAGACGTGCAAAGTTGGGAGGACGAATTTGTATAGGAAATGGGTAGGTCGGTATCGAGGTTTATATTTTTTGATAGAGACGTTGGAGCACAAAGCTAATGCCTGGACTGGAATCTAGCTATACAAGAGTACTTAGTCCAGAAGTACAAGCGCTAGTCCAGGACTATACCTCGAGTCCAAGACGTGCAAAGGTAGGACGACGAATTTGTATAGGAAATAGGTAGGCCGATATCGAGGGCTATTATTCGTGTTCCAGCCTTTGGAGCGCCAACCGAGTGCTTTGGAAGTAGTTCTACCGTATAAAGATACCTGTTCCAGCAGCCTTAGCTTTGCTCTAGAGGCGTAGCCCTAGTCCAAGACGTGCAAAGGTAGGAGGACGAATTTGTATAGGAAACAGCTGGGCCGACATCGAGGGCTGTTATTCGTGTTCCAGCCTTTGGAGCCACCTCAAACCTCGAAGATGTCGAGTTGTTACGTGCTAATATCTATTCCAAATGTTTCACCGCTGTTCCAAGCGTGCTGCTCCATTCCAAGTTGACCAAAGTCAAGAATGTACTGGCAATCTCGTTCACGCTAGTTAATGGAGGAATCTCGGCACTTTCCAGCGGAACGTGTCTACACCTGCTGTGGACATCTCCCATCAACAGGGCTCAACACCATCATCGATCTGTACAATGTACACCATGCTCATCCCTACATCTATTAAGCACCTATACATGCCCGAAAAAAACCTGTACAGAAGAACCCCCTCAATTCTCTACAAAATCGCTGCCCCGAAAAGCATACTAACAAACATCACAGCACCACACACCAACGGCGCCACGTCCGAGCCAGCTAAATGCACAGCCCCCGATTTGCTCGTAGAAGTACTACTGCTCGAACCCGTCGAAGACGCAACACCACTCCCATACGTCGCCGATACAGCCCCAGCACCTGCCTCAGCAGTCGCCGAGCTTCCACCCGCAGCATCCTGCGATCCCTCACCGGTGAGGCCAGGTCCACCGCCCGCGCCGTCCTTCATGTACTTCTCCGCGCCGGTGGGCATAGCGGGCAGGGCACTGCCGGTGAAAGGCTTGGTGTCCCAGTTGTCGCTCTGGTCAGGGCACTCTTGGATTTTGCCGTCGGTCGAGTAGCCTCCGCCATCAGTCGGGTTTGAGGCTTTGGCGAGGGCGTTCTTCAAGTCGTCGAATTGCGAGTCGACGGATGTGACGCTGCTGCCGGAGATGGTGACGATTCCGTAGCCGTTGCCTTCGGCGGAGTACTCGTAGACGAGACCGCCCGAGAAGACTTTCGTCATTTCCTCTTTGTAGAGCTCTGTGGTCTCGTCGAAGGTCCGGGTGTTGGTGATGCAGCCGTACTCGGACATGAAGAGGGGAATGCTATAGTTGCTGTACATCTCCACAAGGCTGCTCCAGCCGGAGGTCGTGTAGGAGGACGGGTCGCACCATTCGTAGTTGTTGATGGCGTAGAAGTCGGAGAGGGTGGCGTTCTCGCCGCAGTCCATGTATCGGGCCATCAGGTATTGGTTCTCAGAGACGTCAGCGGCAGAGTAGCCAACAGGGATTGAGCGGTAGCCACGCTCGCCGATGTATTGCTTCATGTCGCGGGTGACGGCTTTGACGTAGGGCGCGGCGGCGGTGGAGTTGGACTCGTTGATCACTTCGTTGCCGCTGAAGAAGAGGAGGGTGTTGGTGTAGCCGGCGAACGCGTCGATTGTGGCGAAGACGGATTGCAGATATGTTGGGTTATATGAGACTCCTGGTGAGTTACGGTTCAGCGAGTACTTTGGGGTGTTGACGTCCAGGGCAAGATAAATTCCAGCTTGGGCGAGGGCATGCATGCACTCATCGTGGTTGGCGCTGTTGTCGACAGTGTACACACGGATCGTGTTTAGACCGAGCTGCTTGAAGTATGGAATATCGCGGGAGCATGTGCTGTAGTCTGCCAGAGGATCGGTAACATCTGACGACCCTCCTGGCTGATAGTCGACACCTCGAATGTAGAATCGGTCGTCGCCTGCGAAGAAGGCATTGCCCTTTGTGGTGACTGTTGGCAGTGTTGTTGAGCCTGTTCCCGACGCGCTGGCGTCCGATGTCTTGGTAGCACGAGCCTCGATGTTGGCCGGTCCAGCAGCAGCGAAAGAGGCGGCGCCGAAGGCGAGCGCCAGAGTCCGGACGGAGTACATTGTGGCCCTCTCCGTTCTAAGAATGTGGGTTTCGCCTGTGAGAATAGATAACGTCTTTGAATACGTGAAAGTTCTGGAAAGTCTTGAATATGGTAGAAGGAGCGAGTGGAATGCGTATAAGAACAAGCGGAAGGTCAGAAGAACAGCAAAAGAAGACGGCGAGCAACACACAGAGGGCTGGAAGTGCTTATAAAAAGTACGCAACTCCCAGACGCTAGCATACCAAGGCTGGTAATTGGCGAAGCACTACAAGCCATTGTCTCAAGCGGCTGACGCGGCTTGGCGTATAGTACGCGGCCGGGTCAGGCGGATCTGCGCCTACTTTGAATAGCATGAGCAAGTCGGCACTCACCTTTTGGCCATCGTACATGACACTTCTAGCATTAGTGAGCCCCTTGGCTGCACACAGCCACCGCATGTCCCAGGAAGGGAGATGAAGAATCGCGAGGGAGGTGGAGATGTGATGTCGTTAATCGCTGGTGATTCTTCGGATGATTTATTTATCGAGATGCCGCCGAGAGATCCGCCGTTCGGGGTCAGCACTGTGCCAGTCTTGTCTCAATCAAAACCACATCTTTATTTCACGCATTGCGAGACTCGGACTCCGTTGCCTTGATCGACCACAAACATCTTGCGCCACGTTCACACTGGCCATGTATCCATGGGACGTCCGTTGCCAAGCATCGCATTCGTTACTACCTTTCGTTGACGCGTCAAAACACCAAACGCCCTCGCACCACGTAATGGTTCGCAAAGTGGTATCATCTCAAGCAGTGCTTCATCAAGCGCCCAGTTCCAAACACAATCCATCAATGCATCGCATACCAGCAGGGGAAAAGCCTGATCACCTGATCCAAACAGCACCACTCCGGCCCTCGTTGTGTTATGTCTTCAGATCTCAGCCAATGCTGTTAGGGCCGGAACAGGTCTCGGGTGCCTCGCTCTTGCGCATGCTTGTCTAGTCGTTCTTACGCATGCTTATCTAGACGCCCTCAGCGATATTGAACTTCGGATCAGCCTTGTTATGGTGATTCGTGGCGCCTCTGCCTCTTCGGCCCATTAACATAACTGCCAACGCAGTAGTCGTCGCGAACAGGACCCTACAACACCTCAGTCAGCGACCGTCCCAGCCATCGCAGATCCAGCGCGTACACATACCACAAGAAAGCCCCAAACACCGTCGCAGCCTTAGCAGCCCCGCACACGGAGCCAAAGCAGACGCGATCACTCAAGAACACCGCAGCTGCAATGAAGCCCGCGAACCAGAAGATCATCGTCAAGGCCTCGACCGCCGTAAATATGATAGGGTGGTGTGCGCCGCTCTCGGAGTAGCGCCATGGCACGAGAACCAGGTAGAGTAATGCGAGGACGGTCCAGACGGAGCAGAAGAGGAGAAAGTTCATGGAGTGGGGGGAATAGGCGTGCCAGTAGCCTGACCACCAGTCGACGACTAGACAATGGGCATTAGCGGGTCGCGATGGCAGTGTGTCAAGCCATGCTGGTGGGCGTACCGTAGGCTGTCAATCCGAGGACAATAATCGCAAGGAGGGCCTGCGCGATGCGAAGCCCGAGGACAACGGGCCTGCTTTCCCAGATCGCCATGGCGGATGGTCCTCTCGTGGAGTATGCACTGGTATCTTGCGAGGTCGGGACGCTCGAGAGAGTGTTTTAAGCAGGGAACACCTCTCAGTGATTCAGTAGTCTCTCGTAAAAATAGTAGTAGTATCCTCGAGCCCTAGAAGGCTGGCAAGAAATGAATGGATTGTCAGGTAGGTTGGTTGTGGTATGCGGGGTGGGATTGGAGCAGCAACAGTTGGAATGTGCGACTTTCAATATAGAAATGAAGTAATAACAGGGAAGAAGCTGCGACACATTCGTGAATGCTGTCGCGAGTCGCATATCGCGCCAACAGGTCCTTTATGATTGCCATTCTTAGCCCTTCTCTGTCGCAAATACTGATGACGTGAACCTCATGCGCAGTGGCTGCGATACGGTGACCTGTCGCTTACTGCATATTTGTGTGCTGGATGGGTGGAAGTAACTAGTGGGAACAAAAGTTGGCACGAGAGTGGCTCCCGTCCACATCAAGATCTGCAGCGCCACACTTCTGAAACACCAGTCGCGCGGTTAGGAAGACGTGCCATATCATCGTATCATTTATTGCGAAGAACTACCCCCTTCCATCGCCAACATCTGTGACGATCGTTTTGTCCTCTGACCATAACAAGACTGCGATCGTTTGACGAATTCCCAGCAATCGCGCGACTGTGATGAACATTCCGCGACGAACGCCATACCCGAGCGACAACCGAACGACGTGCGATATTCACGGCCCACGTCATCCCGGACCTGGAACCTGCTGTGCTCCCCGTCAAGAGCTGAGAGCAAGCTGGTTCGCCTGGGCGGAGCTCGCGATTCGACCGTCGCCATATATGTATACGCGTGCCACCGCAGCGCCAGCAGCTTTCAGCATCAAAAGCCATATTGGCTTGCCACGTGCCAGTATGCATAGATTCGCGACGAAGAGTCGTCAGACCACTGCTACTGCATATTCGTATCATTCCTCCCGGCGACGTTGAAGCACAAACAACCACCTGGAATGTCCACACGAAGGTACCACAAGCCTGGAATGTTTGCTTCCTCATCCGTGGTATATTCCTCACATGTTGCTTCGAGAACATCTCTTATATGCACATTATCAACAGCAGCAAGATTCTGTGCAAACAAGCCAACAGCGCCAATGCTTATGCTTCGCTCCGGTTTCCGTGCAGCAAGCCAGCACGGAAGTCCTCCCTCTCACACCTCTCAATCTTCATTCTACAACCTCGCCTTCGGCTTACTCTCAGCCTCGATCTCCGCATACATCTCATCAATCAACTGTCGATACTTCTTCGCCGTCTGCGGGCGCTTGAGTTTCAACCTGTCATTATCGTGTCAGCACAATCACTGATCAGCCAATCGCCATACTTAGACTCATCAACTTACGTCGGAGTGAGCAACTCATTCTCAATACTGAAAGGCTCCAGCATCAACCTCACAGCGCGCACATTCTCATAGCTGTTAAACTTCGCCTTCTTGCCCACCTTGGCCAGTTCCCTGACCACCGCCTTCTGGACCTTGACCTCCTTCGCCGCAGCCTCGATGGCTTTGAGGTCCGTGGGATTAACTTTCTTACCGATGACCTTCTCAAGGAAACCAGCGAAGATATCCGGCTGCACACCGAAGATCGCGACAAGATTGGCTTGCGAGCTGTCACCGTGGACGTAGCCCTGCGCGAGGTACGGGAGGTTTCCAAGGTATACGTTCTCGATTCGTTCGGGGGAGATGTACTCTCCCTGCGCCAGCTTGAGGACATTCTTGACCCGATCCACGATCTTGAAGCGGCCAAGGTCGTCCACGGTGCAGATGTCGCCGGTGCGGAACCATCCGTCCTCGGTGAAGGCTTTCTTCGTCTCGGCATCATTCTTGTAGTACTCTTTGAATACCGTCGGGCCTCGGACAAGGAGCTCACCGCGAGGATGTGGCTTGTCGCTGCAGAGGTACTCCATATCCGGCACGTCCATCAAGCAGAGCTCGGTGGTTGGCGCAACGGCACCGCAGTTACCGGCGCTGAAGTCGCCTTCCAGCTGGGCAAGAGCAATGGCGTAGGTCTCGGTCAGACCGTAACCCTGGTAGAAGTTGTTGGCGAAGACGATTCGGAGGAACTGCTGTAGGCTTGGGTCAATTGGCGCGGAGCCGGAAATCATCGTCTTTGCGCGATCGAGACCGAGAGCACCCGCAACTTTCTTCGCCCAGATGCGGTCGTACAGAAAGTGTCGGTTTGTCGCCTTGCCAGCTGGCGCTTTGGTCAAGTTCGCCATTTTGGTATCCACGATTCTCCTTGACATCGCACCTCTTAGACCAGGCGCCTCGACAGTCTGCGTCTTGATCGCGCCGCCGAATCGATTGAAGAGTCTGGGGACGGAGGTGAAAGCGGTGGGTCGCAGGAGCTTGAAGTCGTCGACGAGCTCGAGGATGTTGCCATGGAAGTAGCCGATTGCGCAGCCGGCCCAGAGGGAGGAATGCTCTGTTACACGCTGAAAGATGTGGGCAAGTGGAAGGTAAGAGCAAATGACATCGTTCTTGGTTTGGCGACAAATGCAGAGCGAGGCTGAAGCGGCTGCTACTGCATTGTAGTGAGTCAGGATCACACCCTTGGGGTTTCCCGTCGTTCCAGAAGTGTAGTTGATTGTGACAGTGTCTTCCGGCCTTGGTGGATGATACGGTCGTGGAGAAGATTCGCCGATCGCCTCAACAGCGCGCATCTCGTGAATCGTTACACCATGCTGCGCCGCAAGTGAGTTGAGAAGATCCTTCTTCGACGTTCCTGGAAGCTCGCCATCGATAGCTATGGGGTCCAACGAAACGATAATCTTCAACGAAGGACATCTCGGCGCAAGCTTGAGCAGTGCTGGAATGTGCGAGACCGAGCTGCAGACAGACGTCAATTGCGCATGGTTGATGATGTACTCCACCGCTTCAGGTCCAAGCGTATCGTAGAGGGACACGCTGTACAGCGATTGCGACTGGCAGGCCAAATCGGTGATCTGCCACTCAGGTCGATTCTGACACCAGATCCCAACACCGTATTGTCTGCCGTGCACCCCCACTTGCTCGTGCACCGCTACCAGACCCACACCAAAGTTCGCCCTCCTCTTCTGAACCTGGCTATATGTCTCCCAGACATAGTTGCCCCAGGTCTTCGTCTTTGGGTCATAAGGCCTGTGGCCTAAACATCTGTTGTTCGGGACTCTGTTCGCCGACTGCTCGAAGAACTCGTGGGCGGTGGTGATGGATGGGTCTAGAGAGTATAGCACAGCATCCTTCTGCCTCCAGTGTCGGTACACTGGGCTGCGACCTTCCTTCTGACTACCGGGCACGGAGATGGAATACGGTGCGCCTGTTGGAGGCGGAGGAACGATCTTCTTCGCCTCGTCGAGCGCCAACATGCTCATCGTGATGGATCGTTGGAGCTGTTCTGGCCGGATGCCGATCTAGATATGTCCCACTGCCACACAGCTGGGGGGTCGTACAAGATGCTGTCAGATGGTGCAGATAGGTGTTGAGTGTGCTTGCCTGTAGATACGTCAGCTCGAATCAGTCTCCCTCGCGGCTCGCGGCCGCTTTCGCTGTAGCCAAAGCTATCTTACGTCCGGTTGGGTGCTGTCGTACCTGTGTAGCTGTAGGGAATATGCTGTACAGAACTCGCCGATCTGGTGAAAGGTGATGGAACGGGGGTAGAGAAGTTGCAGGAAGGAAGTACAAGAGAATATCACTTGACCTACACGATGCTGCAAAGTTGAAGAGCAGCAGGCCGGAGTGGCTGTCAGCTCTTGCAGATGTTTGGTAGGGACGGGAATTTACGACTTCTGGGCCAACGCCGAGGCACAGAGAACGACATGGGCTTCCAAGCGTCGGTGATGAAGCTAGATTTAGCCACGCCAAAATGCACAGCCGCGGCCTCTCTTAACAGAGGTCCTTTCTTTATGCATAAATTAATGCCTCGCAATCAAATTACCACGTCTCAAGTCGTCCCCTCATCACCCATCGGAGAAACGTGCGTATACGACTAGGATCAGCGATGACGGGCACCGTACAAACTTCATTGACTTCACATGTCAGAAGAAGAAGAAGAGACACGGGAAGACCTCGTGCCCTCCAGCTGCGAGACGCAACGACCCGCTTGCCGAAAAACCTTGTTGCTGTGGGGCGACCAGTGACGTCCCGAGGTACAACCCTAGACACAGATTGTATGTACATCCCCGGATGCTTATTAGTCAAAATTGGAAATGTTGTTCCCTCCACATGTTTTCGACTATTTTATACACCCGGGTCTCTCTACGTATAGGACGTAGTATAGCTAATATACTACAGAGGGCCAGTTAGGGACTTCACAAACAAGGAAGGCTACACGAGGCAGTACACGCTTAGCAGTAAATACGACCTACATAATCAGGAATAGACAGAACATGGGATGTATAAACTATGCCTAGGGTTGTAGTGGATTCACGTGGGCCAGCACTGCACAGGCCTCTCGCTGCGCGTGCAACTCGTGACACAACGCGATGGGGATGGGCGACATGTTGTGCCACGCGAGATTTCTTTGTCCGCGGTGATGAGGTATCGTCCCTCGCTTTGGATATTGTCAAAGCAAGAGGACTGGCGACAGCCACGGAACAAACGATCGTACCTGACGACGGACGGCAGGGGAACGCCGTCATCTTCGATGTCACAACCAGACGGGCGGTATGTTGCGCCATCTGAAAATTGGGAATGATGCAGTTAATCAATGATGAACCATTCGATCGGCGAATCCTTATAGCTGGGTATATGCATTGTCGTCCTCAACAAGCATTAGGTATCGGCCTAGTTAATCGCAGTCCATCTCTTCCCCGATTAACCCATCTAAACCACAGGCTTGGTTGGAGCGTCTGCGCTGCCGGTCTTGTCGCTGTTGGAGGGTGTACCCTCAGCTTGTGGCTTCGTAGCAGCGTTCTTGAAAGATTGCTCGAAGTCGGCGATGATATCGTCGATGTGCTCAGTTCCGACAGAGATACGGATGAGGTCCTGCGGAATTGTTAGCACCAACGAAATTACAGCGTACCAGCGCCCTTTCTTACCTCAGTGACACCACTGCTGACCTTCTCATCATCAGTCAGCTGCTCGTGGGTAGTGGTCCAAGGATGGATCGCAAGAGTCTTCGAGTCACCGACGTTCGCAAGGTTGGAGATCAGCTTGAAGCCGTCCACAACCTGGCTACCGGCCGCGCCACCACCCTTCACACCAAAAGAGAGGACACCACCAAAACCCCTTGGAAGGTACTTCTTCGCGAGCTCGTGACTCTTGTGGCTCGGGAGACCTGGGTAGCTGACCCATGAGACGTGCTCGCTCTTCTCGAGCCACTGTGCAAGCCGAAGGGCATTTGAGGCGTGACGCTCGCACCGCAAGCTCAGAGTCTCGACGCCGAGGAGGAGCTGCTGCGCAGCAAATGGGTTGAGAGCGGCACCATAGTCACGGAGAATCTCGACTCGCAGGCGGATGATGAACGTAATGGCGCCGAAGGTGTCCCAGAACTTGAGGCCGTGGTAACCATCTGAAGGCTCAGACATCTGTGGAAATCGCTTTCGTGCCTCTGGAGTACCCCAGTCGAACTTGCCCGAGTCAACGACGATTCCGCCAATGGTTGTGCCGTGGCCACCAATCCACTTGGTTGCGCTGTGCACGACGATATCCGCACCGTGGTCGATCGGGCGGATAAAGTAGCCTCCAGCACCGAAAGTGTTATCCACCACGACCGGGACGCCGGCGTCATGCGCAACCTTGACAATAGCCTCGAGATCTGGGACATTGTACTTTGGGTTGCCAATCGACTCGACGTACACAGCCTTGGTCTTCTCATCGATGAGCTTCTTGAACTCCGCAGGGTCGTCGCCGTGCACGAACCGGGTGGTTACGCCGAGGCGTGGCAGGGCAACTTTGAACTGATTGTATGTGCCTCCGTAAAGGTTCGAGGTCGAAACGATGTTGTCTCCAGCATGCGCGAGTGCCGCAATGGTCATGAACTGAGCAGCTTGGCCAGATGCAGCAGCGACTGCGGCAACACCACCTTCGAGGGCTGCAATTCGCTTTTCGAAGACGTCGACGGTTGGGTTCATGATACGAGAGTAGATGTTGCCGAACTCCTTGAGGCCAAAGAGCCTCGCGCCGTGGGCCGAGTCATTGAATGTGTATGAGGTGGTGGCATAGATTGGGACTGCTCGTGACTTGGTCGCTGGGTCGGGTTCCTGGCCTGTTTGGAAAGAATCGTCAGAAACGCTTGCAACGTCCCTAAGAAACCATCGCTACTCACCAGCGTGAAGCTGCAGTGTCTCGAACCTCGGGGTAACTTGATCACCCATGTTGTCGTTGTCTTCAATTCAATGCTTTATTGATAAGTACCCCTAAGAATTGGCCGCGAACACTGCATGCATCTGTTCAGTATAAATCATGGGAATGAGTCCAAACGGGCGTTTCAATAGATGTTGGAAAGGGTGTTGTTCTTCGAGAGATGATGCAGTTTTAGTCGTTCTGGCACAATTTCTTTGTCTTTGAGCCCCGCCTGTGCCTGTGTGCAGCGGGGTCTGAGAAGCTCTGGCACCTGGAGAAAGCTCCCCACCTGAGGTGAGCACGCCATTATTTAGCTCGATCTACTAGCCGTATTGGTGATATTCGTCTTCAAACGACACCCTCATACAAGGATGGACGAAAGGCTTGCCCATGTTTGAATACCCTCCAAGTTCCAACTCGGTATGCTCCTGCGTGGGCGTTCGCTCGTGCAGCTGTCCCTCTGCAGATCGCTCGGTCGACAGATTCGCGAGCTGTCTACACTCAGCCGACCGTCCGACTCACCAATGTCGATTCACGCTTCCGGTGATGTCGTTAGCAAGATATTGCTTGGTTACCACTGGGGGGGGGGGGGGGGCTGTTTGCCGCAGCTACCGAGCCAGCTACTGCGAAATGGGGTACTTGACCGGCAGGTATGTGCTGGGAAGAGGACCGGGCATGAAGTCGTCTGTTGGACGGTGGTGGAGTGTCCGAGTCGGCGCTTGCCTACTCCCACGTAGATACTATGTACCAAGACGACGCAAATGCTTCATCCGACTTCCTTGGTTGACGCAGTACCCGGCCTTGAGGTAGGCAAGAGCACATCGCCTGGCGACTCGGCAATATGGACCTTCACGGTACGGCGATCATTGATGACATGTACCACCTGTCCAGCAGACTCGTAATGTGTCTGGCAGGACCCCGAGACGGCCACGTCCTCTGAATTCGCGACCGGATCTGCAGAATCTTGTTGCACTTCCACCATAGGCAGCGAACACACTCCGACCCGTAGTGGAATGAGCGTTATCTTGAAGGAATGCTCCTTACCGTCGGAAGGAACGAAGTGGCTGCGGCGCTTGCCCCCTATTATCCACGTGGCAGGCTCTGCCCCAATGTCGCAGACAAATGCCGTCTGTGTTCCCTCTTCACCTTCGAATGTGAATGTAGGCACGCTTGGGAAGATGTTCTTCGCGCTCCACTGGCTTGTGTTCTTGATGCGAACTATAGCTTCGATGGGCTGCCCGAGGACAAGAATAGGCGGTCCGGAGGTCTGTGTGTCGACCGGAAGGTCGAGAGAAGTGTTGAAGACCATGTCGACGTTAGGGACGTCGACTGAGATGGTGATAGACTGAGTATCGGAGTCCACAGCCTCGTCAGTGCAGATGTGGATCGTCTCCCTGCTACTGTGCCAACGCTCGAGCCACAGTGTCAGCGATTGTCGCACAGTCTCTGGTAGAGTATTCAAAATCTCTCCCCAGCCGATGGCTTCGAAGGAGGGCACCTCCGCCTCTCCTATCAGAGCAGTCATCTCCAGGTTGACAGCTTTGATGAAGCTTCTCAGGCGCTGCGAGAGTATAGGCTCGAGTAGACGAATGTATCTTCCGAACTGACTTTGCGCCAAGTCATCCATGAAACATTTTCTGACATGACTGAGGAGGAGCTCATCCATGGGATGGTAGCATACTGTCAAAGCAAGCGCAGCATCTCTCTTTAGCATGTTGCTGGTGCTCGTCTCCTTTCGAGTGATCTTGTAGATGAGGTTTAGAGACTGTGACTGAAATACTGTCAGTGGCACAGAAAGAGCAGGCGGCGCCTCAACGGCGAAAACATCAGAATCTTCGAGTTTCGCTTCCAAGACCGAGAAAGGCGTTGGTGTCGTGGTACGGACCGTGAAATTAGAGAGCAAGGAGTCAAGATGGAAGAGATCGTTGGCGTCAACATCAAGAGGCAGCTCGTTGAGGAATGACTCCGACTTCAAGAAGGTGAAGGTTCCCTTTGCAGTGTAGTAATCAATCTGCAGGCGCAAAGCAACGTCCCGGTCAGCGTGCTCGACGGTATAAGGTATTCTGATTGCTGCTGCCGAACGGGCGCTCATCGAGCCCAGAGTAAGCTGGCCCGGGGTCGAAGTCCCTGCAGTCGACAGCTCAATATCTTCCGTGACCGCATCAGCCAGATGTATCCTGAGGCCTGCGGAGGTCGGTCTTAGCTTGACGTGCAGGCTGTCGATATCATTTTCCCCAGAGTTGAGATAGATCTCAAAATGTCGAGGCTTGTCGATGTAAATTTTCTTGGCGCGTCGTACGTCAGCGTTGAAAGCTCGAGGCGATGGATATAGAAGCACGAAAGGTGGTGCTCTTTCATGTTCCCTAATGGTGACCGTTGGCGGTTTGGCTTCTGTAAATCCGAGGGCCGTGGGCTGTGGTGGAGGCCGCAGCTCTTCGACGAAGCAGAGCTTTTTAGTATGGAACACGATCTTGTCGACCAGGTAAGGACCATGTGTGACCACATTGGCGACAAGCTCCAGCTGATTCATGCCAGGTTTGAGGGTGATTGCGCCACGACTGCAAAGTGAAACCTCGTGAGCCGGGTCGTCGTGATGCACCAAACGAGCTGTTACCTGGTCAATCTCGCACTCATGGCCCATTACATGTCGTACGTCGAAGTTCAGAATGAACGCGTCGCTATCGGTCAGGTGGAAAACCTGTGTATCGAGCTTAGTGTCATTGAAGAAGGTTTTGAGCGGAGAAATGACGGCTTGCTGCAGCTCTTCAGTTGCAGCGGCGAGATCAGTGAAGAGGTCAGAGAGGTCGAGGGATACTTCTTCAGTAGCTCGCGGACGCAGCGAAGCTTCTTCTCTATCGCGTCGGGCCACTTTTGCAAGAATCATAAGACCATGCTTCACATAGTCCTCGGTTCGCTGCAAGCTCTTGAGACACTTGCAGTAAGCCTTCAGGGCCTCGATCTCGGAAATATTCCAGCCGTCGGTAGCCATCAGGGGTAAAATATGCTGGAAACATGCCGCAGCTTGTTCATAGTGTTCTTGCTGGCATTTTAGCATCGCAATATCGCCTAAGAGTGATTCTGCGGGCTTGCCAAGCGTAGCAGCGTAGTAGTGGCGAATAGCGCAGCTTGTAAGTCGCTCGTACGCAGTTTCAAAGCTGGCTTTGTCGTCCAATGCAGTTCTCAGGGAAGGACTCAGGGCGTGTGCAGCACGATTGCCAGTACCTTCCAATGATGAATTCGCTTTTGGGTCCTCACTTTCCAAGCTTAGAGTCTGCGTGCTGCTTGTATAGGCTGTCTTGGCGCTCGCCCACCCAGCGTACCAGCCATGTCGTCTTGCCAATTGTTCGAGCATCTTACGACGCGTGACAATGAGCTCTGCGCGGTAGGTGGCAAGTTCCGCTTGGCCAGGTAATGCGGTTTGCTTCCCAACCCCAACTTCTGTGCTGGTGTGTGGTCTGGTTCTGCTGTCATCATCGGTTCCCAACGTTGTTAGACGTTGCGTTTCCTCTGGCTTCAGCTTGTTCGTTGGAAGGCTGGATGTCCTTTGAGGATGAACGTTGGCGCCCAAGCCCATTGTCAATGTTGGACGCCGGGGTGTGCCATTCAGCGAATCCGTCGTTTGTGTCGTGGTAATCGCTTCTAGCGCTGGCGCAGCACTCTCGTGGAGCACGAGTCCAGCAACGGCCCATACCCAGGAGCAGACAATGCTTTCTGTTTCTCCTCGAAGGTCGGAATTACTTTCATGTTCAGCTCTGCAGGGCAGGTCAGCATTTTTCCAAGTCCAGCTGCATTATCAACACACAGACCTAGCTAAGAGGTCCTGCCTCAGGGCTCTAGCCGCATTGTGTACGAAGTTCGACGCCCGCCAGCAGACCTCTGAAGTTAGGACAAGGTCCTCTCCGCCCTCTTTGTGCGCCGAAGCATCGAGCTGTATTCGTATCGCGCGCGCATTGGCCAGTCGTAGAATTAAGGCCTTCTGCCGCGAAAACAGATAGCACATAAAGTCAAACACGGAAATGTTGCTGTGGACGATCCTCTCCCTGTAGTCTTTGCCGAAAAGCGATGCTGTATCTCGTTTGTCGTTCGTTATATCGTCATGCGTTCCGTTCGTCGCGTTGCCAGCTGTGCCCACAATTCGCTCCTTGATATCGTCCGTGTAAGCTGCGAAGCTAGTTGCCGTTCCTTGCGTTTGGCCAGCAGCAATGTCTCGCAGCACGAACTCCAAGCCAAGAGATAGTTCATCGTAGATCGCCAAAGCATCTTCAACCAAGCCTATGCTTTCCAGAGCTTTCGCCAATCCTTCCTTATGAATGAAGAAGGTGCAAAAGTTCCATCCGGGCATCGAGCGACGCGCCTCTTGCTCAGCAATATCCGCTTCATACTGAAGCACGCGCCGATTAAAAGGTTCAAGAATGAGGCTCTTCAATTTGGCAGTCCAGTCATTCCACGTTTTCTGTTGCTCGTCCGCGGTCTCTTCATGTGTCTCTGCCACAGCTGGAGTGGGCAGCAAATCCGCAGGTGCTCGATCCTTGGGAATTCGTATCTGTGCAACGCGGTCCACACCTGTCTTGGCAGAATCGTTGAAGTCGGCTCGGAGCCTATCGAAGACTGTCCGCGTGCTCTTGCCAATTGTTAATTTAGCGCCTGATTTCCGCTCCTTGAGCTCGTCTGGATCTCTTGTGCCTTCTCGCCATCTCGGTTCACTCGCGGCGACAGTGTCTGGCACTACCACGTGCAAGAGCATCCACTCAAATGCATCGTGGTCTGTCTTTCCCACGGCTTGCGCATGCTCGCGTAGCCAGTCACGTATCTGCTTCCGGACTAAGTTCTTGTAATTCTCTTTATCGTCACATCGTAACACGTAGATCTTCAAATACGGGCTCGTCCTGAAGCCTGGAATCTGGTGCTTCCTCTCCTTCTTGCGCGAATCCTCCCCACGCACGATATCGAAGCTGTTAGGGCCAATTGAATCGTTTTGCGCGGTCGTCGGGCGGAGAGCAGCCTGCGTCTCCTTAGATGGGACAAAGTCGACATGGAGGGACCTGATCTGCCTTAGAGGCCTGTTCTCCGATTGCCAATTGAGATTGCGGAGCGGGAGCCGGGCAAGAATGTCTTTTGATACAAGCCCGAATACGCCGCTCGGATCATGGTACTCAACTGTTCGTGTACTTAGCGATCGATATTGTAACTTGATTTGTTCCTGGACAACAGTACCCTCGACCTTGGACGATGAGTCCATATCCACGCCGAATACACTGCCTGCTCTTTCTCCTCATGGCGCTGACGATAGAATGACTGCGACTACTCAGAGTACGCTACGACCATGTATGCGGGAACATAACGGACGGTGTAAGTGTCTAAGTCCATACCAATGACCTCGAACATCGGTGGTCTACCGGGGGGCCGGACCTGAGGCCGATGCTCCGAGCGCCAATGGGAAGCCAGACAGTCATTGAAGTTCAACTCCCTCAACTTCGCGACAACACAAGAATTGTTGCTCACGACACAGCACAACGTAACACCGCCGACATGCAGCCAACACTCGGAAGACTGTCGAACTATGGAATGACGAGGGACGGCGTGAGTCGGGACTCTCTGCTCGTAGCGTGCATGGCTAACCTCTCGCGTGCCCGTGTAGGTATCGGGTCAGCACCCATGGCGCCAGCCTCAGACCGTCAAGGCCTACAAGAGTCCTTATGGCCCTCAATACAAGACTACCCTCAACTTTTACGGAGTGAATGCTCAGGCATTAAGTCGCGCGTATGTGAACGACCTCAGCGCAGCCGACGATGCGGCCATGGACTCAGCACAACTCACTGCTAACACAACTCCAGCGGACTCCTTGCAGGCGCCTTTGGGGTCTCCGCGGGGGTTTTTGCCCTATTCTTTCTCGATGGTGTACCGAGGGTGCAAAAGGTATGATTTACCGCGACTATTCCGGAAACTTTCGGTCGTCTACTGACAACTTGGTCTAGGACATTATCCAGAAGATTCCGTTCGTCGGAAAGTTCTTTATCAACGAGGTAAGTGATCGGCAGAAGGCATCATCTGTCGCAGACAGGCTTGTGCCTTACTGTGTGTTCAGCTCTGGAGGTTCAGACATTGGGATGTGGTGTTCCCAGTGCAGTTACTGATCTTCTGTTCTTCCGTCAGATACCCCCAGAGGACAATCCTTTCTAGACGAGTCATGGAATCGGACCGAGGGTGCTGCGCCGATTGTAAATAAGAGCGGAGACTCTGTACTTGATAGAACGGACAATGAAGTCTAATGCGCATACCAATGAATAACGATAAAGAGCACGACGGTAGGCTCGTGATACATCGTCTTCAAAGCGCATTGCGCTATACACAATTCGCGGCACAACGGGAATCAGGACAAAGAGGCCGACTTGAAGAAGCATGGCTCTAAAGGTGTGATATCTATACAATGGACGTGGCTACACTCGATCCACATCCGCGGACGTCTGGCTACACCCTCTGGACTCCCAGCACCCGAATATCGATGCGCTGCTACTTCTTCGTACTCCCAACGGGCAACTGCCGCACAGTCTCCAGCACATCTCTCGCGCGAACTCCACAAGGCCGCACAATCTGCACCATACATACCTGTGTGTCCGAACTCCGCCGACCCCACGCCATGAATCCTCGCGACGTGGTGTAGTATACAGTCGCCTCCGCAAACCTGCAAGGTGGCTGCGTAAGGTACATGTCCAGCCAGGACTTGTCCGACCCGGGCTCCTCTCGGAGCTGCTGTGTCCGCGTCCGGATGATGTCGCCTTGTGATGGAAAAACCGGGTTGAAGTGCACCATACTGGAAGTCGAGGCCTGTGAGCTGGCTAGAGATGATGACTCTGAGGATGCGCTTCTGTCGCAGATGGATGCCACTGGAGTTTTGTTGTCACAGACGAAGCGGCAGAGCTCATTGTCGGCCACTTTGCCCGCTGGAACGAATCCGAGGAATGTCTGGCGCCGGAGTTGAGGTGAGGACTCGATTACGTCGCGCCAGTGCCTGGAGACTCTTTGGTCCAGCAGGAGGTCTTGCATTGGAGGATAGTGGAGAATGCTTTCGAGCAGTTCGGCAGGTAGGTCATGGATTTGGGCCATGGTGTCGCTGTCTAGGGTCGTCTGCTCCTGATCGCGGCTTGGGGTCGAATGCGCAGTGCTTCTGTGAATATCCGTTTTAAGGGCAGTGTTCTGCTGATGACTGCGCTCGCTAGCCGTTGCTGACTTGATTCACGCTGAGCGGATGGATGCGGCTATGGAAAATCGCAATATACTTGAGGCAGATGATGATCACCTTTACATATATTCTACAACTGTGACAGCTTATCTGCGCCCAAGTGCGCACTGTCCTACCTGTATACTACCTGCCTCCGTGGCGCCGAGTATCGCCAACGCTCGCGTAGGATGCTGCCGCGCCCGTCCAGCAGACTAAAGAGAGTGCCACATGGGTGATATGGAGTATGGCGGGCAGTGGCCACGACTGCCCACCCCTTGGCTTTGCCATACACTTGGGAAGTAACCCGAAGTGTGGCGAGAGTCACATGTGACATGCGATCGCGAAGTGTCGTTGGGAGGAACTTTTGTTCGCGTTCTGCAGGAGTCTCTCAGCCCCACAGCATGACGATGTGGGGTTGTTTTGTGGCAGCTCACAGGCATGACATTTGTTTCAGAAATCTACAGAGCTTGAGATAGTAACACTTCTAGCTAGCACACTCTTCGATCATGTTCAAGAAGAAGCCTGCCATCAAGCCGTTGGCGCCTCTGCGATCATCGGACCGCAGAAAACTAGCGGACCAGATCATTAGCGACTTCCAGCTTGACCTCGATACAGCAACACGAGATGAGCAGACTCCTGAACAGAAAGCCGAAGCGACAGCGGCACGAACGAGTTTGCGGAACTCATTGCTCCCGGACAACCTCCAGTCAGCACGATTCACGACCACCCATGGACCTGAACTGAAAACAGCAAATGGAACAGTCTACGTTGGCAGTCAAGACGGCGAAGAGGCGCGAATACTATGGTTTCAGGTCGACGGAAGGATGTATCCAACAGTATACACATTGTGGAGGAACCCAGATATTGTGCCGCTACTACACACGCCCGGTATTGTTGTGAAGAAGCTACAAGGAGGAGCGGACCTGATGACTCCTGGACTGGCTGGTGGACCACCATTCCCGCCGAATGCGAAGAAGGGCGCTATTGTCGCCGTGGCGAGTACGGACAACCCATCGGTACCTGTTGTTGTTGGAGTGTGTAAGATTGATATTAGTGCGCTGGAGAAAGTACAAGGAGCAAAAGGACATGCAGTGGAGAACATGCACTGGGCTGGAGACGAGCTGTGGAGCTATAGCGCAGGTAGCAGACCAGGGCAGGAGCCTCCAGAAGAAATTGATGGGTGGGTAAGGGTACTCGAGGCAAGGGGTCTGACGGAAAAGGTACAAGAGATGTCCCTGGAGGCTGGTGAGGAAGAGGGAGGCGTGTCGCTCGAGAACGGGAACGTGGAAGGTCAGGCGGCTAATGGGCACGATGAGAGAACAACGGCAGACACGGAGGACACAACACCGCTCACGCAGAACGAGATTGATGACGCATTTCGCAAAGCTTTCCTCTACGGAGTCCACCACCACAAGACGACGAATCCGATGCAGAAGAATCATGGCTTGGAATTCCCGCTTACACAGTCTTTCACTATGTCGCATTTGGTTCAACCATTCCTGCCAGCATTCACACCAGATCAGAGTCAGCAGCTGCAGATCAAGAAGACCTCTTGGAAGAATGTTAAAAAGTTCGTGAAGAGCTTGGACAAGGAGAAGATAATCAAGACGAAGGACAAGGATGGCAATGAGGCTGTGATTCTAGATATCGACTTCGACGATGCAGCCATTACCAACTTCAAGCCATATCGCTTGCCGAAGAAGGAAACTGTGGGTGGTACCTCACAAGGAAGAGGTGAGCTGGCCACGGACAAGCTCGACATTGGAGATGATTCTGTCGGCCAGAAGCTTCAAGTGGTATCATACTTTAGGCCGACGGCTAAGCTGCAACCAATCTTTGATGCTGGATCGCCGAACAAGACATTCTTCACGCCACCGGAGGTTCGCGAGCTGGTCACAGGTTACATTGAGCAACAAAAGCTAGTGCAGGAGAATAACAAGCGACTAGTTAAGCTCGATCCGACACTTGCTAACTCGGTCTTCGACGGTTCCGGGTCACTGGACCAGGAGGTACTGGCTAAGGGCACGGTACCTCGAGACGCCCTTATAGATCGCATCCTCCACAGTATGGCCAACTCCTACGCCGTTGCTCGGCATGGTACAGACCCAGGAAGCATAAAAGCGAAGAGTGGGGTGCCGCCCAAGATTCATATCACCCTCGAAACTAGGAGCGGAAATAAGACTGTCACCAAGGTATCTGGACTGGAAGCATACTATATCAATCCTCGACCCCTGGCAGATGAGCTTCGTAAGATATGTGCCGGTTCGACAAGCGTTGAGGCGCTTGCCGGTGCCGCGAAGAAGACTGAGAGGCCTGTCATGGAGGTTCTGGTCCAAGGACCGCAGAAGGATGCCATTGTGAAAGCGCTGGAGAAAAGAGGCGTCGATAAGAAGTGGATCGAAGTTCTGGATAAGACGAAGGGGAAGAAGCGATGAGCGTACTGTGGCCAACATGAGGCGTTCATCGTTGTTGAACAGTCACAGCGTGTCGCTAGCATACCGAACCTACGTGATGACACGACATTGACATGCTCGAAAAAATCATCTAGAACGGCTCGAAAGCACGTCGAAGTGTAGCTTGCATATGCCGTCGATGCAGAGAAGACAGAAGTACGATTAATCGTCGCCCACCTGCTACTTACTGCGCAGAACGGCCCCGTTTGCTAGCGCGATGCCCCGAATCTTTACCACTAAAATCGGTGCTGCGCGAATACACGTTTGCCAGGAGCCAAACCTTATGTCCCGAGACCAACATGTCAATGCCAGAGACAGTATCTCGCGGCACATTGGTCGGAAAAGCTTATGGCCGTGATACCCAGCTTAAGACACAGTGGGCATCCGCAAAAATGCACGACAGATATCGTTCGTTCGCCATCACAGTATGTAAGACGCTGCAACATGCCTGCTGTCCTCGCCCACTGTGCTCTACCTGTTCCTGTCAGGATGCGACCGCATGGCATGTGGCGGTTGAAATGGCCGTGCGAGCGATTGACTCTGTTGTGTGCTCCACGGTCCAGACTCTGCACCTGCATAGGCAGACTAGCTGGATATCGTGGCTGAGGCTCGTGATGTGGTACAACAACTCGCCGCTCCCAGCCTTACACAACTCCATAAGGCACCCTGGTCTCGTCCAATGGTCACTACGATTGTACAGCAGTAATGGAGCCGCTTTCGATCTTTGCTGGTGTTTTCGGCATTCTCTCAGCCGCTGTTCAATTAGTAAGGAGTCTAAACGAGCTTGAATCCAGCGTAAATGATACCGGGACCGGTGCCATCGCAGCCGCCACCGAGTTAGCGAACACCACTATCGTTGTCCAAGGCTTGCAGACTATGCCGTGGGAAGATCTCAGGCGGCACCCCAGAGACTCCAGATGATAACCATCGAGCACATCACGGCGACGCTGGCCGGATGTATAACGACTCGCTGCGAGCTGGACATGATTCTGAGGTCGATTCATGTTGAGGGAGGTCCTAAAGCATGGGACCGTGCAATCGTGTGAACCTTTTAATGCAGCGTCTCCAAAACCACGAGGCTGCATCCACAATGATGCTCAAAACACTACAGTGGTGAGTAGTCGCCCCGTGAGCGCTTGGTCCATACACCTGGGCTCTGTACAGTATTGAGCCTCCCATGGTCACGGACACAGTACCTCTATGACCGAAGCTAAACGTAACATGGACCAATTGTGTGACACAGTCAGCGAAGTCTGCAGACTGACCAGTTAACTGTGACTGCGACTGCGAAACATCGAAGAAATTCAGCATACAGAAAGACGGCCCCATGCACAGAGAGTTATACATCTCCTAGGAACTCGATCTTCATTCTCACTCATTGTGCTCGGTCGCCAGCTTCACATCAATGACCTCGACGTCTAGCCTCGTTCACCATAGCCAAGGCCTGAACGGAGCACGGCCTTCCACGTTCGAGGAGCAGCTGCATACACGTGCCGCCGGAAGCCGGTCTCAGTCATCATTGATGAGCGATGCGCGAAGCACACTCGGGAGAACATCCCACGCTTCGTGCTATGATCTTGACGATCAGGAAATCGCGTCAAGAATCAACATGCAATACCAGACAGAAATGTCACCAAAGTCTAAGCAACGGGCCAGGGAACAATGTAAAGGGCTCTCTTCCTGGTGAAAGAACCGTCGACAGCGACCAGTAACTCTCGAGTCTCTGGAGCTCCCGAAGGCAGCCGATAGCCGTGGCATCTTCGGTGCCTGGAGACGAGCATTCCATACGCCAATGTCTTCATTTCTCGATCCAATGACGAGGTTTTGTCTTACATTTATGGGGCCGTTACCATAATACGAGCAAGATGTGGTGTTTTCCTCGGGGAAAGAGGTAGGTGCATCTAGCTCATGGAAGCTCTCCATAGTTCATCTGATTCGTGCTAGGAACAGAAGTTCCGAACGTATTTCTGAGGGAGGATCGATCAAGCGTATCAAGGAACTCGAAGTGACTTTTGATTCACCACCAAAGTATTGTAAAGAATTTGACTGGACTGACTATACAATACATGACTGCGCCAGCATCCTCCTACGATTATAGTTAGCTGCCAGAGCCCATCATACTCTTGAGCCTTTAGGAAGCTTTTCGTATGCCGTCCCGTGGCTGTAGTATGGATCCGACTACAGATGACCCCGAGGTCGAGCGATGGGTATGTATTGAAGAATGGTGTGCATCGAAAAGTGGCTCAGACAAGGGACGAGACATACGTTGCTCGAGGCGCCATACTCTACCCTCACGTCGTTCTCCGGGGCGATGCCACGCATTTCTCGAGCATGACTGACATCCGTGTTTGGCAGGAAGTCCTAGGCGACCCTTCCATCGGCATCGAAGCCGCAGTTCGAACCTATCAAATACTTGTCGCCGAGCTGCATCCACTCTCGAGACAGGGCCTCCTCTACCTCCTGGACTTCTTAAGAATCTTCATTAGTCCCTCGGAGCTCAAATTCATGACATCCACGGAGATGGTCACCGTCTTCCAGCCCGCCATTCTAAGTCATCCAGACCACCGGATTTCCGCTGTCGATCTGAGAGAAGCTCGCGAGATCCTGATATTCTTGCTATCGATGCAGGACGAAGTTCTTATAGTCAAACAGTGCTCGCAGCCACAGTCCACGGAAGCCAAGACTAAGGGTATGCACGAAACTACGTGCTCGATCGATGGTACTGACACTATGCAGAGATGTTGCTTCTCCATTTTCGCTGAGACGTGCTCATAATGCACCCAACAGCCAAAGCAGAAGAACGCTGACCAGCACTCTGGTGAGAAGTAAAACTGTACCGAGTCGATGGACTTCAGGCGACAGCGGCAATAGTGCGGCCCGTCCAAAATCAGCGCTTCGACGACCTTCTTCACAGCTAAATCCCGTCGACGTGAGATACATGTCCTGCAGGGCCTTCCTATCGAGACACTTGGCGGTATGTTTGTCGGCAGTGAGCTTTGGTTCGCCATATAAGACGAGGAACGAAGTCTACTCCTTGCTCGGATACTGCAAGCTAGGATGCGATAATTCCTTCGTCATACTCAGCAAAGGACCGCGAATGTTGATCATCACCGAGCGCTTCGCCTCACCATTACAGCCAAGATTGGTGCTCGATCGCGCTAGCGTGCAGCTATCTAGCAGAGAGTGAGGTAAGGTACACGAGTTATCGCGGATCATCATTGTATCCGTTAACGCCGTCGGGCCATCAAGGCCAAGGACAAGAGCCTTAGACAGCTCTTCCCAGCGAAGCTCGTTACCAGACTTCACCATTTCACCTGCCAAACTATCGAACAAGCATCAGGCCGTCCAAGGAAATCGCTGAGCTAGTGGAGCAGAGCGTGGCAAGCAGAGACGTGAACAAGAAGCAAACGTCTGCTTGTGGAGAACCATTGTCTGATCATACTAATCTATGAGAGTGCAATCAAGGATGAGAGAAATGGTCACTGAGACATGACTAACGAAGATGACTTCCACGCCAGAAAATAACCTCGCTTTCCCTCGGCGTGACCACGGCCGTAGGCCCCTTGGCCATAAGAAGCAGTGGCGGAGAAGGCGAGCATCAGTATGCGACTGTTTTCGATATCCTGATTCCCCATGCCATGACACTTTCGACACATGCCAGAGAAGTGCTTCTTCGGCGTCTCGGCCGCGTCGGAACACTTGGCGGTCAGTCCGTCGAGAGTCAGCCCATGCTCGTCACCGGAATGGGGATCACGATCGAGCGAGGCTGCTCGGTCAGATACTGACGAATCGGATGCTGATGACTCGCGTGGACACGGTGCTGCAGAAGAGCCGCCATCATACGAAGTTGGAGGGCTGACGTGCGGTGTCGATGTGCACTTTGACGGCGATTTGGCTCGGAGCATCCTCGTAGGTGGTGGACAGGGTGGCTGCGTCGTCCTCCATGGTATTGTCGTAGAGTTGAGCAAGCAGATCTTGCTGGTGGTGAGATCTCGTGGTGGTCGACGTCAGGCAGCTAAGCACTTGTCATATTCTGTCACCGAGAGCAATTGCATTGATTGAGCTCAGTTATGCGGTGGATCGAGGGAGTTTTGACGACGGCGGAGAAAAAGAGCTTGTGGTCAGAAAGTGGCCAACGGAAAAAACCTATCATTAGGTGGTCAAAAGCTGGCCTTGACAGTTCCGGAACCCCCCCATTCCGTGGCCTCCGCATGTTCGACAGGTGGATTGCGACTATGACCTGAGCGTGATCAACCAGAAGACTCCGTCGTGCGAACAGATATCCCGCTTTTATCAACGATGAGACTGAAATGGGCCTGGACTACGCCATTAATGCTCGCAGTCAAGGTGACCTAAACATACGATACTGGAACTATCACCCAAAGATCTACGTCGACATCATTGGCGCGAAGAATCTCTTGCTGGTCATGACGACTCAGAAGACGCTTGAGACCAAGCTCTATGACAAGAGCAAGACGACTTCGACGGATTCCAGGCTTGAATTCCGCATTGAGGAGATTCTGTTCCATGATCGGCGAAAAGACTATCAAGCACCACGACCTGAAGATAAGGCGTGTAGTCTATGGAGTTACAGGTGTGCCGATATTGCAGATCCGCCCTGGTACAAGTACGTCTGGAGATTGGAGTTCGATGAGTATGGTCGTATTGGCTGCTTGAGGCGACAGCTGGTAATGAAGTGACCAGCGATGATGTGGTAAGGGTCCTCGTTGTGGTATGTGCTGCCTTGGCCGGCGTGGGTACTGTTGTCGATTGCTGCCGTGGGTAGCATGGTACAGCGCCGGGTCAAGATGAGGAGGGCGGAGGCTGAGAATTGGAAGCTTCCCTTGCGGACGAAGCGAAGCAAGGCCTGAAATTGCGGCTTCCCGACACCATCCCAAAAGCCTGCTCACTGCGAGACTCCATGTGCCGCCACTTCAGCTTCATCCATGGTTCACACATCACTTCTTTCGCGAGCAGCGAGACTCACAGCAAACGGATTTAACCTTTGCAAGGATGCGGTGTCTTCATCGCACCATCAACTCAACGACGTATCACTGCTCCAGCCTATTTCATAGCGCCAGTGACGCCGCTATTGCACAATCAGCCTCGAAGCATATACCAGAACCCAAACCGACATCACCATGAAACCAGCACCAATGGTTGAGCAACAGCCACTAGCTACAGAGTGCTCATACGCCGGCACCACAGTGTTCGGGATCCAGGAGTTATTGGAGGAAATCCTGAAGAATCTACCGCCAGGAGCAATACTTCGACTCCAAAGGGTTTGCAAGAACTGGTACTACACCATGAACACTGCGCACTTCAAAAGGTTGCTATTCCTGCTCCCAGTTGCCACCACCGAGGTCTGGGACATCGACAGGAGAGCTGCGCATGAACGCACTCATGGCAATCGAGGGCAAGTCGTGCTCGGGAGAAGAGTTGGCATCCCCGTGTCGTCGCCCGGCAAGCTCCCCGTGCCTTGCAAAAGATGCAGCTCGAGAGGCCTGGGACGATCAAGAGAATCAACGGAGACTGTGCGGGTCCCGATCCACTTCAACCCGCTCATTTTCGACCAAAGGCCAGAGGACAAGGCGGACGATATGGACGAACGAGCCTCGCGTCATGCGTGTGCCGAGGTCTCTCTGTATGATTGGGGTCTCAGGTACGTGCTGAACCAGATCCGAGTGTATCTCGAGCGATACTGACATCACGTGTTGCAGAGACGAAGAGCCTCGTCCATGGCATGACATGTTACTCACGCAGCCAGCATGTCGCGTTGTGCGGGTCCAGGTCTCGGGTGATCACCAGGGACTCAGCGGAGGACACTCAGCACTGACCGATGATTTTCTGTTCTCAGAACCGGAGGGAGTGCGTCTCGGACAAGTCGTGGCAGCCATGAAGAAGCGATTCTCATACATCGAGCGTGGCAAGGTCTCCATCGACCACATCACGATCTTCGTACCCGCCGCGATCGAGGTCATGGATGGCGACGAGCAGGAGATCGAGCGGCGCACCAAGTTTCGCGAGGAGGATATGTGCATCCGGGCAGTCTCTAGTCGCTCTCTGGGCTCCGAGTATTGAGTAAGCGGTCCTGTCCACTCAATCTCCCAGTCTCAAGGTCAGCACAAGGAGGGTGACATAAGCAGCGATGCTGAGACTAGTCAGCACAACGACGACATTGCCGCTAGTCTTGAAGCTACAATTCATTTAGCGATCGGAAATCATCAAAAGCACATTTGTTTCATACCGTTTCCTGCTGGTCCCATCGTCGCCTATCTCCGTGAAGAATTGCCTGTTGGACTGCATTCGCCGAAAGGCGCTTACTCCAAGTACACCTGCGCCATAGACGGCAAACAACGCGCCTATGCTATAGAATTCGCTGGTGAAGATCTTGAGCACGACCAGTGCGAAGCTGAACTGGCTCAGGCTTGTCCGGATATACGCTCCTTCAAAGGTTCGTTGTGCTGCTCGGATCTCAACCAGTTCCTGAGGTGTGAGGATGACCGATCTTGCCCGGTGGAGTCGCAGGTGGTAGCGATTCTGGGCGTGGCGCGTCTGTTCGCGATTAGGAGGATACACAGGACAAAAGAATAAGATGCTCGCTGGGAAGACTGGGAAGGTGCAGGTGAGGTGCCGCTCGAGGGTGGCAGGGATATACCCGCTGAATCTGGGGCACTGTACCAAGGATGGTCTGAGAGGGAGGGAGGGAGGGTGGCGATACACACCTCGAACATGATCGCGTATTATTAGCTTGTCGTTCGCACACCACCGATCTACCCGCGATGGTGGGCAGGTGGGCAGGTGGGCGGTGATGAAGGCGTGGAGGGGGAGGGGCAGCAGTGCTCGCTCAAGCTGTCGAGATTGCGAGGTGGTGGCCTCCGACGCTAGAGCAGAAAGAGCTACCCAACCACACAACGATTCTTGCCAACGCCCTGCGCCTGTACCCTCCCCTACACCCGCCGGGATGTGTGGCAGAGCGGAGATGGATGGAAGAAGCCGTGGCGGTGGGCTGCGGGTAGTGGTCATCTCCCACCTGCACCGGCATCAGGGTGAGCTGCTCTTTCCACACCTCTGAATATCCCGCATCCTCACTGTTCTGTTCTTTAGCCACCTCCTCACTCCCTCTCCCTCCCTCCCTCCCTCCCACGCTTCACCTCCACGCTGCATCGACTCCGCCGGCCTGCTCGCAGGCTACAAGCAGTCTGGCAAGCATTCACATCAGCTCTACCTTCACGTGTCAGACCGCCGTTAGCGCCTCCCAAATGTCCGGTTAGAAGTTCTATAAGGCTCGCACCACTATTCGGTCTCAGCAATTTCGAATTAATCCAGCGCACTCCCGGAGTATCTCCATCGGACATGGTACTCATGGCAGACAACATGAGCTCCAATGGCTTCACCGCCGTCAACCCGACACCTGCCTCCTCAGTAGCACCCGCACCCGAACCTTCAACCGCGGGCATCAAGAGGAAACGCGATTCCAAAGCTGCCCTCAAGTTCTACGCGGTTCGTGTCGGCAAGGCACCAGGCATCTACCACTCCTGGGCAGAATGTCTCGATCAAGTCCGTGGCTTCCCTAAGGCCATGTTCAAGTCCTTCACCTCCCTCACCGACGCCGAGAACTTCGTCAACAATACGGGTAGTAGCTCCGAAGCGAAGGTGACCAAGTACTATGGCGTGCAGCGAGGCCGCAACCCAGGCGTGTACACAAGCTGGCAAGACGTGCTACATCAGATCACAGGCTGGAAGGGACCCAAGCACAAGGGCTTCAAGACGAGGACAGAGGCGGAGCAATATGTCGCAGAGGGTCGGAGACCAGCATGTGATGCAGATGTGCCTGTGGGTAGCATCGAGCCTGCAGAGCCACCTGCGAAGAAGTTCAAGAGCAAGTCGACGACGGGCGGTCTCATGGATGAGAGTAGCCCTCCTCCGTTCTTGGAGCAGGGAGAGTACGAGCCAGGCGAAGCACCTTTGGGAGAAGGTACAGAAGACGGCTTCGACGCTTCGATCACCCTTGACCACACCACCGGCGGGGCACGCTACAAGACGCGAGAAGAGCGGGAGCGAGTCACATACCAGGTCGCTCGTCCGGTCAAGGATGCGCCCATACGAATCTACACCGATGGAAGCTCACTCGGCAACGGCAAGCTGAGCGCATGGGGTGGTGTGGGTGTCTACTTCGGCCCAGGCGACAGACGGAACATAAGCGAACCACTGTCAGGCACCAAGCAAACCAACAACCGCGCTGAGCTTACCGCCATCGTCCGAGCTCTCGAAGTCGCACCCAAGGACAGGAGAATTGTCATCGTCAGTGACAGCAAATACGCCATCGACTGCGTGACGGACTGGTTCGTCAACTGGCAGCGCAACGACTGGGTCAACTCGGCACGCAAGCCGGTAGAGAACAAAGACCTCGTGCAGAAGATCCTCGACATGCTGGAGGAGCGGTTCCGACTGAACGAGCATCGCATGGAGGACGGGAGTCCTGTCGACCCGGCGGACAAGCGAGCTCACTGGGACCGTGGTCCGGGAGGTGTGAGGTTCGAGTGGGTCAAGGGTCACGACAAGGACGCGGGCAATACTGCCGCGGACCAGCTGGCCGTCGATGGTGCTCGCAGCGCTCAAGAGTTGGCCCAGGACACCGGGTTCCAGGACAGAGTTAATTGGTAGCCACGGTAGGTTAGCACGCTCGCTTGGAGTAGCAAAGGTCAGAAGGTCACCGAGACGCAACCTCAGGGCCCTGAGGGCCTGACACCTTGCGCCAAAACCCTAATGGTTGCAAAATCATACCACGCGCTTTAGCCTTGGTAAGCGAAGATTGATTCACGACGCCATGACGAGTACCGCAGTACTATTCGAACGTCGTAAGAGTAATGCACAATCTACTTGCGGTACAACTAAAGTGAGCCTAACAATTCATGGGTAATGTAATGATACAGTACATCACCTTTCTCGCTCAGCTACAGCACTATTTGCTCCCCAGTACCTTATCCGCAGCATTCTGCACGGCATTCTTGAACTCAGAACCGCTGGACTGCTTCGTTGCTGCAGATTGTCCGCTGATTGAATCCGCACCGGATGCTGCTCCGGCGTTGAAAGCCGCCTTGGAACTCGCTGTTGTTGACGAGGACGACTGGTTGGAGGCGCCGAACTGTGGAAGAGGTTAGTGATCAATTCGACATCGATTAGTGTTGAACTGACGTACACGATCGGCGTCAGTCTTCGCATCTTCGTAGATTCCATCTGTGAGGTCTTGGTTCTTCAAGGCTCTGCGAGTATCCAGTCAGTATCGGTAATGCCATTTGATTTAGTCGTGTGGGACTTACGCAGAAGCGCCTCGATCCATGGCACTTTCCTCTGCCATTGTTACAATTTCTCCGCTTGCTATAGTTCAAGAACCAGAATGAGCAAAGCTACAAAGGACAACAAGCACAATGTATAGTCATTCCACATAGTTATCACCTGTATCGTCACTTTCACGTCTTGTGGGCGCGAGGAACCCGTACCTCTCACAAAATGGATCCCGTCCCCGTGTGAGCTCCACGTTGGAATAGCACATTCAACGTCATGTTCCGCACGCGAGCCGGGTGTCAGCACATCTACCCAGCTGTCTCCGCGAGAGCTATTTCGCTGTGGTAGTGTGATAGTGAGGGGTACGCGTGTCGTTCCACAAGCCGTCTCAAATGTTGAAGGGAGCCTGTACCCGTTGGAATGCATGACGTGATGGAAGGCAGATGGTGGTATCACCCTCGATGGTACAGATCCGGTATGCTAAGTATGCTATGTGATACATTCGTTAATGGTTCGTAATATCCCGTGAGGGCGTTGATCGTCTTGGTGCAGTGTATCTGTTGTCCTGCAGCTAGTATGGTCCATACTTTAGAACATGTTCCCTTCGTCGTAGAACGAGGTAACACCTATCCTGGGTCCTCGAGATTTAGAAGGTCGATATGCTGGAGGCGAAAGCGGTGGGTTCCTCCTCGCCGGTTCCAGATGACTCGATCTCGCCTGTGAGTCTGGCCTCATCCGTGAGTGCGGTCTCATCTGTTTTGCAGTCTTCAACCAGTCTTCTGAGCCCATTCTGCGACGATCATTCCGGTTAAGGTCTTTCCGTCTGCTGTCACGCTTGGGCAGCGGTGGAGCCATCTGGTTGACGATGTGAGGGACAGGATGCGAGATTGGCTGGTCCCGGACACTTGGTTGACGTGCAACCTCGGGTCTCTTACCACTTATTGTACGACTGTTCTCTCGGCGTAGTCGCTTGCTCTTCGACCTGATTAGTTGAGCGGTACTGCCTTTCGTGCTTGTGCTTGGAACTGCACTGTCTGGAGTGCCGGTCTCGGCCATTGGGCTAGTCATCGCGCTTCGTCCAGAGACATCTCCTGGCGATATGCCCATCTTACTCATCACTCGGGCATTGTTGAACACTGGCGTGAGGCTGAAGTAGCTTCTGATACTTCCCCTTTCGAGGTCCTCCATTTCGTGGTGGGTGCGTTGTCGGACTGGCTCCCAGTCTCCAAACAGAGCATCCGAGCCTCGACTCTTGTGCATTGTGTCTAATGCATTTCTGGCTCTGCTCCCAAAGCTCATGCTTCTCGCAGTAGTGTTGTTGGTTTTATCCATCAATGACCGGAACAAAGGACGCAATGTTGCCGCTGCCGCTGCCGATATGCCGAGGCCGCACTCAATGATAGATAGTATGCAAACGTCAAGAGCAGTGTTGAAGAAGTTGGGTCCCGCTTGCAGGCCGTGAATGTAGGGTATCCTGACGATTGAGACAATGCTGCCACCACAGGCCAAGCAGAGGATGAGGCCAGCGCTAAGCTTCGTAGCTAGAGGCATGGATGCCTTCACCAGGGTGAAAATGGGGAGAATGGCGAAGACCCAGTCGGTAGCGGCATTGATCGCCGAACCCGTCACTTGTATTTTGTAAGTCGTGTCATGAGGCATGCACACCCCCTTGATCTCGTTCTCGAGGTACTTTGATGGATCTCCGCAATTCAAGATGGCCACGAAAAAGAGGACAGTACCGTAAATGGTGTTGATGTAGATTGTCGCATGGACGGCATAGCGCTGCCAGGCTCTGATGACCAGGCGCAGGTAGAATATGCCCATCGAGATCTTAAAGAAGACCATAGTTCCGATGTATAGTGCGAAACTCGAAATCACCATCTGTCAATCCGTTAGTCTCGCAATAAAGCGACGGGCGAGAGGCGATTGTACGTCGACAAGACTGGCAAGAGCCGGAAGATCCAGTTCGTTGGGCTTGTGACCACCACCCACAGTCTCGATCAGGACCACGACTGTACAGTATGCCGTAAAGCTGATCTGAATATCAAATTAGCTTCTGTCAAGAGTAGAGCACGAAATGCTGACCGCTGCCACGAGGAGAAGAGCATCATCCCAGCCGAAACTTCGAACCATTGCGACCCGAACCCAGAGACGCAGGCTCATCGTGATCCAAGCACTAAGAACGAAGATTGCAACAGTAGCAAAAACGCCATTGCGGGCGGTGGTGCTCTCGGGAGCATTGAAGTAAGCCATGCTGCTCGCATGCTAGTCGAATTGCGCGCCAGTTGATCATCGAAATGGATAGAGAAAGCGAGACATAGCTTTGCTGTTTGTTAACGTCCAGAACGAGAAGAATTTGGAGCTCTTTAGGACTATGGCAAATGGTTCGATGCTAATACTGCCCCGTGGGAAAGCATGCGCCTGCAGAGTCAAAGCAGCGTAGCTTCTGTTCCGACGCATAGGAAAGCCATGTCTGCATGCACCACGAAGTCTATGCCCGTCAAGGGCACTTTGGCTGAGGTCCACCGAGTATCCAATACTGAACTCGGTCTTAACATCAGGTTGAATACCTCATTAGCAGCAAGCAACCCATGCATTCGATGGTCAACGGCCATTAATTGGGTCTATGCTGACAGCGAAGCGGAAGACGAGAATTGGTTGGCGAGTCAGGTGTGGTTGTCCGACGTGGAGTCTAACAAGCGCATGCGTAAGGTACACACTCGCAGCCGTTTGATCCAAACATAGCCAGCGGCACAGCCTGCCGATCCAGACTCATCTGCCGAGATCGGCGTTGCATTTTTGATCAAGTCAATGGATCGTGCATACCAGTAGGTTTACGTCCAAAACCAAGGCTGGTAGCAGAAGTGTGGCAACACCCACTTGTGATAATCCAGAACATCTCATTGTTAGCAGACTTATTTGCCCATTGTACGCCCATCGTACGTTGAGGAGAGTTAAGCCTTCGCATTGAGAGCCGTCAGTTCGCGGATTCTAGGGCAGTTCCTGCAGTGGTCCAATTCCAGGTCGTGCAGTGCATCTTGTGGTGCACATATAGCCATGCCACCGGTACCGAGTGATATAGACAGTCTCTTATAGACTCAAGGCGATCGTCATGTTGGGCCTCCTATTACGCCACTCGCTCTACTGCGAGACCTGGAATTTCGTGGCGGTATATGGGCCGAAGTGGCTCGTTGCACGCCTATAAAGCAATCATTGGCATGACTTGCTCCCGATAATACCTCGACTAAGAAGAAGGCTGTAGCGTCGAAACATGCCACACGAGTCGCAGGCTCGGTGGCGGCGATGGGATAAGGTTGAAGTTGAAGTGAACATAGCGTGCAAGACCAAGGCAGGAACATCCCTGCTCATCACGAGTACGACACGCTATCGGGAGCAGGGCCGAATACGCGCGCCTTGCCCTTCACAGACCTTAATAAACGCTTTTATCGACTTCAGCGACAAGGTTGCTACCACCTCGAAGTTTGCATGCGACAACACGATGAATCATGCCGATGTCAACACGGCGCCAAGCACAGCGTGCAGAACGCGACAACGCGACAGTCGTGGAAGTCGCAGACCTTGACCGCAGCAGTGAAGAGCTTCCTTCTGGTGTGATCAACGAGGCCGCGGAGTCCGAAGAGATCGAAGTCGAAGGGGACGAAGAGGAGGTGCAAGGTGAGCAGCCATCATTCCTTGAAGATCGCACGTCAAGTTTCTGACAAGCCCGCTACAGAAGTCGAAGTAGACGATACTCCCTTCCCGCCACCAGGTCTGAAAGAAATATCATCCCTCGCCTCATGGACAGTCAGCACCGCGAAGCCTGGCAATGGCGTAGCGGCACTAAGATCGCCAGACACGAACCATTTCTGGCAGTCTGATGGCCCACAGCCACATCTTCTCAGCATCCACTTCTTCAAACTGGTCTCAATCGTGCATATCAGAATCTACCTGGACTTTGCTGCGGACGAATCATATACGCCCACCAAAATTCAATTCTTAGGTATTCAACCACACCCTTTCTGTGACTGACAGCGCCATGACTAACACATCCATCCCCAACAGCCGGCATGGGAATCCACGACATCCAAGAATTCGCCGAAATGTCCTTCGAACAACCAACCGGCTGGATCGACGTCGATTTCTCCAACGTAGGCCCCATCGAAGATGTCGACTCCTCCGACGAGAACGGAAATTCTCTAAAAGGGGTCGACTGGTCCAGACGCCCCATCCTCCGCGCCTTCCTGGTCCAAGTGCGAATTCTCGAGAACCACCAGAATGGCAAAGACACACATCTCCGCGCCGTGCAACTCTTCGCGCGAGATGAAACGCAGCAGACACGGCCGGCGGCACCGCTCACAGGGCTCACGACTGACACGGCACGGCAGGCGACGTCCGGGAAGCGCTTGCCGATCTTGCAGCCGAAACACAAGGTGCAGAGGGAAGCGAATAATATTAAACTTGCTTCGTGGATGATGGATCCTGATATGAGGTGATTCACGATCTCTTCCCATTCGTGAAGAATGGTGGACATTGCTGTAATGGGAATCGCTAGCATATTACATGTCATTACCCTACCCTATGTATGAATGTAACATGTAAAGCGCGTGGCACAATACTGTAATGGATGTACCAGCCTATTTATCTACGCTCCTGGGTATCTAGAACTCGCTGAAGAACAAGCAACTAGCCAACGAAATGATCATAACGAGGTAGCCAAGCATTGCACGAAGCTCAACTCCCTAGGCAGCATCATCGTCCACATACTTCAAGTCAACCACCCAGGACCCACCAAATTCCACAGCTTCATCGCTCTTAAGCGCAATATTGATGCCAATATCAGCGAGACTGATATCCCACCTCTCACCACCCTCACACGCCTTCAGAAGACCTTGCATCGGGGCACCCAAAGCCAGAACCTTGTCAGGCCGGATGGCAAGTGGTTCACCCTCAACGATAGTCGAGTGGCCGTCGATGCCAGACACGCCCGTGGGACATGCGAGTGACAGCACAGGCGCGCGGCTCCTGTTAGCCCAGTCGATCATTTCTCTAGTCTCCTTCTGCGCGCTCGAGCTGTGCGCAGCATTGGTGCTGAGCAGTGAATCGTAGGGCGATCCGGCGAGCAATGCGTCGATGATTACAGCCGGCGGTCCTGAAAGATTCTTGATGTGAGCAGACGCCTTACGCCATAGCCCACGCTTGATTTTGGCACCACCTCTTGCCATTCTGCGAAGTATCGCGATCTGGGCCTTGGCTTGCGGGTCCTGTGTGTCTGCGTTCTCATACAGACTCTCCGCTGCGATGATCTTGACGTTCCTGCCTAGGAGTTGTCGTGCGGCTGCCATGGCAATCGCACCGAGTTCGTGATTGCCTGCGAGAACTACCACTGTCGTGGGCTCCATTTGGTTGGTGAGGGTCGTGCTGGCAGTCATGCTCCCTCGCAGAGTATTGGTCCGCGATGGCCGCCGGACACCGCCATGCCATTCCGACAGCTGCAGAGCTGCCTCTGCCACTGAGCGAGCAGCGTTCTCGGTGATCGCATCATACGATAGACCATACGTTGACACGGTAGCAGTTTCGAGGGCTTCAAGAGCTTTGGGCAGGAGGGTCGGACATGCAGCACCTGAAGGCTGTATTGCAAAGAATGGCGCATCCTGAGGCCCAGGTACGGCCGGTCTTGTTTTGGATCCGGCTGACAACGGCGTATTTGCTCGCTCGTCTGGTCGTGGTGATGAAGCTGCCAAGGACGTAGCTTTGGCTCTGTTCGTGAGAGACGTGGCTGATCGATTTAAGTTCCTACAAGTAAGACGTCAGACGTACTCGCGAAATGTGGGGATAGTCGTAGAAGACCGTGCAAGCGGTGTATTGCCAGATTCCACGAAGAGAAACATACCTGTCCAAAGACATAGAAGCCGTCAATGGATGCGGCTTCGTGTGCGTAACCTCGACCTGGCCGCTGTTCTGTCGAGTGGGCTTCGTCTTGAAGACGTTCCGCGAGACCGAATGTTTCGAGGACGATCGTCCGTTGGCCAGCTGAAGTTCTGTGTCTGCATCGCTGGAGCTTTCCAGCTCGTTACTATTGTTTACCGATTGCACCTTGGGAGACAGAACATTCTCAGTTGGATGTAGATTCTTGCCGCCGTAAGTCCCTGGTCGAGGTACCCTGTTATGGCTGACGAGACGATCCTCGTCGGCAGTCGTATCACCTTGTCTTATCTCGTCAAACACCTGCTTCTTGTCGAACTTTCTAAGCTCGCCTTCGAAGTCGAAATCGCCCATGTCCTCGATGCCGGTCGTGTCTCCTAGAACATCCATCTCTTCCTTCTGTCGCCGTCTGCTCTTCTTGGGTACAGCTTGATCTGAAGGACTTGCAGTAGCCTGAGTCTGCTGCAGGAGTGGTGTACTACGCCATCCTTTGCCTCGCTTCACAGCTCCGCTCATGTCATTTCCATTCCTCGAAACCTCGGAATTCATGACGGGCGGAGGATCGGCGGCCTCGACAGGAGTTGCAGCCTGCTTCTTCGACTTCTGCCCACGCCTGATCTTCTTTTTGCCGTTGAGCTCAGGCTGTGATGCGTCTTGTGGTGTGCCTACGGGCAACGTGTTCTCTACCGGCTTGCTGGCGATGGATACTGCAGGTGGTTGAGGAGAAGCTCGAGTCGAGGACTGCTTTCTGCCTGCAGCCGCTAGCTTTTGTGCAACATTTGCTTTGCTGATGTCCCCAATGAAAGGTGAGCCTGGACTTGGAAGGTTCTGGGCAGCTCTTGCGAGCATGGACTTGACGGGAGTGTGCACCTCTTCCGACCTCGACCCGGCTCTTGTCTGACCTGGCGACGCATTGCCGTAGCTGAGGATCGCAGGGTCGACGAATGCTGCGGACGGTCGGGTTGGCGTAGGTAGTCTCGCCGGAAGCTCCGTAGGCGGTGGTGCTTGTCGCCCAACCCCGTTGACCTCGGCCAGCACTCGCTGGATGGGCGTCGGCGCCGACTGTGGGATGTACGGTTGTTGCTGTGGTGGTAGTTGCATGGCTGGGCACGCGAAGCCTGGTGGAGCATATGAAGGGTTCGGGTGGTTCGGTGGGTACGCAAGTGAGGGTGACTGAAATGATGTGTGTGCTGGCGGAGGGTTCGGTGCTGAAGAAGACTTAGTATGCGCTCTCATGAGGTCCTCAGCGCATTCACTGGCTTGGAGATGATACTCACCTGGAACTGATTCGGGCTGGACGACTTGAAGGTCGCTGATGGCCGACGCCTGAACAGTCCAATGCTCCAAGCTCGTGCCCGAGGCAGGAAAGACGACATGATGCAGCGTCAAGTGGCTGTTGGGGACGATCTCATGCACCACTCCGTATACGATGTTGTTCGAGGACTGCTGAAGCTTGACGCAAACCGTCAGCCCCACGGGAGACGCCATGTTGGCGCGTCGCTCTCGGAGAAAATAGCGATGGACTCTGCTACCATATGCTGTCTGTGTAGTGGATAGAGGCAATGTACCTTATGTCGGTAGAATATCACGCTGTCACGCGAGTTGTCCTGTCCTCTCTCAACGCCCCGGCGCCAAATTTATCTCGAAGCTTTGATCTCCGCCTTCCAAGCATCTCCTTGCCGCGAGCCCCACGACCTCCACCTTATTCTCCAAATACTCCGGCAATATGCTCGCCGCGAAGTGTCCCTGCGAGACCGGCAACATCACGTCATCCCACGCGATCCTGTAGTATGAACAAACACGATAGCTACGAATTGTCGCGGCATTTGCATTCTCTGTACAGCTTATCATAGACATTACCATTTCGTTCACATATTCCTGCCCAAGAACATATTCCTGCCCAAGAACATATTCCTGCCCAAGAACATATTCCTGCCCAAGAACATATTCCTGCCCAAGAACATATTCCTACCCACCCAAGATCAAGCTCAGATGGCACCCACAAACAAAGTTACTGACCTCTTCCGCGTCGACGGCCTCGTGGCTGTCATTACTGGCGGCGGCAGCGGTCTTGGTCTGTACGCTGCGCGGGCTCTCGATGCCAACGGAGCCAAAGCCGTCTACATCGTAGGACGACGGGAGGAGACTCTCAAAGAAGCCGCCAAGACCGGCGTAAATGGCACGATCAAGTACATCGTAGGCGACGTGACAGACAAAGCCTCTCTGAAAAAGGTGGCCGACCAGATCAAACAAGAACAAGGCTTCATCAATCTCCTCTTCGCCAACTCTGGTGTCTCTGGTCCGAATCATGGCAGTATTGCCTTCCCGGAGGATGGCAGCAAGCCAAGCATCAAGCAGTTCTCCAAAGCCCTGCTGGAGTTTGATGCCGAGCAGTACACCCAAGTCCAGCACGTTAACAACACCGGAGTCTTCTTAACGGCCATGACGTTCCTCGAACTCCTGGATGCTGGAAACAAGAAGCGTAACGTACCTCAAGACTCCCAAATTCTGGTCACGTCCTCCATAGCAGGCTTCTCTCGGCAGTTGGCACACAGCTTTGCATATTCAAGCTCGAAAGCTGCCGTGACACACCTTGTGAAGATGCTGGCTACTTGTTTTGCTCAGCTGGGTTTCAAGATCAGAGCGAACGTCATCGCCCCAGGTCTTTATCCCTCTGAGATGACACAGGGCACCGTGAGCAAGCTTAACAAATTTGGCGGCGTTGAAGGCCATCAAGCGTTCGAAGACGCGCACATCATGCCCAAGGAACGATCACCAGCAGAAAGGACCGGTAGCGAGGAGGACTTTGCTGCTACTGTGCTCTTCTACGCCAGCAGGGCCGGTGCTTACTTGAATGGAGAAGTCGCGATTACGGTATGTAGCATCGACGTCTGACATGAATGGACACTAATATGCACATAGGACGGAGGTAGACTAGCACAGATGCCGGCAACATATTAGTGTTGTACGTGCACTGGCTTGTACGCGAGCATCCGAGCACAGGAACGCCTTGCGCAGTCCTATCGAGTTCGACTCTACTGTGCGCACCATCAAGCCTCAGCAACACCATAGTCACTGGAAACCTTTCAAAGTGGTGTTGAGGCCGCTGCTCTAGTTGATACGCACGTTACGTGTTTACTCGGTGTTTGCTAATACAGACCCGTCTCACAAAGCCTTCTTAGTCAAACTTTTCATATATCCTCGAGTCCGTCATTATCAGATGTTAACAAAGCCACATATGCCTTCCTCGCTGCTCGCGACTCGCGACTCGGCTTGGGTACACGTGGCCGCGGCCGCGGTTACAACAGGCAAGATGCATTCACTCGGCAGCAGACGTTTTGCGAAAGGGTACTTCTAGCGGCAGCTTCTACCAGCACCGATTCAACAAAAACGCTAGCTTAGCCTCGAACCACCACCTTAAGCATCTTCTACATTATCCTCCACACCACCGCCAACACTCTTTCAGGACTGTGGAAACTGCTAAGCCATCAAAGACGAGCAAACAGCCTAGAGACCTATATCAAAAGACAAGCCCATAGACCGATCGGAGTCGCAACTTAAATTCGCCCGCGTACAATATATAGCTTCGCGCTGAGCGCAAGCAACTCCGGTTTTTCCACCAACAGCCGGGCTACGTATATACCCCTCTGACACCGCCCACGAATTACGAACGCGCTCGAGGCATGGCGCTGCCAAACAACCTCCTCCTGCTATTCGCCTACATCTGCGCAAAAGCGGCCCTGGTGAACGCTTGGCGCAAGCTCAAAGCATTCCCTGGCTGGGTTTGGAGGCATCGGACATGGCTAAACTACAGCGACGCGCACTGTCTATGGATCCATGGCTGGTTTTGGATCGGCTTCGGGGTCTTCAGACGTCCTGGGAACATGAAGACCATGGACGCGCTTCTATTCTCGGCAAGCTGTGCTACTGTCACAGGTTTCAACCCTGTCGATGTGTCGGTGCTCACCGGCGGACAGCGGGTCTGGATGTACATTCAGACCAAGTTTACATCAACCATTAGCATCGCGTTGATCACGACTCTGAAACGGATTCGCGATCTAAGGTTGCACCACAAGGCATTCAATGAGCTGGAGCAGCAGAGGGAGATTGAGATGACTAGTGGCAGCAGCGCCTCGTCTCCCCATACTGTCGATCTTGTGGGACCAGTTGAGCTAGCTGGGCCTTCAGATGATACTCCAGCTCAGCCAAGCGAAAGCAGCGATGCTGGAGAGCGGCCAGGCGCCATCCCTCTCGTTGCCACGACCCGCATCCAGCTTCCCGACGCTTCGCAGGAAGCCCGACAACCATGTAATGGACTCGGTCTGCGTCAGTTTAAAGACCGCATCGAAGCCAAGGAGTTCGGCCGCGACGGCCAAGTCGCTCGACACGGCCAATTCGAAGGCCTGAACGAGTATGGTCGTCTGTACTTACTCGACAACGAGTACTGCTCCAACATCTTCGTCGCTTTGTTCATCGCAGGAGTCTGGATTGTCATCGAGCTGTCCTGCACCATTGCATACATCAAGATCATGTACAATTTCTCATCGAGCATCGACCTACTGAATGCTGAGAACCGCACCTGGATAGCAGTCTTTCACACTGGCTCCGCCTTGCGGACTTCGGCGTCGTCCTGGACGATGGAGGAATGGCTGCTTTCAAGTCCTGCTCCCCATGGCTCTTGGTCTCAACTTTCCAACAACTGGCCGGGAATATGCTGTTCTCTCCCCTCTTGCGACGGATCATTCGGGTGTGTTAGTGCTGCACTCGTCTTTTCCGGCGTTCGATCGAGAGCTATCTCCGATCTCGTCCTCGGGACGTACATTACCTCCACGGAAGCCACGACAGAGCCGTCCGCTGCGAGGAACTTCTAGATTTCATCCTGGAGTACCCTCGACGCGTTTCGCTTTACCTCTTCCCACGCAAAGAGACGTTTTCGCTCTCCGTTTGGACAGTGCTTCTGATCGCATTGGACATGCTTGGAGTCGAAGTCTGCAAAGATCGGGACGAGACATTTGCGGCTCTGCCCCTGAGCCAGCGGGTGGTGGTGGGCTTCAGTCAAGCCGTCTCCGTCAGGAACATAGGTTTCGCAGCAGTGCCTCTGGTGATGTACACATTGCCCTTCCATGGCGTTCTACTCCTGACAATGTTCATCATCGCCTACCCCGTCACGGTGACGATGCGGAACACGAACCTATACCTGGAGCGCGGGCTAGGCATCTACAAGGAAGACATCAACCACGAAGGCACGATGCAGAAGCGAGATCATCGAAGTGTACTACGGTGGCTAGCCAGATGCTGGAGTATCGGTCTCGAGGAGGAGTACGTGTTCCTGCGCGCGCAGCTGAGGCGCCTGATCGCACGAGACATCGCGTTGGTCGTCTCAGCACTCTTTATTATCGGCTTCGTTGAAAACTATCGACACCACGGACCCGGGTACGACATTGGGGCGGTAGGAGGTTTGAAGATCGCCCTCGAGGTTCTGTCCGCGTACGGTAATGTGGGAATGTCGTTCGGCGTGCCCAACACGTTCTCGAGCTTGTGTGGCGCATGGCATGATGTCAGTAAGTTGACCATCATATGGGTGATGATCATGGGAAGGCAGAGGGGTCTGCCAATGGCTCTTGGTCATGCTCCGCCTAGCGCTATCGAGAACGTCGTTGATTCTGCCGAGGGGAACTTTGAGGGCATTGAGGCGGAGGAAAGAGAGCGGCGTTTATCGCATGCATTGCAGGTCAGTGCCGAGGCGGAATCTGGGACTGCGTAGCGCTGTATCACAGTACGAGCTCAGAGCTCCAGACAGCGCAATGAACCGAAAATGTCTTCGCGACAGGACACGTAGAAGCTTGAAGAAAGTTTCGTTGCTTTTCCTCAACAGCTACATATAGTCACAAGCTGTGTCCCCTGTCGTAGCAATTCATAGCTGCATCGCGTGAGCATACAAGCACCCTCTCGCACTGCCTCCGTCTATGCACCCCGTTGTGCCGCGTGAACGCTTGAACGCATGTGTAAGCCCGAAACCCACTTCAACGCCTCTGTTGTCTCGCGGACCGGATCCGTTCACGATATGCGTCCCATCCCTGCTTCCGATACTCCAGAGCCGCAGCTTTACGATCTGCAGCTGCCACGATACCGCGTCCCACAATGATAACATCAGACCCTGCTTCCCCAATCACCTTCTGTGGCGTATTATACTGTTGCCCTAGACCATCACCGCCGGCCTGAAGCTGTACGCCCGGCGTCATGGTGATGAAGTTGTCCTCTGGCTTCTCGTTCATGCACTTTTGCGCGATGAAGCCCATGACGAAGTCCTGGTTCTCGCGCGCGTGCTTCAAGCATGCTGCTGTGTACTCGGGTGTGAAGAAGTTGTTGGCGGATGACATTTGGGCGAGGATGAGGAGAGATCGATAGTATGGTGGTGGGCCTAGGGCTTTCAGAGCTTCTGGATCGTCGTGATCACCGTCGTCTGAGGTCACTCTCGAGATCGAAGGCCGTGACCCTGATGCTGGACTGAGTGCCTCGCTCTTCATGCTGATGGTTGTGCTGATAGATACCACCGACTGCTTCCTGATGTTGGCATCATGACCGCCACTTTCTTCGTCTTCGCTCTCCTCGTCACTGCTCTCTTCCTCATCGTCTTCTTGTGCGCCATCTGCTACTGATGGGGCCGGAGAGGCCGATATTTCTGTAGAGACTGAGGTGTTGTATGCCGCGAACGCTTTGCGCGCCGCCTGTGACAGTGCTGTGATTACTGCCGGGCCCGGGAAGATGTGGCAGTTGACAATAGGTGCCCTAAAGAAGACAACGCGGTCAGCCAATTCACGACGCGCTGCTTCGACATTTTGAGCATCACCCGTCAAAGCCATGAGTCTACCGTCGCCGCTCGTAAGGTATGGCGTGTTCTTCGTATGACTGCTGCGCTTCTGCACGACTCACTTACCATCTCACGATCTGCAATGGCCCTCCGACATACTGCTGCTGCACAGTATTGCCGATATCTCCAAACTTCCTGTCCTCGAACACCAGGAAGAGCTTGCGCCTTGCCACCTCGTTCAATCCCCTAATCGTTCTTTCCCCAAAATCGGTGACAATGTCTGCATGCGTTTTCAGAACGCATATGTGGTCTCCCACCTCCTCTGCAATCTTGAGGAGCTCACTGGTAGTCGTGACGTCTGCAGAGACGCATAGATTGGTTCGTTTGGTATGGATTAGCTGTAGAAGGTAGTGAGCTAGAGGTGTGAGGTTTCCCTGCTCAGATCGCTCGCCGTAGGATTGAGAGAGGGTGATATGGCGGGCCATGTTGATCTTGTTCGCGGGGTCGAGGTGCTGGCGGCTCAGACTTTGCGCTGCTGCTTGAGAGAGGGGCTGTACAGCACGACGCGCTACAAACGAATGTGAAGCAGTCGGGACAGATCCGCGCGAACGACTCAGAAAGCGATTTGCAAAACAGAGCGAGAGCAGAGCTGCACAAGCTCTAATAGTCTATTATACCGCTTCCATTCGATAGGCTTCATGCACATCCATCTGCGGCGCAGGAGCAATAATTCCAAGATCCAGCACCAAGAAATTTACCCGCAAACTACGTTAGGGACTCCACAAACTATCGAACCCCTCTAATTAGATGCCTGCGACTAACCTCCTCAATCGACGCACCAGGACATGTAACAATCACAATCTTGTGGGACACGACAGCAATGGCAATTCTGATATGAAATCTGGCCGCTGTCTCAGAATCCTCCGCCAGGCCCGCCCGCAAGAATTTACTACAGTATTGATCTTCCTCCCACGTCCATGGGATGAGCGTCGGGCCGCGACGTCTATATGCTCCAATACAGTTGATTCGACGCATGTCTCGCTTACCCTGGTCTGGGGGGCGTTTCCGACTCGCCAGTAGCGTGCCGAGACAATGGCGCGATGTTGTGCAGCGATACCGAGATAACCATGCATTTCTTGAGATTTCAAGCGAGGAGGCGTGGGTATATTGTACCATCGTATTTTTCCTTCGACGGATGGAGGAGTTGTACATCATCAGGCCAGTTCGAGACAGTCTCCGTTCACTTCAAATTACTTGCCTCACCTTGCGTAGAGGCCAGCACTTTGGGGAACAGCACCCCAGAAACTTCAAAGGGTCCAGTCAACCCCCTGTGCACATCAATGTTAAACACACGGTATACTGTACGAATGCAGCCACGAAGCTTTCGAGATCTTCATGCACACCAGACATCTGTACAACGTTCCAGCGCAGCGGACAGGTACCGCGGAAAATCGACCCGAAAGCGAGGGCGCCAAAGGCATTACAATTACAGTCTTACGAGAAGACAGGCATGTGACATGTCGTCAACGCCACAAACGCCAGGCCTTCATAAAACTGTGCAATAGACAAGGCCATGATGCATCACGTCGTTGACCTGTAGTAGATCCTTCACGTCGTGGAACCGCCTGCCCTGGCGACGAATCCTCGAGCCTGTGCCATCTCTGCTGCAGAGAGCGGAGCCGCTCCGTACCTGTTTCTGGAGTTAGTCGAAGCGATGAGATGAGTGATTAGGTGGGTGGAACGAACCATGCAATGACTGCCATTCCGAGAAAGGCTGCGATGCAGCTGAACACGAGCGCGACGATACCCTTGGTCGTGAAGCCTGAAGGCAGTGGCGCTATGCTCAATGCCTGTCCTTCCAGGTTCAGAGGGTCGGCTGTGTTGCCGGCAGCATTGCCGGCGGTTGGGGTGGCCGCGGCTGCGCAGACATCGTAGTGCTGTTGGGGCACGGTGATGGTCTTCTGGATCTCGAGTGGCGCTTCGACCATTGTGGCAACCAAACCGCTGACCAGGTGCCATTCTGCGGAGAATTAGCGTTGCTTCTAGGACAGAATTCGTCGACTCACCGAGATGACAATGGAACATCCAGATACCAGGGTTGTCTGCTCTGAAGCGAATGACAAAGTTGCCGTTCGGTCTGACCCACACTGTGTCTCTTCGCATCGGCTTCTGTGGGAAATCGGTATGGTTGTTGACATCATAATCGCCCCACTCATCGGGACTGCGGTAGACGACCTGAAAGTTGTGGCCGTGAAGATGAAATGGATGTTTGCCTGTATCGTGGTTGTTCAGAACAATCTCGATGATTTGGTTGTGCTCCAGGATGAAGGAATTAGTATCGCGACCATACACTGTCGCATTTTCCGCGAAGGTGCCGGTCGAGAGTGCGGAGTATAGCGTGGGTACCTTTGGTCTCACGTATGTGATGTCGTTGAACCAAGCGTAGTTGGCACCATCGCCAAGGTTGTTCATGGACAGGTTAAGATTGAAGGAGTAGTCAACGTTATCGAAGGCCTCGAGACCATCTTGTGGTACCAGTTCGACGTCGTCATATTGCGCATCCCAGCTGTCGAGGAGAGCGGGCTCGGGGAAAGGCTTCTGATCGTCGTAGACAAGCCAGCCAGTGACATTGTACTGCAGATCAGGCGAGAAAGAATCGAACAGATCAGTGTCCATGCTGCCGACCATCGCGAAATTTGCAGACGTGTCGTTCTTGGCCGTGACGATGAAGCCGTAGCGCTGCGCTGCAGTAATGTATATCATCTCAGCTTCAGCGGGCTCGGTGAAAACACCGTCAACTTCGATGATGGTGAGGTTGTGCCCCTCGATCCAGAAATACTGGCTGGCGAATGCAGCTACGTTCGTCATGCGGAAGAAGTATCTCATGCCTGGCTCGACTGCGAGCTTGAAGTTCTGCGTTTCGTTCATCAAGGCGGAATTTGGTACAGGCTCAGCACCTGTTGGGTTCTCGACGCTGATGAACTTCTTGATCAGGCCGGGCATCTCGTCGTGGTACCAGTCCGACAAAGTGATTGAGAGCTCTTTATCGTACATGTCGAAATAGGGACTATCTGGGTCGTGGACCACGAATTGACCTCGAAGACCATCCGGGTACTGGCCGCGGCTATGCGAGTGGTACCAGTAAGTGCCTGGTTGATCGACCTGACATAATTTTAGTATGCTATCATTCGCCTCAAAGGGGAGGCGGCTTACAGTGAAGTTGTACGTAAAGGTGGACCCGGAAGGCACGTCACATTGTGTGACGCCGACCGGTCCATCCATCTCGTTTGTGCCATTCTGGAAGAGCCCGTGGAAGTGCAGACTCGTGCTTTGATTTCCTAGCTAGGTCTCAAAGGTCAGCGACGCCAATGCGGCCTCCTATAAGCTACACACACCTGATTGTTCAGGTTGATGACCACATTATCACCTTTGGTGAAGTTGAGCACAGGTATTGGCCATTGACCATTGACCCCAATGACGGGCCTGTCCCTCTGGCCATCTGGATTGCGGTTCACCCAGGTGATATTGAAGTCGTGTGTGACAGTCGCGGCAGTAGCGAGACTTGCCAGCGCGGCAATGACTGCTGCTTGTCGAACCATTTTGCGGGTGCTGTGCCGTACGACCAGCTCGTCGACCGCAGCGTCTGTGAAGGAACAATGAAACGAATCTGATAAGATCGTTCCCGTTTCTTCAATCAGAATGCGAAAGAGATTGATTAGATGCGATCTGTGGACGAGCCGGCCGCCAAGAGAGCCCAAGCTCGAACTCGTGAGAGGGCGCGCCGATCATCGGAGGCCAGTGCCAACTCAGCGTAGCAGAAGGATCTGATAAGCGCCACGTTAGATGTGTGTGGCCCCGGCTGCTATACGACTGTAGACGTGGACTGATCCTCGAACGAGCACTGCCGATCGCTCAAGCGGTACTTGCCGCCACGTGGGAGGTTCGATGCCAAGCGTGTGTGATGGGCCTCGTCGTTGCTTTGCTCTTGGGTGCATCCATCCTTGTCTCCAACATCACCTCAACTGTTTGCGCTTGTGTCGGCGTTTGAAGGGACGGTCTCACCTTGCAATCTTCGGGGAAAATCGTGTCTGGACGACAATGCGAAGTGCCGAGCTCCTAGGCCGGCGCACCGTCGCCTCCTCGCAACAGTCGCCGCAGATCCGTGGAACGCAAACGAGCATGTGAGGTGAGTACCGCGCTTGCCGTTGTCGTGAAAACTTTATCTTATCAGATGCTGGTCTGGATCGCGCCTGTTCCAGAGATTTCTTGGGCGCAGCCAATCGAACAACCTGGTGGCGCCACTCATGTCAAGCTATTTGGCAGCGCCTTAAGCTCTCGCTAGTAAGTGTACCAGGACCCCACTCTTCGATAGAGCACCCTGCAAGAGAACGTGAAACGTGCAACACCTTTCAAGTGGAAGAGCGCGCGGATCGAGCGAATTGGACCCCCACGAAAGACAAGATTGGAGACGTACTTACCTTGTTGTGTTGCCCGAGTCCGCGAAGTACCATAAACAATCGGCAAAGCAGTCAAAGAACGCACTACCACAGCACTGCAGCACACGGCAGCACTACGGTGTCAGGTCGCGTGAAGTCGGATCGCCAATCGCCTCATGCCACCCTCGCTTTCACCACAGACTCGAGTACCGTTCACTGCAGCCGGAATCGGGCGGATTGTGCGACAGCTCCAGGCTCTTCAGCGAGCAGCTGCGACTCGAAGAGGTAGTGGACCGTGCCCGGCAGCCAGCCAGCGCCTTCGTCGCCAGAACTTCTGATAATCTGATCTTATCTTGATCATCTCTGCACAACAATAGTGCAGCATCAGACAGTCGATACGGCTCACATCACTGCTCGAGCAGTGACAACACTGCAGTCATGGGGAACAATGTCTTCGCCGTTCCAGGTATGCGACTTCCTTTCTGACCTTACGAGGTGAGGTATAGCGGCTGATTTTGAGATCGCAGTCTTTTTCATCGTGTTTCGAGAATGTCTCGAGTGCACAATCATCATATCGATCCTGCTAGCATTCCTCAAGCAGAGTATCGGCAGTCCCGATAGCGACCGAACAGTGTACAAGAGACTGCTCAAACAGATTTGGGTGGGCATCGCCTCAGGTCTGTTTATTTGTGTGGCAATCGGAGGCGGATTCATCGGTGCTTACTATGGCCTCAAAAAGGACATCTTCGGAAGTTCTGAGGACATCTGGGAGGGTGTCTTCGGCCTGATTGCAGCCGTCATCATCACCATTATGGGTATCGGTCTGCTGCGCGTCTCCAAGCTCCAGGACAAGTGGAGAATCAAGATCGCCCAAGCACTTGAGAAACATCACTCAGGCCAAGGCCTAGGCATGAGTTCACGCTTCAAGATCTGGTGCCAGAAGTACGCCATGTTCTTGTTGCCCTTCATCACGGTCCTGCGTGAAGGTTTGGAAGCCGTGGTCTTCATTGGTGGAGTTGGTCTAAGCTTGCCAGCTTCATCATTCCCGCTAGCCGTGGTCTGTGGCCTGCTGGCAGGGTGCGCGATCGGGTACCTCATCTATCGGTAAGTCGTCTTTGCACGTGCAGATCGTCCCAAGCTGACCCAGTGGCAGTGGTGGCAATACCGCCAAATTGCAGATCTTCTTGATCATCTCCACATGCTTTCTATATCTTGTCGCTGCTGGTCTCTTTTCCAAGGCCGTGTGGAATTTCGAGATGGATGCATGGAGCAAGCTCACCGGCGGTGACGCAGCCGAGACTGGTTCAGGTCCAGGCTCCTACGACATCCGCAAGAGCGTGTGGCACGTTAACTGCTGCAACCCTGAGATCAACGGCGGTGGAGGCTGGGGAGTCTTCAATTCTCTCCTCGGCTGGACCAATTCTGCGACTTACGGCTCCGTCCTTGCGTACAACTTGTACTGGCTTGCTGTGATTATTGCTTTCGGAGCCCTTGGTTTCTACGAAGTGAGTAAGCTCAAGTACAATAGCCACAGTGCGACATCTGAAACACACTCGGAACGTTCATGGCTTCTGCCCATTCATTTGAGACACTCACGCTAACTTACCTTACCTTTAGAAGAGGGGCCACCTTCCTTTCGTGGAGCGCAAGACCTCGCCCAGCGATAGCGAGGCTATGGACAGTGACCAGACGAGCCAGGATCGTGTCGAAGATGAGAAGACAGCGGCCAGTGTTGCAGTTAAGCACTCCAACGACGTGCCTGCTTAAGGTTGTCCAGAGGCAACATCTTAAGAACCTGGAGTATTGGAGATCGATTGACGACGTGTAATTGTAGCTTCAATTAGAGAACCAGCCAGCTTTCATCGATCGCATGACTGGTGAGAACGTGCGCGTGGACATCTTCGCCGTTGTCTTCTGGTTTGGGGTCATAGATATGGGAGCTCCCTATTGGTCCTCGAGATTGGGAAGCGGGTCCTGCCATGCGGCCGCCATCGCTGTTTTCCAGTGCAAGTCGATATCGGCGTCGTTCGCTCATCAACTGCCCAGTCATCCGCGTCGTCGAGATGTTTTGGCCATATCCCTGAGCGAGGACCGGTGTGCCTTATACATAGGGCGAGGCATATCATCATTATAGCTGAGCTCGCCACGAGAGATGGTAGCAAAGCCGGCACCAGAGCGCCGAGATGGCAAGACTCCTGGCACTCCCTCGTCGCCAGTGGACAGTCATGATGGCGGTCAACATGATGGGATAGTAGACATCTCGGCTGAAGGCGACTTGGTTCTGTGCATCCAACATGAAGGAGCCACCTCCACCAAGACCTCCCGTTTTCGAGTCCGCTCCTCGTTACTCAAACAGCGTGCGCGATACTTCGCAGGACTTTTGAATGGCCGTTTCGGAGAGGCTGAGCGGATAGCCAAAGAACTCGGCGAGCTGCAAAAGCGATATAAGTCATCAACAGACGCGCCGTCGAATGAACTCCCCTCCATCACGATCAGCGATGTAGGACGCATATCTTCTGTGAAATCGATTAAGCCGTTGTGTACCGACTTCTTCGCCATCTTACACGGCAAAGACACACAGGGTCTACCACCGGTCGCGAACCTAGCGAATCTGGCAATCGTCGCGGATCGTTTCGATGCCCTCGAAATCGTTGCAGCATACGTGCGGCGGAAGAGATTCATTCGCGCGATCGATGGCAAGATGACGCCAAAGACGGAGAGCGCTCTGTCGGAAGAGAAGGTCAGGCAGCGCGTCTTGGTAGGAGCTCTCTTGGACCACAGCCCATGGCTTGAGAAATTCAGCATGCGCATGATCTACAAAGGCTGGCTAGGTAAAGAAGATGTTGAAGAAGCGGCCGCAATGTGGTGGAATCTTCCTCTTCGACTGGAGGATGAGATATCGGTCCGGCGAGACTACATTCTGGAGACTCTCCAGTCACTTCAAGGGCACTTTGTAGGATTGTACACTTCACGGGAGCGCCAATGCAAACTGGGATATGACTCGTCAGCGCAGTGCGACTCGTTCCAGCTAGGCGAGATGATACGCTTCCTATCGCGCATCGGAACGCTACAGGTACAAGGCCTTGTCTTTAATAACGCCGAAGCACCGTTGCCATTCGCCGGTGATCTCCAAACGCTGATCGACTCCCTGAGGCAGGTGCCTGAATATCAGATCGACAGAAACCATTCGCACTGCGGCATTAGGACCAGGCTGATACCTCTGCTAGACCTAATCGCGGACAGCCTACAGCATGTCGGTATATGCTACGAATGCTGGGCTCAGACTCGCGACGACTACTCGTGGATGGATGCAAAGCGGCCACTAATATGGAAGAGAGAAACACATCAGCTCCGCGGACGAGGCCATAAAGAGTTGCACGCTGCAGTCAGGGGACTGTTGACAGCGTCTGTGAGGCAGTGGAGTTCTTAGACCTTCGGTCCACGGTATGCAATCATAGAAGTGATCCATATTCCTCTGGAGCTTGCGGCCGGCTTTGGCGTCCTTGACTGCGCCCAAGAGGGCTCTTCAACACTACTGTTCACTTGGCCTGGAAGTGCTGTGCCATACCTTGTGGTGAGTATCACGATACGGGCTCTGCGTGTAGGCTTAGCATGGAGCCCGTCTGTGCACATGATCTGTGGGGTCGCTCATTACGCTATGGGCCTGCAAGCGTGCTGCGCCTCATTCCAGCGGGCTGTGTGAAGCACGCCTCGAAGGCACTGCCAAGTAGTGCAACCTCAGTCTCACCGTGTTGGACTCAGTATCGGGCCTTATGGTCTTGTCTTCGAGACTGTGTGCGGCGCATCTGAGGCTATGTATTGCACATGCGCCGGCCGCATGGTCAGATTGAGGGGAGACAAAGCTGAACAGAGTGTATAAGAGAACCATGATTGTACGAATGTTTCTCCTTCGTCGTAGGCCAAGTACAAGCTATCGTTATCGTACCTTCCTGCGGCAAATAATCACAAGCTTGTGTGCCGGCATCCCTAGGGACCCGAATGCGAGCCAAACAGCAAGATCCCATGGCTGACATTCTTTCTCCGTTCACCGCATCGCCATCACCTCTTCACCTGACACATCGGCGCACAAACTTTTCACTACATCAACAATCCAGCATGTTTTCCTCGCTGAAGCACAAGCTCAGCCGTAAGAATACCAATGGCATCGCAAGAACAGGCAGCATGAAGGACGACTCGAACTCGAACTCACATCCACAGCAGAATATAGCTCCTGCGACACGACCGCCTGCCCAAGTGGCACGTAATCCTCCTAATCCTGAGGATGCGCCTCCGGCCTACTCCCCAGCTCCGAACGCCGCGCCCATACCCTCAGTGACAGTATCGGCACCAGCCAACCAAGGTGCCGATGATCCATATGCGTTCCTCACCAGCTTCGATACCATCTTTTTGATTGATGACTCGGGCTCAATGGCCGGCGGCAGATGGCGCGAAACTGGGGAGGCACTCGAGACCATCACCCCGATCTGCACGGCCCATGACGCCGACGGTATCGACATCTTCTTCCTCAACCACATGGACTCGGACTATCATCACAACGTCACCAGCTCAAGCACAGTCCGTGAAATCTTCCAAACCGTTCGACCAGGTAGCGGCACTCCGACCGGCCAACGTCTGAACGCCATCCTGAAACCATACCTGCGTCGCCTGGAAGCAAATCCTGACGGCACGAAGCCCATCAATATCATCTGCATCACGGACGGCGAGCCAAGCGATGATGTGGAAAGCCCTCTCATCGCGGCTGCGAAGAAGCTCGATAAGCTTGACGCGCCAGCTTGGCAGATTGGAATTCAATTCTTCCAGGTCGGACGTGACGAGGAGGCGAAGAAGCATCTCAAGCAGCTCGACGATGAACTTGCAGAGATCTCAGGAGACGACGATCTGCGGGACATCGTGGACACGGTGCCTTTTACTGGCGCTGAGGGGACGCACCTAACTGGCGATGGTATCCTCAAAGTCGTGCTGGGTGCCGTGAACCGGCGTCTGGACCGCAAGAAGAGTAAGGACCTTCACAGGTAATGCCAAGATTGGATTTGGCACGGCCTTGGAGGCGCATGATAGATACCCTGGCTTCGATGGCGCTGGACAAGGGCGCAAGTTGTAGAAAGGCCATCGCGGCATCAAGGAAAGGCATACGTGGGCTTTTCTGGGAAGGTGGTAGAACATCGTGCTGGAAAAGCTCCCTCTATGATGAGAATTGATTACTGCAGAACCGTACCCTCACTCTTGCACCGCCCATTTTGCGGTCTTCCTCTCGTCCCCTCGATCACACATTTCGTCCGCCAGGCCATTACACAATCACATGCAATTCCCTCTTGCCACCTCCACAGCAGATGTATTCACTGCGCCGGCCCTGGTCTTCCGTGAGACCTCCGCAACCTCATTACTTCAACTCTCAGCGCCAGTAACATCTCCCATCAACCACACGACTCAACACTCGACTGCCAATATGCGCAGCTACCAACTCGCACAACCGCTCGTCGCACTGTACCTCTTGGCGCTTCGATTTGCGTCCACCGATCAAGCAGTACATGCTGGTTTCTTAGCTTGACGTGCACTAGCGCGAACGCCACATCAGATGCTGTTGGTATGCGAGGATGAAGGCATGCTCCTGAGCTGATGCGGGGAGGGCGGGCTTCGGGAGCGTGGAAGATTAACGGCGCGTGCTCAACGACAATGTTCGAGCGAGGAGGATGGCGTTAACTTTGGACGGTACAGGAGATGAGATATCTCGACGAGGAAAGCTTGCGAGGCTGATCAGCGACCATCATAGCCGCGAGGGCCGCCAGTGAGGTCAAGAAAGGGAGCTGTGACGAGATCAGCAAGGACGTCGTGCAGCAGAAACGACGAGTCTTCATGGACGTTCTGGTCAACAGCTTGCGACGATTCATACCAAGATGGCCATCGCCAAGGATATCTAACGTCTCGAATCTATACTTTCAAGTAACAAAAAGCGGGTATCATAATGCCTCCCAAAATCATCCCAAAGTCCCAACGCCAGTTCTTCATCGCAGACCCATGACATCTGGATCAGAAATTGTCAAAATAGCCCGTCGTAGCTCAAGTCATCAAATCGTCAAAGAGAGACTCGTTCATGTCGTACTCGTTATCAAGCTCCTCCACAATTTCGACTCTCTTCCGCTTCCTAGGCTTGAGGATCAGATACTGAGGCATGATTACCACTCTGGTGCGGCCAACTGCGTTTGCCTTCAGGCGGCACAACTCCTCACCCGCCACGTTGTACATGAAGCGGCCTGGGGTTGAGCCTCCATACTCGAAGTTCGCAAGCGCAGAAGCTTTGAATTTGTCCCACATGGTCATGTCGTTGTCTTGCGCTCTGAGCCACTCGATCACGCTGGCAGAATCGGTCCTGCTTGGGGATATGGCGTCGTACGCCTGACGACATCTTGACACGGTGACGTCCCAGTTGTCTTTCCTCTTCGTCCCTCTGCGAAAGAGCTCTCGTATGGAACCTAGCTTGTCTTTGAGAGCATTAAGCTCTGCACGAATGATATGGTTATGTTCTTCCGATTTCAATGTCGCGCGGTAGAAACGTACGAGATGGAGATCCAGTGGACTCGCATGCTCTTTCACGACCATGAACGCCTTGTCTTTGGTCTCGGTGACAATAGGCATGATAACATCGAAGAGGATTGTATCGATGATGCGAGGCGGTACCTTATACTTGACCATGCTAGAGGCCTTTTCGCCATCTTCCTCATCGTAGCTCGTGAATGATCTGTAAGTTGGAGTCCTTAGATTCTTCGGGGTCTTCTCTCGAAGCTTGAAGCTATCCCATGCCGACTTATCAAAGCGATAGCCTTGTTTGTCCGCGTCAACAAGGTAATCGTGCAGAGTGATCAGTCTTTGTGACCTCTGGGATCCGATATCATTATCGTGGTAGACCAGCTTTTCCCACTCCAAAGTGACAGTGCCCAAAAGAGTCTGTGACATCCTGGAGGCAGCGCAAGCCACGAGCCAATCTGCAAGCGCTGATTCTGTGGGAAAGCTGCCAACCTTCTCGCCGAGTGTCGTGGTATCTTTAGTGATTCCTAGCTGCTCTGGCGTTGGGATATCAGTTTGCCAAGGAGCTGGCGCATTCCAGAAGGGGACGACCAGTGATGGCTCCCAACATAGCCAGAACGTGTCTCCATCGTAGTCTCCACCTTGTAGCTTACCAGCAAGTGGGCGCATACCCTGCGAGGGAAAGACCACCACATCACGTAGATGTGCGAGCTCCGGCTTGTACACAGCCCGCAACTTTTGCATGTCGGATCCTGCCATCGAAGGGTTGCGAGAACATAGCACATTCATGCCATGTAGATGCATCCAGGATATCCCGGCTTTGTAGTCCCTGAACGGCGAGGAGAACCCAATGTGGATCTCTCCAGGCTGAAGACATCCTAACGGGTCCGAGATCCCAATGACTGTCGTTGACCTCGGCACATGGATCTTGAAGTTCTTACGCTTGAGCATCAAGTAGTTTCCGACCATTTCGATCACTAGTTCTGCAAGATAGGCATCCTCCTTGGGATGAAAGCCAGACTCCAGCATCTGAATGATTTGTTCCCCCCGTGACCACGGGAACCCTCCAACTGTCGTTATACCGTTCTCTCGATTGCAAATCTCATAGTATTCATTCTGCTGTGCCATCCATTCACGTAGCTGTAGTGGAGTTTCCAATGACACCAAGAGGTCATCCATCTCGACTTGAACTTGCGGACCAACAAAGTCACAGATGGCCGAAGCGGGAACCCGACGGTCCTCTAACAGCGGCATGAAACCGACGTGTAAGATCGAAGGCCTGCAAGGACCACTTGCCTTCACGACATTCATCGTCAACAGCTCCTTGCCGAACTGATGCACCCTGTCAATCGGGTAGCGTACTTTGATCTGGCTGTTTGCAATCCTGATATGCTTGCCCGGCGGCTTGTCGGGTGTTCTTGCAGTGTCCTGATCCGCAGATATGTACCAGATGCCTTTTGCCCCAAATATGCGTCCTTGTATGACCGATGGGACTTCTGACAGGCCCAGTATCTGGGCAATCTGCGCCATGGCCCAAGAAGATATTTCACTGCAACCGTCGCTCATGACGATTCGTCTGCGCGGGTTGAACTCTTCCTTGAATCTGTGGGATAATCGGGGATCCTCGAATCGACGATCATCCGGTACGTTGGTTGAGAGCATGTCTTCCACATCATATTCCACATCAGTAAGATCGAAGACCAAGGTCGGGTAGGTGCGTGACGCGGAAAGATCGAGTCTCGCATATGCTTTGCATGCTGGCTGACGAGCGTTCTCCTGGAAAGGAAGTGCCCAGTTGAGGGCATCTGTAAGATTGCAGTCAGGAAGGGCCAAATCGCCGCCGACTGCGAAGAAGAACAATGTCGACATTCCAGCCTTAATCGAATCGGGATCAGAAGACTTCTTCCTCTTCCTCGGCTGCACGAGGAAGAATTGCCATCGTCGGCCGAGGAGCGGCTGGGGAGACCTCAACATCTGCAAGAACTCTGACTGGATTTGATACCCTTGTCCTTTGAGTGATTCGTCTTCAGGGTTATACAGCGGAGGTAAAGCTACCTGCAGGAGCCTCGACTCGCCGAACTTTCTCTGCATTACGTTAGTGATGTTTTTGCGAAGAGGCTGGAGCTCTAGATCAAAAATATTTGGGCCTTCCAGGGCCCATTTGAGCTTCGCGCTGAACGTCCTGCCCCTGGGATCTGTGTTGTCTGCATCACGGAAGCTACGTTCGAAGCAGAAACCATTCTCCTGCTCCAGCTCCGTAGCAAGTTCGTACAAGCTTGCCATACTGTGTGGGAAAGACCATCGTCGTTTGAGGTCTTCTGCTGCTATCTCTCCGGTCTGCAGCAGGCGATGTGCTTCCCACCTTGTACTGAATGCCAGCTTATGGAAGCATTCGGGAATGTTCAGCTGCGTTAAGCCGTGCTTAGTGATGTCGGCGACACGCCAATGTGCTTTGCGATGGTTCCTTGGCTTGGACGGTGGTTCTTCGATTTCAGCTTCTGGCTTTACATGGTGGTGAGGAGCGTCTCCCATCTCTACGTCTTCTCCAGGCTCAGTGGGAGGCGTCAAGGTTGCAGTGCCTGAGGAAGCTATGGTCTCACTGGAGCTCGTGGGTTGGATAACTCCCTTTTCGACTTGTCTCTGATGATTGGACCATGTGTAGTCGTACTTTCGGCATATGACTTCGGCTGCGGTTTGGTCTATGTCAGAGTAGATTGTGGACTGAGACTCCTGCGCAGCAAAGTAGTCCTTCAAAGTCCCAGAAATAGCTGTTTGTGCTGCGCGTTTGGTGACCTTGAGTTCTTGTGATGATTCCGCACTTTCCATCAGTGCCTGCAATTCCGCAGCTCCAGTGGATCCCAGTGAAGACAGATAATTGGAGTCTCTGTTCAGAGGCTGGAAGTCGCTGCTGAACGATGTCGCAGCCGTGTCTGGTGCTTCAAAATGTGATTCAATAGACTGGAACGAGCTCTTCGCGAATGAGGTGTCGGCGAAGGAAGTGCTCGCCGCTGTTGAGGCAAATGAGGTCACTGCGTTGGCAAGAGGAGGAGGCGGCTTGATGGGACTTGAGGCCGCCTTGCTACGCGACTTGGTGCTTGGTTTTGAAACGGTAAAGTGCTGCTTCATGGTCCTCGCCGCTGGCGTAGGTGAAGATGGCTCACTATAAGGCTGTGTCGGGTCTGGCTCCTTCGAGGTCTTGGGAATCTTCCGAGGAGTGGCACACATCCTCTTCGCGGCATCCGTCGGACCTTTGAGGATATCGCGCAGCAGCTCCAGTCTTGTTGATCGTGTTTGTACGTGGAGTGTTGGGAGGATCTGAAAGAATGTGCTGATAGCAGACTCCAGGGCAGCTTGGTCTTTCCACCAGAGTAGGTGATACTGCTTGAAGACGTAGGTGCCCAGGTCATCAGCAGACTTTTCTGATGAAGCATTTGCAGGTGGAGACTTCGCTGGCGGGGACGTCTCATTGTATGGAATCTTGATAGAAGCTTTGCGACAAAGATCCTCCAGGTCCTCCTTCAGATGTTTGGGATTGGCATTGCGAGGGACGTGTGCCGGAGGTTCCATATCAGTGGACTTGCGCTTCCTCGCCATCGCACTGGCTCCGCGCGAGGATGCCGTAGCGGTCTATATGTATTCGGTGGTAAGCTCAGGAGCCATTGGCAACAGCGTCAATGGCTGCTCGCGTATAAACAACTCCAACCAAAGGTGACTTCGAAGCTAGAGCATTGGGCCGTCTGCAGAGGGTCGGAACATTGGCGGGAAAAGCCGCGCGGTGAGCCGTGCGGATCGCGGGTGTTTGACGCGTCGGTCATTTTAACCGCCATCGTGACACGACGCACGTGTGAGTGCAGTCACGTGATGCTAGGCGAAAGTAGACAGAAGTATTAGCAGGAATTGTCACTGTTGGCTGGTATGAAGTACAGTGGTCAAATGATCAAGCAAAGCCGGGCAGGTGGAGGTTGGGCGACATGTGTCAGCTCGGCGTCATGCTATCAGGAAAGTACCGCAGCGTGCGGGAGTCAGCATAGCGAGCCAGCCTGCCATTACTCTGTGATACATGGATCGAAGATGGACCGCTTGTGTCAGTAGGACCGATCGTTCTCAACCTTGACGACATAACGTGACATGTGAGCGTGGGGAGCGAACGACCGCATGGAGGAATAGCAGAGGGGCGCCGTAAATCATGTCCAGCATTACCTTCTCCTAGTAATTGATGCCGAAATGCCATCGGTGGGTAGACGTTAAGTTCTTCCTGCAGTGGGTATGCAAATCTTCGTAATCTTTTCTCCTTTTTCTCCCTTCGTACGCTTGACTTCGCTCATACCTTCATCTCGGTGAGACCGTGCTTCCAGACTGTGACGTATGGGGTGACACCATCCTCGCGGTAATTGAGAAGGATGACCCTGCAAGTCATTCAGTATGCATACCCACTTCGACAACATTGCCGCACTACTCACATTCCGTCTGGGTCCATGGACTCGCCGATGAGGAACTCGTAGTCCTTGAAGTTGGCGATGATCTTCTTAGCGTATGCCGAAGCACCCTTCTCGAACTCGGCGACTGTCTCGTCGCTTGCACCGTTGGTCTTCAGTCCTTCCTTGACCTTCTTCATGTACTGCTTGAGGTGGGAGAGGTAGCTCTTCTTGTCGAAGCTGGTCTCGTTGAGACGGAAAGAGTGGACAACGTCGATGACCTGCTGTGCCTGATCGTCGGCCTCTTCGCCGTCACCGCCCTCTGCAGAAGCATTTGCGCCGATATCGATGTCACCAACGCCGACGGTGATCTTCTTGCAGTCGGCCTCGTAGACGGTGCCGTCGACTTCCTTGAGGTCGTAGGAGTCGGAGATGATCTCGTCACCGGTGATCAGGTCCTGTGCATATGCTGTCAGTCGAAGAGCAAGAAATGAATGGTTGAGGCCAGCCTCTCGAGTCTGGATGCCCCACTACAAAAACATTGCGGTGTAGCGTGCTCTGGCAGGGTACCGGCATGTACCTTGAAGATAATCATATTTGTATTTGCGGGTTGAGAGGTGTGAGAAGTGGTGGATAGAGTGTGTTGGTCGTCTCGAGCGGTCAAGGAGCAACAGTGCTGTGGTTGGTATTTGTACTTGAAGCAGACTGAGGACAATGGAGGAAAATGGTGGGGTTCAGAAAAGCGAGCAGAGGACACGGTTAATCCGACGGTGGCCACATGTGGCTCACGTAGAGCTCTGCGGATCGGCATGTGGATCTTGCTGTGGCTCGAGCAGCCAGATCTTCCCGCCAAGGCCACGCGGAATATCGGCTTGAAACCGATTCTTCACGACGAGAATTTCTTCTGACCAACAGCTCCAGTCAACATCACAAGCTCGCCGCTGAAATTGAGGTATGTCGCGACTCTCAGAAGACGTGCCCTTCAGGTAGCCGAGGTCTGCGCTCATTGCTCACCGCAATGACACCGCTGTACCTCTGTCGACCGAGCATGAAGAACCCTTCACGGTGGTCCGCACCGGAGGGCACTCTTTGCGCTCAGCATGGCTCTTGAAGGCTGACAACCACACCCGCAGACACCTCAGACCGCAATCGCGCACTGAGAATCTCGCAACACCGCCAACATGGTCAAGACTTCCGTCCTCAACGATGCGCTCAACGCCATCAACAACGCCGAGAAGACCGGCAAGCGCCAGGTCCTCATCCGACCAAGCTCCAAGGTCATCGTCAAGTTCCTCCAGGTCATGCAGCGTCACGGTAAGCTCATCCACGGGACATGCCACACCTTCCAGCGCAAGAGGAGGATCGCCATCGAGAGGAGACACCGGGTTGATAACTAGGCAATGGTCTCACAATGTTCCACGACCAAAGCCCTTTAAGTGCTCGGGAGATTGAGATATTTTGGCGAGAATCTTACATGTGTTCGGAATCATCGGCTGAAGAGGCACTTTTAATTTCTCGCGACAACTGCTGACACAATTTGCTACAGGCTACATTGGCGAGTTCGAGGAGGTCGATGACCACCGCAACGGCAAGATCGTCATTCAGTTGAACGGCCGGTAAGTTGAAACTGCGATGTCCCACCACATTACCGCATCACCTAACACATTTGCAGCCTCAACAAGACCGGCGTCATCAGCCCACGGTACAACGTCCAGCTCACCGACCTCGAGAAGTGGGTCGTCAAGCTCCTACCATCCCGTCAATTCGGCTACATCGTACTCACCACCTCTGCTGGCATCATGGATCACGAGGAGGCCAGGAGAAAGCACGTCGCCGGCAAGGTCATCGGTTTCTTCTACTAGATGGATTGAGCTGGAGGCTTTGTTGGCTTGCGAATGGTAGCATGAGATTAGCGCGGCATAAGCGTATTCAGCTGCCTGGAATCGAAAGTCTTCATCGCTACATTGTGCCTTTCAAATTTCCGTATGTGCCTGCCTGTGCTGCCTAAACTGACGGCAGTTTGGCCAAGACAGGTTTTACCTGAGTACCAATGCAACACTCAGCTGCAAGTTCTCTTCCAAACATCTCGTCACACCAAAAAGTTGAGCGTGCTTCCAGTATTTGGCTAAGAGCCGCTGTCATAACGCCACGAAAAGCGAATCCCGCCACCATGACTCCCACCACGACACTCCTCGTCCGTGGAGAGGAAGGCGCCTCGCTCGAAACCAAGATCACGGATGAGTCGCTAGCAAATGCGACATGCAGCCACAGTCAGCTCTGTTTGGTTTGCTGCCGCCAGAATTGAGGAATGGCATCTTCGAGCTCGCCACTCGGGCTTACGACCACAACGACCACCATGTCCACCCACCAAACTCCTACTTCTACCGGCCTGGCAACCATGCCAAGCAAAAAATCGGCGGGACGCTGCTGTCAACATGCTGTCGGGTTCGGTCGGAAGCACATCATCTGCCAATGAGCCACTTTCAGCCAACATTCTGGGTCCAGTGGGACGAGCGCCGACCAGACTGGACCGATCACACTCGAAAGCGCAAGAACAAGTACAACCTTCGCCATAGCCGGGAGAGAGTGTCTACATAGGCGAGACCGATCGTTTGAAGAATTTCATCAACTCTTTGACACCAGACAACAGAGACGCTCTCCACACGATACACATTCTCGCGCAGCTCTGCTGGGTCGATCAGATCGACGAGCTTTTCTCCAGTCTGCCAGTGGCGCCACGCCCAGGGTTCCACGCCTGAAAGTAACTATACGCCATACTGATTGCTAGAGCCGGGAGTCTGAGGAGGATTTGGACGTCGCCCCTAACTGGATTGATTCATTACTGGCTCAGCCTTGGTTCATGGACTCAGTGAAGACGTTCGAGCTGGAGCTAGAGACGCTCCGTGGCAAGGTCCCTCAGCTGGAAGCTTCCATCGAAGACGTCAGGCGGGAGCAAAACACGCTTACGGAGCAGGGCGGCGGTGGCCGGCACTGGAGGCTGGGTACAGACTCTGGGAAAGACTTGCTGGCTTGGTAAGGTCCCACAGATGTCGGCGGGTACGTCTTTGGGCCATAACAGGGCATGGAGAAGCTGGAGTATGGCGCACACAGCTTGGTAAGGAAGTGTCATGGCGCTCAGCAGTAGCCGCTGCATAGTCTCGCGGCTGCACACAGGGCGCTGTGCAGTACGTTTCCAAATGACAGGCCGCTCAGACATGCTGCGCGAGCCTACATCTCTGCCTCTTTCCCCTCCTCCCGCCACTCAACCACAACCCTCCGACCCGGTCCCATTAGGAACCTCTCCACGGTCCGCTCCTCATCCAAACAATCATCCTTCTCCGTAGGCGAATCGACCCGCCTGGCCACATTCTCACTCTCCTCCTGCTGCATCTCCCGCTTCTCACTCTCCCCCCAAATCTCAGCCCTCAACCTCCCCTTCAGCTCCGCCAAAACTCTTAACCTCAGGCCATTATCCAAACCCTCCTGCACTAAAAGCCTCTTCCTCACCGGATCGACCTGCAACCCTCATATCAGCCAAACATCCCCAATCACCTCATCACAAGCTGCGCGAGCTTACCTCGCCCCTCGCCAAAGCCATACTATCCCCCCTCCTCTCCTCTCTCTCAAACTCTTCCCACGTCTTACCACTCGCAAATGCGCGCTTAGCTCTGCTTACGGAAGTGTTCGCGATAGCGTAGAGAAATGTGGTTGGCGAACCGTAGTAAGCGGGATTACCGGCGAAGGCGTGCCAGTCGTCGACAATTGGGTCCGAGTCGGGTGCGATGGAAGAGATTGAGAAGATGTGGGGTCCGAAGAGGGAGGGCGAGGGAGGGAAGTCGAAGTAGGTAGATTTAGATTGGTGGAGGTGGTGGCGGGTGCGGGCCATGGTTGGGGGTGGCGAGTTGGCGAACGGGTTGACGGTGAGGATGGGTCAGTCACGAGATTATGCGCTGAGGTCTTGATTACTGTGCTCGTTTTTTCTGATCTGTGAGTTTGTGTGGCTTTGCGGCGCGTTGCAGAGCAACAGATGTTTTGGAGGAAAGTGAATGGCCTGCTGTTCTTGCTACGTCCAAACACTGCTTTCTCGCTCCTCGGATCAGAATTTCTGGAGCTGTTCTGAACATCTCATCATTCGTCGTGTTGTGTGATGCTGCTATGTGTGAAGCTAGCTGAGTAGCTGCAGCTGGGTTGCTTAGTTTAAGCTTTCTCACATGTGAAGTTTAAACTTCGCCCTCAGGCGTTATCCACGCACCTGATGTTCAGATGGTCTTTCGCGTGGGATATTGGACTGCGCAAGAAGGACTTCACTCTCGCAGTTCCAGGCAAAAGATAACCTTCATAGCCTCCAACCCTTTGCCTTATCATGATTGGCATACCATCACCCCATACTCCATCTCCCCTCTTCCATCTTCCCTCTTCCCGCTCCCAGAACCTCACCTCCGCCCATACCCCTTCGATGCTCAGTCTACGCACACCACAACTCGCCGCACGTCCCAATACGCGAACACCAATCAAACTCCCTCAAAGTCTTGTAAGCCACCGGTTTAGAAATCTGAAAGATATCCCCCTGGATGCTCGAGCACTACAAAGAATCTGTTGATCAGTATGAGTGCCTTCGAAACCGAGATTCTGTGCTTATGTCACACAAGACGTATGTAAGGTATTCGTCTCACAGCTCCAGCACCGTTTGAGCCGTGGTTGCACCAGAGTCTGAATTCTGGAATTTGCCTCACCACCACTGCCGTTGAGATGGCGAAGAGAAAGGTGAGGCAGAGGAGGTGTATGGAGAGAATGATTGTGGTGATTTGGTGGCTTTGGTGATCTGGACTTAGGAGGGTGGTTGATGTAGCAAATGTTACAGATATTGTGTTTTACTCGGTCGGTATCTTGTGATTCTGGTGTGCTGTGAGACGGCGAGCGTCAACACTTCGGGGTAAGAAATCCGCATTGCTTGGACGATTTGGGGACGTGCAACCTGGGCAATCCCGGATTCTTGGTCTGCGCACTGGTGAATCTGTATTTGCTCTTTTGGGGTTGCGCGGCCGCGAGTGGTGGATCCACTCGTACATAGGGTAACACGTTCCTCTTTATCGCCAGCTGATGATTCGTATTCTTCCATTAAAATCGCTGAGGAGATTAGGGAGGACGCAGCTCAGTAGGCAGACTATCAAAACAGCTTCCAGATCCAGCCAAGTCGCGGTAGCCTGTTTCTAGCTTTCGCGCCCATCTCATCGTATCGCGTGTCCTTGGGATTGCATCGGCTGTGAAAATGTCTCACGGCCGTCGCAACGAAACTGCTTCTTTCAGATATGATGTTTCTTCGGTTCGTATCGGTTTCGTCGATGAAGCTGCAACGAAGCACTTGCCGGGTTTCAAACACTATTCTCAACGCCCAGGCGCCTCGCTAAAACCATATCACATGCTCGGATTCTCCGCCTCATAATCCATATCGTTCGAGTCCATAGGCCCTTCACCGCAACCACCTCAACACAAAGTAACAAAACAAGATAAACACCACCACCCCACCCCAGAAGATAAAGTTATCCTGCTTCGCCCTCCGATTCACCATCTTGATCGTATCCCCACTAATCCCCAGCGTCGCGCCGATATCATAAAGCTTCCTCTGCGTTCCTTTCAGCATCTCCCTCTGATCTCCCAAATTCGCCAGAACATCTCTCCCCCGTTCCAGATACTCATCCAAAACCTGATTTGAAGAGCTGAAGAAGTTGTTCTCTCTCAGCGCGTGGCTTTCTCTCGCTTGGTCTGCTCCTAGGCCATAAGGCGACTGATATGACGAATATGAGTTGGGACCATTCTGGCCTGGCAGGAAGTTGGGATTCGTGGTGCGGAAGAGAGGATTGACGTTGTGGCCCCTGCCGCTACTTGAGCTTATGGCAGCATCTGCGTAAGGGTTCTCGGGCGTCTGAGTTGCGTGGGGCCGTCGTTCGAAGAGATCGTTGCGGTTTTGTGCTACTTGTGCTTGTTCGCGTTCGTGCTTGAGTTCGGCGAATCTGGAGCGGAATTCGAGCAGTTCGGAGCGAAAGTTGGTAATGCGTTCTTTGCCCTTTGTGGCTTTTTCAGGGACAAGCTCGTCGTTGACGCTGCGCTGGTAGTCGTCGAGGGTGCGGGAGAAGGAGGTTATGGATGTGGTGATTTGACCCTGTAGCGCTGTTGTGTTCGGGGAGGAACCGCTAGCGAGCGTGTCGAGGTCGGCGCGGATGGCTTTGGACTGGCGCAAGGCGGAGTTGTAGAGGGCCGACATGGTCGTTGTCGTGGAGTTGTGTTATGATATTCGAGGTTTTCATGTCGTAGATACGTGTTGAAGCAACGCGACATATCAATATTCACATGAAAGCCACGTTGCTCACATACCCTGTGGGTCAGCACGGCCCTGATGTCATCGCAGGGCTCAATGCACACTACCTGGTCTTGAATCAATCAGCGAATGCGACAAGCGCGTCTGCTGATATTGACAGATCTTCGTACTCATACAATAACATAGAAGAGAACCGATGTATAACTGCCTCACGGGAATGCTGGCGATATGAAGAGCATCACAGACTGATGAGACGTGCTTTCCACTTGGTTGCTACAACGAAACATCCAACCAATCGACCACTACCATGGACCTCCTCCGCCAAATTGTCGCTTCACCACGAGCACGACATCCTGAGGCGGGACTGGACTTGTGCTATGTCACAGATAACATCGTCGCGACATCGGGACCCTCCGGAACATATCCACAACTCGCCTACCGCAACCCTTTGAAAGATCTCGTCAAGTTCTTAGATAAGAACCATGGAGAGGAGTGGGCAATATGGGAATTCCGCGCAGAAGGCACAGGGTACCCAGATGAAGAGGTGTACGGCAGAGTGCGGCATTACCCGTGGCCTGACCATCATCCACCGCCCTTCCACCTTGTGCCTCTGATCATGGGCAGTATGAGGAGCTGGCTCAAAGGCAAAGATGCGGCAGGCAAGAAGAGACTCGCAGTTGTGCATTGTAAAGCCGGCAAGGGAAGGAGTGGGACTGTCAGCTGTTCATATTTGATCAGCGAGGAGGGATGGACACCCGAAGATGCCATGAAACGCTTCACAGAACGACGAATGAGGCCTGGCTTTGGCAATGGCATCAGTATACCCAGTCAGCTACGGTGGGTGGGCTACGTTGATAGGTGGACGAAGGGCGGCAAGATTTACATTGAAAGACAGGTGGAAATACTGGAGCTGCACGTCTGGGGACTGAGGAATGGCTGCAAGATCGGGATCGAGGGATATGTGGACGAAGGCAAAGTCATCAAGACATTTCATACATTTCAGAAGAGTGAGCGAGAGATCGTGAGAGGGGAGATCAAGAAGGAGAACGGCTTTGCAGATGTCGCATTGGAGGCAATGGGCAAGAAGAAGAGTATGGAGAAAGACGTTGCTGGAGAACAGATCAAGGCCGCCGCGAAGGCGCAGAAAGAAGCAGACGAAGAGGATAGCGATGGCATGGTGAATGGTGGAGGAGATGTCGTCTTCAGGCCTTCGAGTCGTGTCGTCCTACCCACAAGCGATGTCAATATCGACTTCGAACGGCGTAATAAGTCCAAGTATGGCGGCTTCACCGTGGTCACATCCGTGGCGCACGTCTGGTTCAACGCCTTCTTCGAAGGCAAGGGGCCAGAAAAGAACGGCAAACCCGACGAATCAGGCGTCTTCGAAATCGAATTCGATGCAATGGACGGCATCAAGGGTAGCAGCCGTAAAGGCACGAAATGTTTCGACAAGATGTCCGTGGTGTGGAAAGTCTTAGAGACCGAACGAAAGCCGAGTGTGGCGATTTCAGAACCTGACGATGGGGCGGACATACCACAAGCACGAGCAGCAGACTGGAAGGGGGTCGACCAGAAGTCAGGGGATACAGAGAAGACGCTGGGACTCAGAACTGCTACTACAGAGAGTGCGAGTGTTAGCCGAGCGAGTAGCATGCGCGAGGACAAGGACAGTCCGGTGGATAATCCGAAGGATGAGCGTGATACTGTTCGCGCGGCTGGTCCAGATGGGAAGGATCTGAAAGGAACGGCGCAGAGCCGGAAAGATGGCTCAGGCTTGGAGCAGGAGCAAAGCGTCTCGGAGACTACGCCTGTGGTGGACCAGCTAAAGTCAGAGGGAAGCATTTCGCAGCCTGGAGTGCCTATTGTTGGCATGACCGATACTGCTCATGGGCACATAGCGACATCACCGCCGTCGGGTTCATCAAGTGGCAAAGCTGAAGACAAGCTCAAGGATGCGAAAGAGCATGCCAGTGGGAGCGTGGGCATATTGAAGAAGGATCCATAGTACTTCGTGAAAGCACAGACCCACAGCCCTCGTGGACCCCGAGTCGATTCATAGAAGCGGCAAACGGTTCGATGCGTATATGCGTCTTCCGCTCCTGGTAGTATTGGTACGACATGCCACTCATGGCGCAAGTCAGAGAAGTAGATACAGACCCAGAGACATCTAGTCAGATCTCCAATGGTGACAGGTTCAGGTGAACAGAGAGTGTGACTCTGTTCTGAAGGTTGTTGAACAAGTTTGTCGCCCCCGAAGCGCTTCAATTCGTACAAGAGCGGACTCTTGCTTGAATAGACGGGGGCGTAGCTGCGTAGCGCGCACTATGGCAATTTGTGCGATGGAGTGCGCATTGTGCTATGCGTAGCTATTGCTTCCTCCGTTGCGTGTTTCGAGACACTGTTAAATATTCAGAGCGGTCAGAAACTTTGTCGCCGACCCTCGTGTGCATTCGTGCATCAGGGCTTCACAGACACGTGATGCAAATGCAAGTGAATGATGGGAATTCCCAACGCCGGCCCTGGTCAGTGCGCCACGAGAAAAGAAAATGAAAGTCTCCACACGCCCGCCGTTCCTCTTTCTTCCATCAACGACGCTCTCTCCGACTCCGACCTCGAGTGTGTACAGGAAACACACTCTAAACGATCCTTCGGCGACTCTAGATTAAGTTCCCCGGCACTGTGCATTACCTCCCACGCCACGATACATACGCGATATGGCGCCGAGCAAGCGACTCAGACCTAGCGAGCAAGACGATGACAGCTTCATCAAAGCACCTGTGAAGGCTCCGAGACTCGCAACCCGGACGGACCCCACGCGAACAGCCCGGCATGGTCAAATCAGGCACTCCAGTGGTGAGCGCACAAAGATCTGAACACCCTGTCGCACAAAATCCACCCTCGAGAATTTCACCCAGCTCGGCTATCACGAGCGTCACCCAAAGTGTAAGCACTTCATGCACGCCGCCGACCGCAAGTCCAAGCGTACCATGAATTTCTAAGTCCTCCAGGTCTGTCGCCAGATCCGTAACGAGGTCGTCCTGATGCCGTATGAGCAATGTACCTTCTCCTTCACCTGAATCCTAGATCTCGAGGCGTTCGTGGAGCACCTCATACGAACACAAGTCCAGGCCGTCCATAAGTTGAGCTTCGTCTACCACAATTTCCATACAGACGTCAGCTTCCCAAAACGGCTCGCCGAGCAGCTGTAATCTCTGAACAGGCTCACTATTTTCAGTCAGGTTCGGAGTACGAGTGGAGAGACTGGCGTGCAGGCGTGGGACTTCCAAGAGACGACGAGAACGGAGAAGATGACGGCGGAGTTATTGAGATTCCAGAGGCTTACTGTCGAGAAGGCGATTGTTGAGGCGTATAATGCGCCAACTAAGTACGGGAATAAGAAGTTCGCAGCTGGATCTGCTCCATCAGAATTGCTGAGTTTTGGAGAAAGGCCGTGGAGGGCAAGATGATGGAGCAGCTTGAAGGCGTGCAGAGACCCCCCCGGGGGGGGGGGGGAAACATGGATGAGGATGAATGGTATTGATGTTGAAGATGCACTGATGCTCTTGGCGAAGAAATCTAGACAAAAGAGATTTGATGAGATGAAGAGCTTGTACAGCATGACGGAAGCTTGTACATGAGATGACCGAGTTCGATGCCGCTACGGCCTTCGGGGACAAAGGTGAAGCTGATTTGCCTACCTTTCTCGCTCGGTCCGATGTCTCAAACGATGAAGCAAGTGATTAGAGCCTTTAGAAATGTGTGTGCCACCCGCAACTCCTGCCAGTAGTGCCCGTAGCCTCAATCTTCGATCTTGATAACCTCCTCGATCTTGATGACTTTACTTGCCTCCAGAAGCCGCCGCTTGTCCTGGAGCCGCTGCTCTAGCTCAGCCTTCTTGCGTTCCAGCCGGACCTCACGCAGCTCCAGATTGACTGCCTTCAGCTCTGCCTCGATGTCCTATTCATCTTCCTGTTGCACCTGACCAGCATGGGGGCTAGGGAAAGTGGTCCTGGCGTGTTCCATCTTGACTTCGATCATGTCGTTGTCGTCATCGATGGTGAGGTCTAGATCGACACGCTGCTTCTTAGTTTGGCGCTCTTCCGCTGTGGCTTTTGCCGAGCGCTTACGCTCTGGACCAGCGGAGGCTTCTTGGGCCTGGACAGTCTCCCCGACGGCTGGAAGTCGTGCTGCATGGGCTTCGGAGGCTCGCAGGATCTCTTGCTGCCATGCCTCGCCGTATTTTGTCTCGCCGACAGCTTCCTGGCCTTCTTTGGCCTGTGCGTGAGCCTCCCATAACATCAGTCCGGCCCTGCGTTGAGCTGCTGCTGCCAAGTCTTCGGTTGAAGGCTCACGAGCGCTATTTGTAACTCCTAGTGAGGTTCCCTCGGTGTTTTGCTCCTCTGCTGGGTTGGCCGGATTGGCCGACTGCCCAGGTTCTGCAAGGTTGTTCTGATCAGTCATCCCAGCATCATGAGCAGCCGCCGCTGCGTCGATTGCTACGAATAGCGCGCCATCCCCAGTGTCATCTTCGTCCTTTCTCTCCGCGTCGTCACGATACCACTTCTTCACGAAATCTGACCTTTTAGATCGCGCAACTTTCAGCTTTTTGCAAGCCCGGCAAACAGGCGTGATAGGCAACGGCTTGTTGTCGTCGAGAGTCTCTGGACCTTTATTGGCAGCATCGACCTTGTCAGCGGACGTCGGCTTCTGAGTGCTGGACGAGCCAAGTCGTGGTTGTGCGGTCGCTTCCGTCTTGGTGTGGCTGGTAAGTCCAGCGTTCTTGTGCTTCTCATCGCCACAGTCGCAGAACTGAGGTTTAGGCTTATTTCTCTGTGTCTTGGACACAGCTGTCTCCTGCGGAATCGTAGCACCTGACAAGCTTCTGTCTCTGCTTTCACTCACCGCAATGGTAACTTGAACCCGCAAAATGGGTGTCAACCTTCCTGCTGTCGCAAGCTTATACTCTTCACGATTGCATACGAGTCTGCACCAGATCTGAAAGCGACGGGGCGGATGCCCGTCCTCAACAAGAATGCTGGAGCGAGGATCAATATAAGGGCTATCTCGTGGACATAACACCTAGAACATACCCGGAGAACGATACTGGAACTTGAAAAGAAGAGGCGTGCCATTACAACCACCAAGCGGTTTCGGTACAGTACCCAGGATGGGTTCGAGTGGATCCTCGGATCGCTCCATTCTGATCGACATGTCAGCGCGTTGACGATGCCTGATTGGCCATACGTACTTCTTTCGAGCTGCTGCAGTCAAGCCTTGCGACTCTTTGTACTGTGGCACCAAGCGCTGGAGTACCACTACAACCGAGCCCACGATCGGGCCACCATGGATAGGCAGTGATTTAACATGATCGAATCGACCGGCGAGAGCTGTGTGGAGCGTCAGCTTAGCAACCGATCTGCGCGAACTAAGCCCATACCCTCCCTTGCCATGATCATAGAGAACGGTCTGGTCATGACAACATTCCCCGAGTTTGCAGAACCATCGCGCAGTCTTTCCGGAATATAATCGGTTCCTGTGAGAACGTGCTGATGGTACACCACGGAGCGCTACATGAGAGTCCCGAGGGGCTGTCGCAGCTTCTCGCCTGTGAAGGCTTCGACCGAGAGCGCGGACGCGCTATACATGTTGAATCCGGGTCCTAGCCTTATCACAATGTCGAAATTGCCTTCTCTTGCACGAACCGCACAGCGGCTGTCGCGATTACTGTCGATGAAAGGCAAGATCGGATCGAGTACAGGAAACTCAGTGAATTTTAATTTCTTGTTCTCCTCGCCAGCAGGCTTGAGATAGACCTTAATGCCATCTTGGTACATTATCGGCTTTGGTAAGTGGCTCAAGGTCCAGTGCGGTTGCTATCTTGGCGGTGGCGTGTTGTATGAGAGGCGCAGCTCGATTCTCGGTGCTGATGGTGGTATTGGTGGAGAATGCTCCCTTGTGTGCGGGTCGCAGTGATGTGTGTTGTATCAAGAGCTCTGTTGAGAGATTCTGAAGCGCTTTTAAGATACAGCTATTCACAACCGTGCACTGACATGTGGTATGAAGAAGCATGTGAGGCACAAGTGGAGAGCGATGAAGAACCACAAGACTGTGAGCAGGAGTGTCGTCTGAATGATTTACTATTCCGGCGCATACCTTTTGCTCTCGGACTCATGAGTCGAGGTATCCTGCAATGCGCGAGACCGTCAGAAAGTCGCAGCATTCTTCGCAAGGAGACCGGACGAAGGCATCTCCGAACGAGTATACTTTGACCCGATATCACCTCGAAGCACTCTGCCGCAACTGAGCATCGTACCAAAAATCGTCTCTCTTCCTAGCTGACATTTAGCCCGCTGAACGTATTGTGCCTCTACCTCTACAAGCAACACTTCGAGCTCCATCGCCAGAGGCTGCGCGAAGCCAATGTATGTAGTACCCAAAGTATATCAGGGCGGCCTCAAGGGTCAACCCAACCATATCATACGATCACGTCTTTCACGAGGTCGGATCCTTCGTGCCTTTCAAGACTGTGTTGATTTGCGCGATCTGCTCGAGAAGACCAGAGCGTTCTCTCGACCGCAAGCCTTGCGACTTGGCAAGCCATTGTCGCCTCATCGTCTTGCGAGTCTCGTAATTCTCTGAGTCCCCCTCTGCGTCTTTGTATGGATTCTGGTACAGGAAGTGGAGGTGAAGTTAAGGAGTCGGAGCCAAGGACATTCGGGATCGGCAATGCCAAGATGGGCATCCCGGCGCTTTGTCTTGCCTGGTGCCATTCCTCTTCCATTCTGCACGAGCATCACCAATGATGGACAGGTAGCAGACATACCAAGCCTATTACTGATGACCTGATCCATGTCGCCGCCTTAGCAGTCTGGGGTCCATCGTTCCTTGCATAAGAGCCTTCGATTCCGCCGCGGTCGAGGTTGGAGACGCTCGAAGATCATGGTTCAAATACACGAGGTTTCATAGCAGTGTGGTAACATCATGCTCGTGAAGTGGTATGGTATGTCCATATCGCTACGAAAGATCAAGCTAGCAAGCAGTCTCGCCCAGTGTCATCAGATGGACAACATGCTTTTGGAGTCATCATTACGAGCCCACAGCATTACGATCACGATTCTCTTGACACAGGACACACTAGACACATCATTGGAAGAGCACTCATGTTCATTCTGTACACATCCTAAATCCTCCGGTAGTCTATGGCGATGCCATGCCTACAGTCTCAACTGTCCGACACTAGGGCAATAAGATACCCGGTGCAAAACACCTTTCGCCAAAATCCTTACTCGCAACTCTCCTACCTCTCCTTCATCTCGTACATCTTAATCATCTCATAAACCTCCTCATCCTTGACTCTCCTCCAAAACGCCCTCTTCATCCCCACCTTCTCCTCAACCTCCTCCACAATCCTCCGAACTCTCTGACGGTGTTGCTTCACAACCTTCCGACAGAGATCATCCCTCATCATCCGGAACCACTCGGTAACATCATCGCGGCAGAGCGGACATCGATGGCCGTCTTCACTCTTCTCCAGCCACGCGATGATACACTTCTGACAGAAGCGGTGCCGACCACTGCACGGAAGCTTGAACGCATGCTGTATGGTCTCTTGACAAATGGTGCAAGGGTTGGTGTCATCATTGCTGGTGCCATAGCATTGAGTGCGCATTTCTTCGCGCTCGGTGACGTTTTGAATCCAGCGGCGGACCGTGTAGGATTGCATGAGGTCGAAGTGCTCTTGGAGCTGGGCGATACGTGAGACGATGAGCTCGTTGCGCTTTGACAGCTGAGCTGACTTGGCTGCGGCTTTGGCTTGGGCTGCTTGGTGGCTTGCTGTAGCCTTTGTGGTTGGGGTGCGCTTTGGGGCGGCTTGTAGCGGCATGTTGGTGCTTGATTTTGGCATCGCTACGATACAATTGGTGTATGTATGTGGAGTGTGATGTGTGGTTTGATTTGTAGTTGTGGTTGGTTGCAGTTGACTGAAGTCGTCTGGGATTGGCTTGGAGCCTTGGTTTGATTTTGGTTTTTGGTAGTTGACCGAGGTCGTCTGAAGCTAGCTGTGGCTTTGATATGCGGTGCAATATGCAAGTTGGTTTGATTTGATTTGGGTTGGTTTGATTGCTTTGCAGTGCATATAAGTGTAGTGTACTTGGGAAGGAAAAAAAAGCGAGGGGAGAGGTTATATCCTTTGAGACCTTGCCATGGGGACAGGCAGTCGTCAAGGGAGGCATAGATTCATGGAGTCCTCAGAGGTGCAGACGAGTGTCCCCCAGGGATGCTACATTGAGGTCCAACATGATTGACTGGATGTTTGTGCCATCACGTGGGCTATGCTTTTCCTTGGCGCAGCCTTGAACTCTGCTCCATGACCCGTAGCATTGGATCAGGCTATTGAGCTGTAACTTCAGACAATCGCAGTCATGGTCGAAGTAAGAATTTCCAGTGTCAAGAACTGGGGTGGATCTTGACTGCTGTGATAGCGACACAGCGCTTGAGCTATTGCTTGTCAAGTCGGAGCGTACTGCCGAATTCTTGTAATGCAACAGCCAGGCCCATTAACAAAAGCCTCGACTCCATGTCGCAACTAACCATGATCAACTCGACTTTTATACCAGTCTTGGGACCCATAACGCCGATACGTAAATCGCTCGATTCGGCCTCAATCGGTGAGAGACGAACATGAAAAGGCCAGCAAATGTCCACGTAGAATCATCCGCCGAGCTCACTAAAACAACCTACCAATCGCAATTATCGGCTTGTCTGTGTAGCTGATCATATTGTCCACAGTCCTCAGACGACTCTTCGATATAATGGTCCTGTTCTTTCGCACATTCCCTACAAAATCATCAACAATCCAGCTCTCCAAGATCAGGAGTGTGAATAGCTATATCAGCGTCAACATCAGCATCAGCAGATTCCACACAACAAACATCAATCAACGCCAGATCTTACACCAGTTGCCAACCATCAACAAACATGTCCGTCCCATTAACCATGATGGGACCGCTCTTCGCCTTCGGCTCTTTGCCTCGCGCCGACGTTCAAGACTGGTCCCGGTCAACCTCCTCCTCCCAGAAAGCAGAGAAAGCTCGCATGGCCCGCAGACTGAATGCCCAGGACTCAATCTCAGTCCTTGCGGCACAACGCAAAGCGGCCGTCATGGCCGCCAAAATCACCCACCGCAACGCCATCGTCGCAACCAAGATGCCCGCACTCTGGTCCGATCTCCAACTCAAGGCCACCACCAGAATTTCCGACCACTTGAAGAAACTCCGCTGCCGCGACCTCATGGAGCTTGCAGCCAGAGATATGTGCCTGACAATGGACTCGCCCTTCGAGCTGGGGATTTGCGACCTTTGTCAGGAGGAGATGGCAAGGCCCAAGGGACTCCCTTGCGGCCATGAATTCTGTGAGAGGTGTGTTATTGCTGAGATTGAGGTGGCCGGGGAGAAAGTCGCGAGGTGTCCGACTTGTGAGAAGGAGGTGCAGGAGTGGTATTTGGAGCTTAAGGCGAAGGTTTGTAGAAAGGAGGTCGGGGAGTTTCATAACAAGGTTAGGAAGGCTTTGAAGGAGGCTGAGAGGGAGGTGGGCGTTAAGAGGAAGTGGTGGGACAGGGGGCCGAGGATGGAGGAGGTTGGGGTTGTGGTTGAGGAGTTTTTGGATTCGATGTGAGTTTGCAGAGGATAAATTATATGTGCACGCGGATTCAATACTGCGGCGGAAGTTGCGAGGACCTCGGGTGGGGTTGGCGAAGTGATGTGAAGGCGGGGTCTATAGACAGTCAATCGACAAGCGCATTATACATACCAAGCCGTTATGGTAGATCGGCTCCGCCTTGCGAGGTACGTTGTTGCTCCCACCATCTCTCAATGCGTCGCGCCCGATACTGTGAAACCAGTTCAACAGCCGTTGCAAGCTACAATCAAAGGGAACCAAGGTCCTTCACCCAATTCATCCGATTTTATCAAAGCCTCTGGTTCTTCTGCTGCTCCTTCTGCTTCTCCGCAGCCTGCTTGAGCACGACCGAAAGGTCTCTACCTTGACAGTCTTTCTTGCGCAAGCCAGTAGTCGTCACATACGATTCGACCGCATCCTCTTCGTCTGTAGTGCTGGAAGTCAGTGTGTTCGTTCCAAGACTTCCGTCTTTAGTACATTCACCAGCTTGGAAGGCACGTCGTGCATCGGACCTAGCTAGATGAGCGTTCCATCGCCACTGCTCCATGCTCACATACTTCCACAGCGCCAGCACTGCTTTGTCTGTATCGCTCAAAGTCGCTCCCGGCTGAATGCTGGCGTGTAGGCCTTGGAACCGAGTCGGAGGGTAACGCCACCCGCCCTTCGAGTCAGTGGAGCCAAGAGAGCTCGGGGAGTCTGGGTAGTCTCCAAATTCTTCCACTACCGGAGCGGCGTGTCGATTGGGTGTGCAGACAGGCGATGGTATTGGATCGAGCTCTTCGTCGGAACAGGCGTGCATGGACTGCATAAGACCAGGCTCAGAGAGGGTGGCGGTAGATTGCGGTGGACTGTCAAATGCATGGGCGTGCATTGACTTCATGAGGCCCGGTTGCCCGACGCGCAGACGGTAGTAGGCGCCATCGAGCTGCGGTATCTGGATGATGACAGCAGAGTCTCGGCGGTTGGCCTTCGAGTCTTCGTGTCTGTTGGACAGGCCGCCTGTGCACTCGTCGTTCCACAGCATCTCGAAGCAGTGCACACAGAAGCAGGTGTCCTCCCCCATGCAAAGGTAGTAGGTGTTAGCCTCCAATGCTCTGTCACATCCCGGTCGTCTGCACACAACGCTATCGCCTTGCGCGACGAAGGTGGTACGGTGGAGCAGAAGCGGATTGCCATGGTGGATGTAGTCATTGGCAAGACAAAACAGTTCTTTCGAGCGAGCTAGTCTGTCGGGTGCAGCCCAGGCCTCTTCCAGCTTCTTGATTTTGTCTAGCGCTCGTCTGTCAATATGATGAGGATCATCATTGATGAGCGTTCCAGAATATGTAGCGCCGGGCTATAGTAACGTGAAGTCAGCCAAATCGTGTCTATCTGTAGGGATATCGAGAGTTACCTGATGACTGATGTGATACACGCGACCATCCTCCTTGTCGACTCGCCAGTCTTCAGCTAGGCGCAAAGAGGTCGTCCTGTCCTCAAGAAGCTCCTCCTCCACCTCGATCTCGTTCATGTCGACGTCAAAATCTGGAATGGCGCGTCCGTAGTTCTTGTTGAAGATGATCGTGTTCGTGGATGTTTTCGGACATTGCACTGGTTGTGGGGTCTCACCGTTGAGGAGACGCAGCGCACTACGCGCCGCGAGTTCTGCGGGCGAGTTGCCATTGATGGGAGTCCAGACAGGGCGAGCCGGCGGTGGTTCTTTGACTAAGTTCTGCGGGTTGATGAAGCTTTGGATAGATCTCGGTGTTGGCAGCTTCCGCAGTGCCATTGTAGGAGTCACTGACGGGACGGAGTCAAGCGGATCGGTTGAGAGACCGCCGGCTACAGCAAGCGTGGATCTCATAGATGACTCTACCTGGTGGAACTGTGATGGATGCCAGGCCGGCATTGTGGTGGTGGCGTCGGCGATGTTTGCGTGCGGCGAACAAAGATCGTATCTACCATCCGATGGAAGGAACGGCGCCAAGGCGTTTATGTTAGCTGCCAGCGCCTGAAGCACAGGGTAGCGCGCACCTTGTACGAGATGTTCTGAGGTGAATTGTGGTGGTGGCGATGAACAGTTGCTGGCTGTCGGCGGGTCGTTCGTGCGGCGAGCTCGGAGGAGTCGATCGAAGTGAACACGCAAATCCAGCTCCTCGAAATGGACCCAATTCTGAGCATTTTGTACAACACCCGACGCAACGTACACAGAATATGCTTCGACTCTGTTCGGTAAGATCGATTCAGATATGTCCAGATACAACTCCGCGTTGTTATACCACACGTCCATCGCCCAGCTCGCGCCGTTCATGTACGGCTGCGGCTACAGTGCCAAAAAACGTCCTCAAATTCATGGTCCAATATTATCCTCTGATAATCTAGAGCGGAAGCGCGAGTCTTTAGCTGGACAGCTGATCGCCTGCGTATTACTCACGTGCCACCTCGCTATGATCACCATCATCCTTATGCTGCTATGGAACCTCAAACCGGCAACAAAGCCGAGTCGCGCAACTAAGCATCGATCTATCCGTGATCGACACTGACTGGAAGCGAGAGGGCTGGATGCAGGTCCCATCGGTCTGCCTACGTAGGATGGCAAGAAAGTCAGTACTCAGAGGGCAAAGTCTACCAAGTGGTAGATGGACGAGGCTGTCATTACAGTCCCAAAATCTGGGCCATTGGCAATATACCTCGGACCTGCGATTTTGCAGTATATCTTCGACTGCGGCCAAACGGTTCTCGCTGACAGCATGGGGCTGGTGGCATGCCTCGTTGCTGGTGTGGATAATCAGTGTCAACGGAAGCGGCCGCTCCAGAGAGGCTACCTATGGCCGCCAGAGTGTGCCACCGCACGCAGATCCCTCGCATAAGTCGCCGTCATCCTTGCTACGCTGCTACAACCAAACTTGGCCAGACAATCGTCTGGCCAGCATCCCCGAAGAGCTCCGGCGGCCTTGCTTCGAAAGCAGGCGACGTGCTCAGCGGTATAGGCTCTGTTCGCTGTAGTCCATCGAAGCCTGGCGAGGGCCTCAAGGTCTGAGAAGCGGCTCTCTTCGAAGCTGAGTGTAGCTGAGAGACGTAAGAGATGGAGTGAAGTGCGCCGCGGAACCGTGGACAAGGATCGCCGGTGCCAAGATTTCTCGCGAAGCAGGCGCGTCCCGCTGCGTCTCGACCCCGTCGTGGCAACTTCGCGTATTTCTCTCAAAGGTGAATCAATGATTGAATGGCCACCGTCCACTAATGTATTGGGCGCTTACATCTGTTTGGCGACGATTCTGGGACTCTGCTGGATGATCATAGTACGAAGTGCGGGTCAGGCTGCGTCGCGACTGCCCATTCCTCGATCCATCACAAGGGTGCACATTCCCGCCTTCGCGATCTCGAAAACACAACAACTCCACTCGCTCGCAGCGACCCGACCGGAGTGCACGATATCGACAATGCTCCGCGGCGCAGTCGACAAGCACGATCGAAAGCATGAGCAGCGTCTATCACAATCGAGCTTCGGGTCGAGTCAATCACAGCAAAAGCCGGCATCTCAGGCAGCAAACCCAGGATATCGCAACCCACTGAAGCCGACCTCTGCATCCACGCTCAATGGACTGAAGGGATCTGGCGTGTCCAGGACGGGTGGTATCAAGAGAACGGCAAGTGGTTTGGCCAAGTCGCTGGACCGCGCTTTCGAAGATGACATAGGCAGTCAATACCGCCCGATCACGATCAACGGCAAGTCACCAAGCAAGAGCAATGTCCCGCAGGTCACGCAGACAGACTTTTTTGATGAGAACGATTTCGACAGCGACATTGAGCTGGACATCGAGGAGCCTTTGCCGCAGACTACCATAAGCTATCCGAAGCTGCCAGCACCACCCACGACTCGTGCAAAGGTCAATGATGCATCGATCAGCTATCCCACTCTGCCGAAGCACCAACCTGGACCTATTGCCAACCGGAATCTCAGCCGAGCGCCGGCGTCGCAGCAAGCACCGGATAGTAGTGCTCCGTTGCCTTGGTCTTCGTCGCCCGTCGAACATTTCAGCTCTGCAATACCGCAGGCCGGTCTGCAGCACTTCGCTTTTGACCCGCGGAAGTCGAATACACCGAATGCACAAGATGCCGCGCAGCCAAAGCCTGCCAAGAGAAGGACCCTGCCATGGCTCGAGGGGGATGTAGAAGAGTCAACACAGACGAAGCCAATCCCTGTCACCGGCTCGACCATGAAGTCAAGGAACGGCATCACAAGCACGTTTACCCCAGCTCCGAAGGACAAGAAGGACAAGTCACAGTTTCCCTGGAACACTACCGCAAGTGCTATCAAGGATCAACAGAAGAAACATCGCGAGGAAGCGAGAGCAATGAAGAATGTTGCTGGCACAGAAGACTCCTTGCGTACCGCGAAGAGCACGCAGAAGCGGCCTGCTCGTGTCTTCTTGTCTGCCGAACAACAGCATGTGTTGGAGCTGGTCATCGAGAAGAAGAAGAGTGTCTTCTTCACAGGTTCAGCCGGTACCGGAAAGTCTGTTCTCATGCGGGAAATTATCGCATCACTACGTAACAAGTACAAGAAGGAGCCAGATCGAGTCGCCGTCACAGCTTCAACTGGTCTTGCTGCTTGCAACGTTGGTGGTGTCACCCTACACAGCTTTGCAGGCATTGGCCTGGGGAAGGAAGACGTCCCTGAACTTGTGCGAAAGATTAGGAGGAATCAAAAGGCGAAGCATCGATGGATGCGGACGAAGGTACTGGTCGTCGATGAAGTCTCGATGGTGGACGGAGAGATGTTCGACAAGCTCGAATCCATTGCACGACAGATCAGGAATAACGCTCGGCCATTTGGTGGTATCCAGCTCGTTATCACCGGCGACTTCTTTCAGCTGCCGCCAGTACCCGAAGCAAATCGTGCTGCCAAGTTTGCTTTCGACGCTGCTACCTGGCCAACGACCATTGAATACACGATCGGTCTGCACCATGTCTTCCGTCAGAAGGATCCCGGTAAGTCGTCCTAGGTAACGCCATCTTCGAGCATTGTGCTAACCATGCGATAGTCTTCGCTGGCATGTTGAACGAGATGCGAGAAGGCCGTCTGACTCCGTCCTCCATCAACGCATTCCGCAATCTATCTCGAGATCTCAAATTCGAAGACATGCTTGACGCAACCGAGCTCTTCCCCACGCGAAACGAAGTCGAGCGAGCAAACCAGGAGCGACTAGTCAATCTTCAAGGCCAGATTTTCCCCTTTCCAGCCCGCGATGGTGGCTCGATTACAGACAAAGCTCTGCGCGACAAACTTCTTGCCAATTGCATGGCACCCGAGATGATCACGCTCAAGAAGGGTGCTCAGGTCATGCTGATCAAGAACATCGATGAGACTTTGGTCAACGGCTCTATAGGTCGTGTCATCGGTTTCATGGACGAACGACAATTTGACAGCTACAACGCTAACGAAGGTGCCTTTTTGCAGTCACCTGGAGGCACGGTTCTTGGCAGTGGCGACAGTGATGCACCCGATCGCCCTGGCATCATGCAAGGCATCACCACTTCACGGAAGTGGCCGCTGGTACGCTTCGCTATCGCTGATGGTACATGGCGAGATCTGCTCTGTGAGCCAGAGACTTGGAAAGTCGAACTGCCGAACGGTGAAGTGCAGGCCTCTCGTGCGCAAATCCCTCTCATCCTGGCATGGGCGCTCTCCATCCACAAAGCTCAAGGACAAACTCTGGATCGTGTCAAGGTCGATCTTGGCAAAGTCTTCGAGAAAGGACAAGCGTACGTCGCGCTCAGTCGTGCAACTAGTATGGCTGGCTTGCAGGTGCTCCGGTTCGACCCAAAAAAGGTCAATGCACATGAGAGAGTCAGAGCTTTCTACACGAAGCTTGCTCGTGTCGAACTTGTGGAGAAGAACAAGGAGAGGATGGAAAAGATCAACAAGTCGACCACGACCGATGCTGGTGATTACGAGAAGAAATTCGTCGAGGGCGACTTTGCTTGGGATGAGTAATGACGGAGGCATCAAGCCATGGCTGTGAGTGTCGAAGTGATTTTGGAAGCGCAGTGTACGTATTTGTAGTAGAGATGACAGACTACGTCGTCTGCATATCAGTCCTTGCAGACTATTCTTTCTGAGGGAATATCGACGCTCGTCCTCGGTTGCGCATTGCCTAGACTTACAACGCTTCCTCCAGCACGAACTCTCTCCTCTCAGCCTTCTGGTTCTTCACATTACGTAATACACATAGAAATTCTTCATCACATGCAAAATTCTTACAACCTGCGTTGCAATTACCGTCACCATGGCCGGCGTATACCTTGGACGCATCCTGCTGTCGGAAAAATCTTACTCGCCACAATTCCCCCAATCGCTCCACCCCCAATAACCAACGGACGAGCCTAGCCGGAAGTTCTGTCAAAGGGCACACGGTACCTGTGGCAGCCAGCAAGCTAGCGCTGAGCATTTTGTCGGAAGAACATAGCGCCATCCCAGAAACGAGCAGGACTTCTCCATACACCCACCCAACCTCTTACACACCTAAACTATGGCTAGCCCAGTACCACAACCCCTCACCGTCTCGCAATCTCCTTCCCACCAATCCAATCCAAGCCCCAATAAATCGTAATCATAACCTTCCGCCTCCAATTCCTCGTCCACAATAAATTCTTACTCCTCCACGCCGTCCACACCCTCGCCACGATTCCAATCGGCCTCCCCGCGACACCCCCATCGTGTCCGCCAATATAAGCCGCCGGCGCCTTCTGCTTGTACTCAAAGACCCCTCTTCCCGTCCGTGCCACGGTTCAACACAGAAGTCAAGTACTCGCCTTTCTGCACTGCGACTTAGGCGGCAGTGGGGAGTAGGGATTTCTTGATATCGGCTGCATCGCCTAAGGCGTGAACGTCGGGGAGGGGGGTCTTGTCTTCGAGACATTGTATCCTGCCCATCCGGTGCCAATGATGACGATGTGTTCCCTGTCGACGGAGTAGACGTGCTTCGTGACGCCGTTGTCCTGCGTTAGCGTTGTGCAAAGTGGCTGCTGGATTATGGTGGGAACGTCACTAGTTGAAGATGAGCAGAAGATATACTTGCACTGTGTTGCTAGTTCAAACCTCGGCGAGGTTGCGTGAGGCGCTTCTATAGAATGGCACTGCTCTCCCACATGGCCGTCATGAGCAAGCCTGCCTGTGATTCCTGGCAGTGCAGAGGAGAACGCTGGCGAATGATCTGACCAGGCTCAACCAAGAGCTGAACACGTTGAGTCTTGGTGTGAAGGATGCGACTACATGTCGGCCAGTCGTTGGCATGAAGACAGAGTCATCATGGCTGCGGACACGATGCAGACTCGTCCCAGCTTCATGTGGTCGAGGATGAGGAAAGTCGGAAGCCCGATCTCCGCCGACCTCCGGCATCTCGGTGCAGCACGTGACCAGCCGTCATCAGACTTCCCGCTATCGCCCCCGTGTCGCCCAAAACAGCATCCCGTCCTCATCATCGATCGTCTCGGGCTGTCGACAGGAGCTCGTCATGTGCCATAACAAGCAAGTCACATCAGAGCACTAGACAGCAACTCCTCCTGTCGTTATCTTCCCCTCCTCCTCCTCCTGCTATTGATCGCACTTGCCGGACCGCCATCCATCCCGCAGCCGGCAGTCCGTTATCCGTGCATATCACCCTAATGTCCATGACCGAAGGCAGACCTCACCTATTTCAGCTCCAGTTCTTCTGTTCTACCATTGCTTCTTCCATACCCGATCTTTCCCACCTCCTACCATTCAACTACCTACCAAGATGCCTTCAACAGGCATTGCCCAAGAACCAGCCTCCCTGCTCTCAATCCCCTGCGAACTCCGCAATGCCATCTACACCTACATCTTCGAGCCCCAGTTCACCGATACAATCAACAGCATTCCCGCCAAACCCGACGAACTCGCAGTCGCCCTCCAACTTCAAGACCCAGCCCGCTACGTAGCAGCATACCGCTCCACTCATCGCGCGCATCAGCAGCTACGAGTGCTGCAGACATGTAGACAGATATACAACGAAGCGCATCTCCTAGCGCTTTCCTGTACCCCATGTAAGAGAGGCCCATACCATGCCACAGACGATAGCTATAGACTCCGCAGACCTGTAGCAATTACGCGTTCCTTCGGGACGCACACACTAACAGCCCCATCATAGTCCTCGTAGACGGCGACTTCGCCTACCCCGACATCTTCGACCTGAGGAGCAGGAGTCTGAGCAAGGAGAAGATCGCAGCGATCCGACACATTACCATCTCGGCACGGACGAGCAAACTCCGCGCCCTGAACGAAGCCTGGTGCGGCCTACCCTTCGGCCACCCCAGCCTCCGTCTAGCAACTCTCACAATCGTCCCCAACCGCGCAGAATCCCACATCCGCTCCATGGGCGAAATCGCCGACCTCTCCCAGTCACACACGCTGGCCTACAGTCTCTCTGAAACAATGAAGTCGCTCCGGAACGTCAATACTTTGGTCGTGAGGAATGATGGATGCTTCAATGAGGTGGTTTGGAGGCTGTTCTATAGGAGTTTTGTGTATAGGCTTTGGAGGTGGGGAGGCGCCATCTGTGGGATCCGCTTTGAGTCTGGAGAAACGCAGCTGGGAGGTAGCGGAGAAAGCCGGAATCAATGGTTCAAGGTGTATACTGCAGATGATGAGGTGAGAGGGGTGGAGTGTGGGGTGGAGGTTTGTAGGTTGGTGGGGCAGACGGGGGAGGTGCCGGATGTGAATCCTGCGGGCGTTGGGCCTTAGTCGTGGCGAGGGAGGAGAAGAGGAGAAGTAGAGTGATGTCGATGGTGTGGTGATGTCGATGATTGTAGTGATGTCGATGGTGTGGTGATGTCGATGGTGCAGGGAGGCTGAATGTACATATGATATGACCAGCCTTGTGACGTGGCACTGGAGACCCAGACACGGACCTGCTTTGTGTTCCTTTGGCTGCGCTGTATCTTCTTGATCTGGGGCAGGCATTGCGTAATGGCCCTTTCCGTCCACATCCAAAACTCATTGGAGAGTAATTCACCAGCTACACGTACGCTGTACAGTGAGCGTGCACGCCAACAGCGCTTCGACCATATCATAATCAGACGCTTCGAGGTTTGAAAGGAGCCAGTATGAGCAAGCCGGGGTGGGAGCATCTTCAAGGATTTCCCACCTTTCAATGCCAAGAGAAGAGCTAGCAAGATATTGCTCATGATGCATGTGATACTTTTTGCCAGCCAACAAAGTGCTACTGTAACGATCTCGTCTATCGCACCTTCCTTCTACGCCTATACAGCCGTCCGAGTCTAGACATGCATCTTCCCGCAACGCTAACGCCCGACGCCTCGCTTGACCTGTCAAACACCTAGTCATTGGCATGAACGACACCCTCGTCGCTTTCGCTCTCGTCCTCATCGCCCGACACTTCCATGTTCTCGCGCTCCTTTTTGTCCATGAGAGCCTGCAGCTCTGCATCGTCGTTCTCGGTGACGGCTTTGGGTGCCATCTTGATCGTGCAGCTTCCTCCTGCGCTGCGAATGCTGGCGTCGATCTCCTTGATGGCTTCCGTTAACACTTCAATGCCGTTGTTCTTGTCGATTGTTTGGCTGGTCAAGACGTAGAGTGGTGGCGACACCAGCTTGACTTTGACTTGGGTATCTGGGGTGTTCTTCTCCTCCGCCTTGCGTAGCGCGGTCTTGACAGCGTCGATGCCCTCGTACCCGAAGCATGTGACTTCCACATCGGCGCGGACCTTTGTGGGCTGTGGTGTGAGACGCTTGCCGATGTAGCTCTGCAGCTCGTCCTTGATGACGGCAGACTTGAACGTGACTTCTGTCCACACATCTGGGTTCGTGATGCTGAGCTTGAACGCATCGACAGCATGGCCGTACTTCTTGTTAAGAGGCCAGCCGATGTCCTGGTACAGCTCCTCAATGGGCGTGTTGGTCTTCTCCGCGACGTGTCTCATGATGCTGTGCACCATCTTGCTCTTGTTGTACCGCTCCTCACACTTGACAATGTCCTCGGGCGAGACTCGTCGCTTGGACAAGTCGATATAGCCCTTTTCCTTGTCGACACGCAACACCACCACGACCTCGTTGCGGCCAACGCGGATGAGCTTTTGGATGGATCGGATACGTCTTCGTGAGAGTTCGGAGAGCAGAATCATGCCGTCGATGTTGTCGTATTCGAGGAGCTTGACGTATGCGCCCATTTCGGCAATTTGCTTGACGTTGACCATGACGAAGGAGTCGATTTCTGGGTACTTCTCCTCGTAGAAGCGGCAGTTTGTGAGCGACATGGTCGGTGGTTGTTATGCTAATGTCCTGGAACTGGTAGTGTGGCTTCGTTGCCTGGGTATGTGATGTAGCAGATGTGGTTGTGTAGTTGTATCGTGGTCGTGTGCTTCAATGATTGTCCAGTCGAACTTCCAGGATGACTCTTTTTGTGGCGCGGGGCACATGTGGCGTTTTCGAGTTGTGGCCCGTGCACGATTTCCATCACGTCCCTTTCCCATCGTCTGTCCTTTCACTCATCAGTCATCAGATTCGCTTCAATGACGTCCGCTAACAATTTTGTCCACCAATCTACCATACAGTCCTCAATCGGCACGCCGTCATGATGGATCACGACGCCTTTAGATGGTCAAACTCGGGCAATCTCAGATCAAACCACACCGAGGTTCACGCCTCAAGATAACTCCCAGAAGTTCTTCGTGTATCTGGGATCACCCACTATCGTCAGCTGTATACTGGCATACTGCCTATTAAGCTGCCGTATGCAGCGCTGACGAAATACCAAGAGCGCCCCATCTGCAGACCGAAACATGTGAACGGGGCGACAGATCTGCCACGATATCAAGGCTGCAACAATGGTGGCATCAAGATGTTCAGCTGTGGGTGCGCCAAGTCCGTGAGCTTCCAGCTCGGTTACGCCTTTTGTGTAACGCAGGGCTGTGAGGTTTGGCAGCATACATAGCATGTCGGCTTGAATGTAAGTATGCATTTACTTCACCAACTTTCACAGTGTCATCATGACCTTGCCGAAGTTGAACCTGCCTGTCGCGAGAACAGACTCGGACTGGTCACCCACTACTTATCTAGCTTCGCCGGCTGTTACATCTGACAATTCTCGTCACCGCAGCGCGCCCATCGACAGGCAGAGTATATTCGCTCGAGGTCAGCTACCGGGGGACAGGGGATTGAGATCCCTTGATCCGGATGAGTCACTTCAGTGTCTGCACTTCCTGGAGAATGACCTAGCCGGGACTACCGACAGTAGCCTTCGAGGTATTTACCAGCCACTGGACCATGGATCATTTCGGCTTCTGCGCCTTGATGACGATGCTCGGCGACCTGGCATACCAGTCTGCACCTTGCAAAGCACGCACTTGGACGATGGCAACACATCCTATGTGGCCGTGTCATATACCTGGATTGAGGAAGAATATCACTGGTATGGTCGGCCTTTGCCGCGTTGGACCAATGTTTCAGTCAACGGCAGAATTGTACCAATCGCTGGCAGAGTGGCGCTCATCTTGAGTCTGCTGCTCCGAAGAGGTGTACAAACAGTCTGGATTGACACGATATGCATCAATCAACTAGATCACGTCGAAAGAGGTCACCAGGTGTCCCGTATGGGCAGGATCTACAGCTCAGCCAGATCTGTGGCGATCTTCCTCGGCAGGTCGTCGTACTTCACCGATTTAGCTCTTGCGTATGACTACAACAGGCAGCGGCAAGGCATCCACGGCGTCGAGCTAGGCTTCGTCGAGATCCTACTGCACCGATACTTTCGCCGATCATGGATTTTGCAAGAGGTCGCCAACGCGAAGATGATATGTGTACACTGCGGCAATCATGAGCTGACATTTCCAGCTTGTGGGAGCTGTTCCGAACGTTGAGCGAGTGGGAGTTTAGCGGCGTTGATGAATGAGTCGTCGCGAGCCAAAATGCAATCAAGGCTATCGACAGCTTCTCTTGCGGACACCGTCCCGATGTCATCGAAGTGCTGGAAGCGACGTACGACTCAGAATGCGGCGATCCTCGAGATATATTGTACGCGAAGTTGGCTCTGGCCCGTAATTCTGGCATTGTTGGAGTGCCGGACTACACCGTCGATGCAGGTACTGTCTTCACCCGCTTTGCGATCAGACACATGAAAGCCTCAAACTCTCTTGATATTCTCAATTATACCCAGGGCACTGGCAGAGATCCAGACTTACCGAGCTGGGTGCCTGACTGGCGTTCAGGTCGGCATGTGCGCGACCTGGACGAAGATCTCGAAGAAGGCTCGCTGGTCGAGGATGGCTTCCACCCATATCTTCAAGCTCTCGAAGAACACATCTTACAACCACGATCGATAATCGTATTGGAGCAAGGAGATGGTCCTCAACGCCAGAGTACAAAAGAATTCAGCGAGGTGACGGCCGCTTTGAAGAGACCAGCATTGTCCGTGTCAGCGAGCGAGAACTGCTCGTATCAGGAATTATGCTAAAGCGAATGTGCTCATCTTTCCACATCTGGGACGACAACGACAGACGTTTGAGATCTTTCAAGGCTTCCGAGGAAGACCCTGCGCTTGCAGGTGCATACCTTTGCCAACTCGACGGCTATCCTCATTTCGCTATCCTTCAAGAATGTGAGGACTTCTACAAGCTGGTCAACCTAGGCGAGACGATCGTCTTTACTGACTGGGCGATGTTCGAGACGCAGAAGTGTTCTGCTGGATGGATAGACATGAAGACGAGAACTACCTTTCGCATACGCTGACGGTTGTGGTAGGTTCTAGCAGATGGTGCTCTGAAGTCCATTTTCTTTACATTGCTGGTCTTTGCTGCGTTGCGATTCGTCCGCTGGTCAAACGCGCTAGCGCAACTACGGATTTGGACTTTTGAGTAGTCGTAACGCGACTTCTCTGCGCCTTTCACTTCATCAAAATCCAGATAACAATGCATATCCTGGACCACCTCGGGATGCGAGAGCAATGAGATTTCTGGTCAAGACACACTATCACGTTGCAGCTTGCCATCCTCCGACTTCACCTCTTCCACCAAGCTGTGCCGTAAAGCCCGCCATATGCATTTCAACAATGCCTCAACGTTACGCAAGATGTCGAGAGACAAGCGCGGGGAGTGGTCCGCGGGCGAATGTGTCGCGCGTCACTCCGCTCCATTCCAGCCAAGACGCAAGGTAAATACGAAACACCTCCTTGTGTTAACGCTGCGAAGAATCCCAGCAGTATATTCTTACACGACGACCTGTCCTCTCTACACACAGTGCTCTGTCCGACAAGACTTGGCTTGCGACTGGAGCGCTGTTTCTAAGGAGGATGTTCCGTGTTGTCTGCCGTGTCGCGGCAGTGTTCACGATTTTGTTCAAATTGATTGATGCGCAGGCTCAGACGATCACGTCTCTCACGCTTAGCGCCGCGACGACCTATGCGCCTACAAACGTCTTCACCATACCGGCCGGGTCGTGCTCACTCGGTGGCACGGGCGTGCCAGGACCGAGCCCGACTGCCATAGTCGGTGGTGTCTACAACGATGTCAATGGTATGGACAAGAAGCTTGTGACAGAGGCAAAGTCGCTGGACTTAACTTGCTACAGGCAACTACTGGGAAGTGCAGTGCGGCTACGACTGGACAGATAATACGCTGGTGATGTATCCAGAAATCAATGGCGCAAGTGGTGTCGGCACTAACGCCCAGGGCATGTTCGCTTGCTTCCAAGGGTGTGCCAAGCGAGCTGGCTGCATCGGATTCGTTTACTATGGAAGCACGACCGGCCCTAGATCTGGCTCGGGTCTCTGTTTGTAAGACAATTTCGACCATCGATGCTATGAGACTGCGCTAAACGTTCACAGTTTCCGATTGCAGGGCGGTGCCAACAATGGAACTCTATACTACCCGCCGAATCAATGTCGCCCTGGCAGTACAGGGTGCACATCTGGGAATAACAACTACAACTATGCCGCTGCATATTTGCTGCAGTCTAGTCCAACTTTGCTCTGTCCGTACTATAATGGTGTCATCTACAGCGATCCGAACAATATCCAGTGGCAGGTGTACTGTGGGTACCAGGCTGGAGCCTATCCGATATCAACGACAGTCGTGGAACGTAGGTATATTGAAGTAGCAGGGTGCCTCTGGCTGACTCCTCGACAGACTTGCCTGCCTGTGTCAGTCGATGTGCTACCATGACTACTTCAGGGACGAGTTGTCTGGGCGTTGGTTACACATACAGACCAACTGCAGAGCCATCACTAGCCGCACCGGGGAGTCCAGGTTCCTGCAGCTTCATCATGGGCCAAGGTAGACCAGTCGGACAAGGGACTGTGCCATACAATTACGTTCGACGATACAACGCAGCATCCCCTGGACCAGGTCCGACCAGTGGCGCAGGCTCCCCGAGCACCACTGGCGTCATCTGCCCCAGCTTCAATGGCCAAACATACTATGACAGCACAAATGTGCCCTACGACATCACATGTCAAGGAACAGGCCTCGGGAACGATGTCTTCGTGCCCACCAGGCAAACACCCGACCTCGACAGCTGCATGATGTGGTGCAGTAATTACGGAGATGCATGTGGTGGTGTCGTATGGGACAGTAACGGTGGCTACTGTTACGGTAAGTCGGCAGGAACTGTCTATGCGGCCACAATTACAACAACTCTTCAATTCGCACGCAAGAATGTCGCCCTGCTTGCGAGCATGACCACAGCCACTGCGACTCCGCCGCCTGTTTTCGCGACGACCACAACTAGAACGACCACTACTACGACGACGCCCTCTCCGCCCACAACGACCACAATGACGACCTCTTCGCCCAATCAAGTCACGTGAGTCCTGACAATATCAACCTTGCGTGCGAGCATCGCTGACTGGACCCGTTAGCTACACCACTGTCTCTGTTTCAGTGTCGTTATCTGTGCAAACTGTAACGTGAGTGTGCCCATGTCGAGCGAGTGCCCTGCTAGGAGGCGGAATTCATGGCAACGAATGGCTTGAGCTATGAGCTGCGCCTCTGTTCGCAGACTGCTCCTTCTTGCTTTGCACCATGGCATTTACTCCCTGTTCTTCGTCTTTCCAAGATACCTTGAATGATCTCTAACTGTTTTAGCTTTACCTCAATCTTCACGACTTCGTTTGGAATCACCACAACGGCTATCTCAACTCGAGAAATCACATACACATCTTCACTGACTGTGACGAGCTTGGTACCAACTACAGCGACGGCCACTGCTACTGCTACTGCTACAACCACGCCACCGGCCGTCACGACGACCGCTACGACTCTCTCTTCGTACCCAGTAACTCAGACATTGGTCACGACATCGTGAGCGCACCCAAAAGGCGTTACAGGTATCGCTCCCTTCGACGGCTAGACTGACTTCTACGCGTAGGATCTCGTCTTACCCGGTGACTTTCACCTCTCTATCAATAATTGATCGGACCATCACCTTCACGTCTTTGTCGATCTCGATCTCGTCTTTTCCAGTCACCTATACGACCATTTCTTCGTATGGAGTGACTACGACGCAGCCAACAACAGTGATTTCGACAAGCTTGAGTCTCAGCAGCTATGGCGTGACTACTACGGAACCCACGACAATCGGTAGGCATCGATATCCTTGGCTCTCTTTCACACGCGCGCGGAGCTGCTGGCTCCCGGGTCCCTCATCCAGCTAACCAGCCACTCCACAGTCTCAACCTATTTGAGCAGCTACGGCGTCACGACAACAGCAATTAGCTCCCAAGTCTCGACATTTGTCACCAGCATTCCCTACACCTTGACTTCCACAACAGTCCTTGTCAGCACTCAAGTCACCACCTATGTGACCTCGCTGGTCTCCACAGCTCCTCCTACAACAATTGTATCGACATTCCTGAGCAGCTTTCCGTACACAACCCTGCTTGTGTCCACCGCTCAAGTCACGGTCCCTACGACGATATACAGCACAATTCTGAGCAGTTACCCGTACACGACAACCCTGGTCAGCACACGGGAGGTCACATCAACTTTAGCAGCCTCTACGGTGACCACGCTGTCGAGTTATGGAGTCACTGCGACATCAATTTCAATTTCGAGTTATCCTTTCACTGTGCTCTCGAGCTACGCAGTCACGACGACAGCTGTTCAAACAAGCACGCAACTCTCTATACAGGTCACGACTGCACAAGGTGAGTCCTCTTTCGTGCCCCGGGCAGATTGGAAGCAAGGCATGAAGTCGATCGTCGGCTCGTGCCGCCTTGGCGTGGCTTCGCTCAAGTTCAACCGACATCAGATGCTCGCTGCCATGTGCTCAACAGGCTGACACGATTGCAGGAAGCACAATCACGCAGACAGAAACAAGCCTGATAGTAAGAACAGCGTTATCAAGCTACTACATCGTGAGTTTCTGGACTATTGGTGCGCCAGCCCTTACTGATACTTCTCCTAGACTACCACGTCCATAAGCGAGCGACCAACGACTATTATTTCGACCTACATAAGCAGCGTAACCGCGACGGTGGTCAGCACACAGCCTGCCAGTACCATCATCACGACTGTGCCCACGGTATGTGGGGCCAAGTGCGCCCATGCGGCGTAATGACTGTCGCTGACCTTTTCCCACCAGACAATCGTCTCTACTTCATTGATTGTGTCCACCAGCATCGCGCCAGCAGTCACATATACAACTACACAGAGCGGCACCACGGTCCTGTCTGTTCAGCCGGCATCAACGCAGCTCATTACGACGACTCTAATGAGCACGCAACCTGCCAGCACTATTGTCACCACTCAACCCACGGTGTGTCAAGCTGATGCGCTCCTGCGCTGTTTGAATACCGTGCATTCTTGCTGACCTACTGTTGCAGACCATCGTCTCTACTTCCTTGATCGTGTCCACCAGCATCGCGCCAGCGGTCACGTACACAACAACGCAGAGCGGCACGACCATATTGTCCATTCAACCTGCCTCGACGCAGTTCGTGACAAGTACGCTGATCAGCACGGCACCTGGAAGCACCGTCACCCAGACAACGGAGCGGGTATCCACGAGCTTGGTCGTATCTACCAGCATTGCGCCAGAAGTCACTTTTACGACAACGCAAGCCGGTACCACAGTTCTGTCTGTACAACCTCCATCAACTGAGAGGATCACAAATACGCTGATTAGCACCGTAGCCGCAAGCACAATAACGCTGACTACCGAGCGGATATCCACAAGCTTGATCGTGTCTACCACCATCGGCCCAGCAGTCACATTTACCACTACGCGGGAGGGTACTAGGATTCTGTCCGTCCAACCTGCGTCAACGCAATTCATTACGAGCACTTTGATTAGTACCGCACCTGCAAGCACTATCAATCAAACCAGCGACCGCGTATTTACAGAGTACATCGTGTCAACCAGTATTGCCCCCGCAGCCACTTATACGACAACGGCGAGCGGGACCACGGTCATCTCAGTGCAGCCGGCATCAACACGATTCATCACTTCCACTCAAGTCAGTACCTTGATTAGCACCGCTCCGGGGGCTACCATAGTCTCGACAGCAATTTCAACAGCTCCAGCGAGCACGATCGTATCCACGCAGCTCTTTATATCGACTAGTGTAGCTCCTGCTGTGACCTACACCAGTCTAGTTTCTCTCCCACAAGGAACCACGACTGTCTTGTCAGTGCAGCCAGGAACAACGCAATTCATCACGAGCACTCAAATCACTACTGCACCCGGGAGCACTATTGTATCGACTCTAGAGCGCACGGCTACCACGACGACGATAAGTTCCAGGCCAGCTGACACTAGCGTGTCAATCTTGGTGTCAACAGTGATATCATCGGCTCCGCCGTTCACTTTGACGACTTCTGTGCCCTATACTGTGCTCTCCAGGTGCGTAACAAGCAGGAAAAGTCTTCAGCAATGCCCAAGGCCGCGACAGATCATCAAGGGGATGCGCTGCCTGACGCACTCCATTGTCTGCTGAGCACCAATCGTCAAGCATTTCCAAACGCTGCCCAAACAATGCTGACTGCTCATCTTCAGTTACCCGATCACCACCACTGTCATCTCCTTGCAAGATGTCACTTACACGACATCGTTCATCCAGACATCGATTATCGTGACTACAGCCTCAGGTATGCTCTCGTCGAATTCGAAGCTGCATTCGGAGCCGGCTGACACTGCATAGGGAGCACGATTACCAAAATCACAACATCTATCGTCTTCAATGACGTTGTCACCACACGAGGAGTCACATATACTACAAGCTATGTAGAGGTAGGGCAACATGACTTATCCAGAACCCTGAGCAGCAGCTTATCACATGACAGACCACAACGGCCGTGAGCCTACAGCAGACGACAGTCGTGAGCTTCTTACCAGCCAGCACAATCGTTTCGACAATATCGGGACCAAATCAGACCGTGAGCGGCCCGACAACGACCGTGCCCACCACAGTATCCGGTCCTACTGAAACAGCAACGACGACTTCGGCACAGTACGGCAAGACTTGCTACCTCCTCGAGGGAACAGTATCTTGCCTGAGTGATGAGGTGAGCTCAACCTCTTCGGCGGGAACCACTTCATCGGTAAGCTCACAAACAACTAGGAGCTCGCTGAGCTCAACTACTCTCCCGATACTTTCCAGCGCCTCTGATGGAAGTACTTCGAGCTTGGCATCATCGACCATGATCAGCTCTATGAGCTTGTCTTCAACTGTCGTCAGCAGCCCTTCGGGCCAGTCTTTGACTACGACTTCTCCCGGCATGGAACAGACAACGTTGTCCAATACGCCATTGAGTATATCGGCGACCGCATCACCTGAGCCGGCCAGCAGTCCTTTACCTCCGCCCCTTCCGAACTCAACATCTTCAAGCTCAAGCCTAAGCACAACTTCACTTTCAGGACCCGCGGAAAGTTCGTCTTCTTCAGCAACAAGCAGCTCAGGCGTGCAGGCAAGCAGCAGCACAGGAGGCTCACCCTTATCCTCGCCGACAGCGCAGACTACCTCGTCCTCGATCTTATTTCCCAGCTCTACAAATCTCCCGCCTGGTTCCGCGCCGAGCAGCAGTACTACGGCAACAGGACCCCTTCCGTCCTCGGTGGCGCCTTCGAGCTCCGCAGATCTTGCACCGTCCTCACCACCATTTTTGACGACATCCCCAACATCTTCAAGCTCGATGTCAACTCTCCAGTCTGTAATGTCAACGTCTCCCGTGCCACCCAGCTCGACATTGATCATACAGCCTGCCACATCCACCACGAGTCGACCAAGATCCTCTACATCGTTCTCGTACACCTACCCACCAGCATCCGTGATTTTTTACTTCACTCGAAGCTCTCGGGTACCTGTCACTGCCACAGCTATCGGTACCGACGCCGCAACATTATCAGGCGAGGTTCCCGCGCCCAGTTACTCGCCCTTGGCTCCCTGTCCTCCGACTATTGGGGATATCTGCAACGATCCGAGCCAGGCAGGTCTGGGCCAAGCTACTTGTGTCAATGAAAACGGAGAAGCTTACTCTATCAATTGTGGAGTCATCTATGTGGGAGAGGAGATCCCCGAAGATCAGATCGTGTATCCGCCTTACGGTACTGAGATGGCGAGGAGATGATGCCATGTCGACGTTCATGAATTGTACGAGAGCATTGTTACGAGCATACATATAGAGAGGACGCCGTGGATTCAGTGTGGATGCACTTCGTAGAAGGAGAATTATGAATACAATTTTGGTGGAGTTGAGAGATGGAACCGCCTAGGACCTCAAGCATCCTGTCAATAAGGAAATCTGAGGCTTGCGCATGTGATGCCACCTTGCAGCCATATCTTGCAATCGAACGATGGAACCAGGCATGACACTATCGACTGGCGTACACCGCCATGGGAACGTGTCGCAGTGTGCTCGCCGTAGCTCCTACAGGCTGCGACAGTGCTTCGTGTCAAAAGAGGCATTCGTTAGACAGGTTTTCGCAGCTATTAAGCATCAGCATGAATCGTAAGAGCGCACATCAAGGCTGTTACTCACATGCTCTTCTCGTCCAACGCAATTAAATACTACTTCTTCTCGGTATCATTCGCCTCCTCAGCAGCCTCAGCCTCAGCCTCAGCTTCGGACTGGGCATCTGCGGCGTCGTCTGCGGCATCTTGTTCGGCTTGGGCTTCCGCTTCAGCCTCCTGTTCATCCTCCTCCGCCATCTGCTCCTCGCAGATCTCCTCGAAGTTGTCGTCGAAGTAGCCCATGATGCCGACTTGTCTTGTTTGGCGTCGGATAATGTTTGATGTTGGGTTTCAGATGGGTTGGAAGATGTAGAAGCGGTGGAATCTGTTGTGATCTTCTGTTGGGTTTTGGCTATCCACAGTAAATCGGCTGCGAGAAGATGGATAAAGGAAGCAGAGAAAGCGTGAGAATTACTGCATTTGTCCGGGACGAGATCGTCACATGCAGGAGCCCGTGCGTAAATTCCCATCGAAGTTCATTCACTGCCAATGATGCGAACGCTCCGTCTTCTCGGAGCTTTTTTCTTGCGTAAACCGTCATGTATGAAAGACCCATTTCTTGCTCATTTAGCATTTCCGCCGCTGTCTGACACGAACGACATCCCGCTTTATCGATGGTCCCCAGTCCAGCGCAGCTTCAATGGCAACTGCAAAAGTCACGCAGTCAGAGAAAATATCGTTATATAGGACCTTTTCATCCATCATCATCTATATACATAGTTGCCTTGGCAAGGTCTGGAATCCTCCAAGCTTCGAAATCAGGGGTCACGGGCAGTCCAGGGGCAGGCTTGCCACTACATTACGATCGGAAGCTGGTATGGTGAGCCTGGGTGGTAATAGATCGGCTGTAAAGTGAGTACGAATCGAGGGAGAATCCCGCAGAGAGTGCCTACCGCTAGGTCGAGGACGTCTACCCTTAGTCCCACGTTACTCGACAATCTGCAAGACGCGTCGTGCAGTGCTGACTTCCCACCAACTGTCGCTGCCAACCCATGGCTGACCGCTCTGGGCTTTTTGGCTAGTACCATTGCGAGAACAGTGCGCCTTCGTGGTGTTGTGACGCTTCAGGGGTACGTGAGCTCGGAGATCTCGACTGACGAAGCAGCTTATGCAAGTGTGATCCCCCCAACGACGAATTGCAGTAATGAGTGCAGAGCGGGAAAAGCGTGGACCTTACCATGGTTTTACAAACACTCTACCGACTGCGCTGGAACTGGTCGATGCTCTACGGGAGTCATCTCTGTGCGGGCCACTATCGTGCACAACACTTAGGACATTCCCCTCGCATCTTTAGTCCAGCCAACTTGTTTCTAAGTGTAGCGCCATCTCTTGCTAGCCTTTAAAACGATGTACCTCTTGAGCATGGTGATGTGTGAGACCTCTTAATCTACACAAGCATGACGGCTGGTCCGCCCCAGCTTGGCCTAGATGAGAGTGGTATGTGCAGCGGGCGTACTTGATACCAGCTTGAATGTTGAGGACTAAACGCCTCGAGAGTCACTACGGGCAGTCCATGATGTGTTGCACAAGATCTTGTACGTTTATCAACCCTTGCTGGAAGCAATACGGGCACTGCGTAGATTCCTCCCTGACTTGAACCTGGATCTTCCCCTCTGAAGGTACATGAACGTGATGATTGCCACATGCCGAGCACTGCGGGTGCGGCAGGAGCACTACAAACATGTTGCTACTGCCCTGGCGATCGTCTTTCTCGATCCTGAACGCAGGTGGTACATGCACGAACTGCGCTGCGATACAGCCTTGTCGCTTGAAGAAGCGAAACACGCGGCGAGCGTCGAATGTGGCCTCGTAGCCAAGGACTGGAGCTAGCTCATATGTGTGCGTCTTTGCGGACCGTAGGAAATGCTGGAGCAAGACTCTCAGGCATGCAAGTGATACGGGACTTCGTGTACTCGGAAACGGTCACTCCTTCGCTAGACGATATGCCGTGTTCCAGGTCTTCCTGGAGCTCCGGTTGGGGCAACACTTAGTTGTCTGCAACAGGGCCATTGTGACGCCTGCCCGCGCTTAATTCGTCAGGGTTGACAGCATGAAATCGTAGGACTTTCTGATAGAGGGTCAATAGATCACGAAAGCGCACAGTAGAGACGGAAGTCCCACACTTGATCGTTCAGCGCTCCATTTAATACTATCGGCAAGGCTCTAGGCTGCATGGGCTTATTCACGATTGTCTTGCGAAGAAGGCGGCGGAGGTTGCGAGGGCGCGGCGCGGGGATGCAATCATGTCTTTTTGCTCCAGGATTCTTATGCGAACCGCGGGAGTGAATGACTTGCAGTCGACACGCTACATTCTTCTACCCATGACAGTTTGCTTTGCAATTAGTGAGGGCGGCGACGGGTTCAAGCCAATGCTTTTGCCTCGACGTCAGGGCGGACGACGGGCACGAATACGTGACTTGTCCCCTAAACGCTCCGGCATGTGCATCTTCGCTCTGACCAACGAATGAGTATGCTGTCTCGACGTCCTGCCCATAGACGAAAATGGGGGCTGCCCATAGATTTTTCGATCAGTACCATATATCATGCATGACTGGGAGAAGTAATTGCGATAAGCCAACGGCGTGAACACAGTCTCTCTGCGCACGTATCTGGACCTGCCAAGCGCGTGGAAACGGCTTTTTCGCGCGCATTATCGAGAGTCTTGCGCGTACAGTGCTTGGCATAGCGTTTGCACCCCTCGTCTTATATTTATACCTAATTATTAGGAAGATGCAATACTGCTTAGCGTATATATATTTTCACCGGCAGTGGCTTACTGCCTTACAGCGTTCTTAACGTCATGCTGCTGAAAATTCATAAGGACGCGTCCCTTCGGCAGAGAGGTATGCCTATGTCATAACAGCTTCAAGATGGCATGGACACGAAGTAACCGAAAGGGGAATAACGTAGGAACAGGGCGGCAGACACTATGCCCAGGACGGGGTCTGCGGGGGGAAAATAGTTTCTGGACGAAGGAAAAATCGCCGAAGGGTGGGCACGAGAACGATGGCTGGAAGCAATAGTTCTATACGGAGCAGAACGCCAGACGATGAATGAATGTTTGAACATGTTCGCAATCATACTGCCGGTACTAGCTATGAGATTTCATGGGGACCGCACATAAGGCTTGCCGTGTAGCGGGAGATGTGTCTGCTGCATAAAAGTAACCAGGTCGCTGACGTCGGGTCTGGTGGGGTTTGCTGACGTCGGTCATCACTCGGCAAGAGATTGCGTGATGCAGTGAATCCGATTGGCTGGCGTGCCAGACCCTTGGAAAATGGTACGTTGGGTTGTTGTCGCATCGGTAATTTATGATAAACGCCTCTGCTGGTTGCAAATGTTGGGATGGGCGGCGTTTCTCTCCCCTCCCCGCCCCCGCCCCCCCCCCCCCCCCCCAACTCGCTGTTCTTGCTGCATCCCCCTTCGCCGACACGACACTTCTCCGGGTGACGTTCAGGTCCATCCGTTCAGTCGAATACATGATACAGAACGAGTAGACGACCGGGAGGAGGAATCGTGAAACGGACAGGGCAGCTCCCGGCGGTTGAAAGCTTGGGCGGCGACATTGGAGGTGAAGATCCAGGAACAGAAACAACACCTGCGGCCCCGTCAGACGCGCGACGGTCAGAGGTCCACGAATCGCGTGCCACCATGGCCTCGGTATTGGAAACTGGCAATGCCACTTCCACACCACTGCCGGACACCATCCACGCGACAATCGAATCCGTGCAGACCGGCTTCCTCAGCAAAGCATTCGAAAATGGATCTCCGCTTAGCTGGTTCAGCGTCTTCCTCACGCTATTCGCCGCGGCGATCATATACGACCAGTGTATGTACACAAAGACACGCGGAACATCCTTCACATCTAACACATCCCCGCAGTATCATACAGATCCAACAAGGGCCCGCTTGCAGGCGAGCCGTGGAAGATCCCCTTCGTCGGTCCTTTCCTCGAGAGCGTAAACCCCAAATTCGAAGCCTACCACCGAAAATGGCTGTCGGGTCCTCTGTCCTGCGTCTCCGTCTTCCACAAGTTCGTCGTCATCGCAGCGACCCGCGACATGGCCCGCAAAGTCTTCAACAGCCCCATGTACGTCAAGCCATGTGTGGTGGATGTGGCCCACAAACTGCTCCGCCCGGACAACTGGGTCTTCCTCGACGGCAAGGAGCACGTCGAGTATCGCAAAGGTCTCAACGGTCTCTTCACCCGCAACGCACTGGAGACATACCTTCCCGGCCAGCAAGAGGTGTACGCAGAATACTTTGAGGATTGGCTCCGCGAGAGCGAGGCAGCAGGTGGCAGCCCGAAGCCGTGGGTCTACAACATCCGCGAATTGATCACTGCCGTTTCGTGCCGCACATTCGTCGGACACTACATGTCTCGCGAACAGGTCAAGAAGCTCGCCGAGGACTACTACTACATCACAGCCGCTCTCGAACTCGTCAACTTTCCCATCATCCTCCCTTTCACGAAGACATGGTACGGCAAGAAGGCAGCAGATCAAGTATTGGACGTCTTCTCGAACTGCGCGGCCAAGTCAAGAGTCAGGATGAGGCAAAAGGGCGTCGAGCCCGAGTGTATCATGGATCGCTGGATTGTGCAGATGATCGAATCCGACAGATACCGCGAGCGCATTGCCAAGGGCGAGAAGGTGCCAGATGAGGAGAAGCCAGCGATGCTGCTCAGGAACTTCTCCGACATCGAGATCAGCATGACGGTGTTCACATTCTTGTTTGCTTCGCAGGATGCTACGTCGAGCGCTGCGTCATGGCTGCTGCAGATCGTTGCCGACAACCCAGAGATAATGCGCAAGGTGCGAGAGGAGGGTGACAGATTACGTCCCGATCACCATCAGCATGTTGCTCTGGACGTGCTCGAAAAGATGGTATATCTTTCGTGAAGAGACCACACACTCTGCACCTGCTAACTTGACACCAGGAATACACCCGTGCAGTCGTCAAAGAGACCCTCCGCTACCGCCCACCAGTGCTCATGGTTCCATACCTCGTCAAGAAAGACTTCCCCATCCCTGAGACCAACTACGTCGCCAAGAAAGGCACAATGATCGTCCCATCAACATGGCTCTCCCTTCACGACCCCGAAGCATACGAGAACCCAGACAACTTCGTTCCCGAGCGATGGACAACCGGCAACGCAGAAGAGCAAGGTAAGAACTGGCTAGTGTTCGGCACAGGCCCACACTACTGCTTAGGACAGACATACGCCACATCGAACCTCATGTTGCTGTTGCACAAGATGAGCGCGCAATACGATTGGAAGCACAAAGTCACGGATAAGAGTGAAGAGATAAAGGTGTTTGCGACGATCTTCCCGATGGATGATCTGCAGTTGACTTTCTCGCGGAGAGCAGGGCATTCGTAAGCGTGCATTCTTGGGCATGTTTTTCCGGCTTGCAGTTTACAGAAATTACATGTGTCTGGAAGCGCGCTTAACAGTGCGTGCGACTGGGCTTCGATATCGGCAGCATGCATAGCGGCGTAGCTAGAGTGAGAGTAATGAAGAAAGTAATTCTTGAAGCCACCTTTGGCATATGACGACGCATACAGAGATCAATCCTAGTGTCGTTTCGAAACTGGCGTTGTCGGCAGGTTCCAGGACGCTTCATTCATCTCGACTTGAAAGATGTAGCTCGAAGTTGCTGCCGCGTGGCCGGTCGACAAGAAGCGTGATGAATGCTCGAGCCGCAGATGCAGCGGTTCGCTTCGCGCAACAGTCTGGATGGGAATTTCGCCGACATGTTCATCAGGCACTGCACTAGCCGGAAAGCCTCAAGGCATGAGCCTCTTGAACCGCAGATCTCGGGAGTAGCAGCCCGATAGCGTGTGACCAAGCAACGCATTTTGGCGATGCTCTCGTCGGGAAGAGATCTCGGTGGTCGACTTCGCCCTCAGGTTGAATGAGACGGCTCTGTTATCGCAGCGCGGAGTGGACTTTCTTTGGAGTTGTGCTAAAGCGCGTGAAACACATCGCGGTGTAGGTAGGATTTGAGGAAGTGGAACAGACGGTTTAGGATTTTCAGAGATGTTGTCCTGCTGTCTGGACGCAGTGTCCAGATTTTTGGTAGAGGGCGCGCTACGGGCTGCACGACCTCGAAATCGACTGCGCGTGGGCTTGCTAGAACTAGCGGAGCTTACCTTCGACAGCCTCAATCTCGTTTTATCTCTTTCCCTCGAAACGTTATGTAGGACATGGATTTCTTATTCGAGGGCTTCGAGAAAGTTTTTTTATCTTCCCGCCTCGCGGGCGAGACGACTGGAGACCTCGACAGCCTCGGGGAATGCGCCGTGCCGCCCATCAACGACTGGATCATGCCCGCACCCCGATTCCGTCTGCTCTACTTGCTGGCGCCAGATGGGAGCGAAGACTTTCGCTGCACGCTGGGCCCGCACTCCATCGCATCGCTGAGGAAGCTGGGAATTACATTGCCCATCCCGTACGACTGGGGAGATAGCACGTCACTGAAGACGATTTGGATTGACCAGGCCCGTTTCGACGTAACGAAGAATGCACACTTTGCCCCATGACCAGCTTCGAAGACTCCTCTCTGACCGCACACAGATGGACCGGCGTATCAGGTCCGATGGTTGCTTCGATTGTCTCATTCCACTGAAATGGCCCACGAGACATCTTTGAGATCATTATAGACCCTGATACGCGCGGTGCTGCGCACCACTTCCATATCGAGGAAGCGGCGCGGTTTGAGCAGAGGTTAGAACTTTGGGCATCGCGCTCCATGTACACGGCGGGGATCACGACCTTGCCATAGGAAAAGCACTTGGCTTAGCTGAAGCATGCTATGCTTAGCTGAACCCGAACCGTTCGACAACAAGCATGGCACGACCTTCTTTTCCGGGGCCTGTATTAGGGTGTGGCTACATTCTTGCGAATCGGGCCTATGTGTGCGATACATCGGATCTGGATGCTTGCAATGTGGCAGCGACATATGGAAAAGGAGTTCGAATGTCGAAGGGTCCCATGAGGTTGCGACCGACTATCGACTCCGAAGAGGAGCAGGAGCTTCAGGTATTAAGCTGAGTCCGGCTGAGCCAGAGATTTCTTCGTACTGAGGTTCACTGCCTGATGAAAGCCTTATGTGACCTGAGCTCTGTTTTGCAGATTTGTGGTTCATTGTTGACTTACCCTATATCTTGGCCCCGGTAAAAAGAGTGCTGTGCTGCGAAAGTGGCGTACTTTCTGCCTTTGTGGTGTTAAGACCGCGTCCACCGCCATCGCGAGCTCCATGAGTGAGTCGCGGCTCATTCACGTATCAGCCCGAGCGCACGGACCCCACGCAGTTCTCGTCCCCACTGCTACCACCTGTCTGCTCAAGCAAGCGGGCTCAAGAACGTCTGCACACTTTGTCACGTCCGAAATAGCCACGAGATCGCGACTTCTATCCGACATCGAAATGACGTCTTCAGTATGAAGTCGAAATATACAAAAACTCGCGCAGAGGACGGCCAAGACTCGCACGTGCCGGTCAACAACTTCAGCTTGCAAGAGCTGATTAGACATGGCGACACGCGGAACAAACTCGTCTACAAATACGTGCAGTGTGCCGATTCAACAGAACAACCCTTCTCCGGTCATCATGCCCATGGCAGACGGGACGTCTTTGTTGCGTGTGATTGAGGACGAGATCCAGCGACTCCGCAAATATCAGGCTACCGCGGGCGCGCAATATGCCTTGAAGAGTGATCCACCGTCAGCTAGTCATAAACGAGTCGGCGAGGACCAGCCTGCTGATGCTCTGGCCCGCCAAAACAATCACGAGGCAAAACGTGTCGATGACTCGACTACTCTGGCAGAAGATGGCAGAAATCGGTACAATTTCTCTGGCAAGTGCAACGAAGAGGCGGCATCGGTACCCAGTTCTGGTTTCGCAAAAGCTGTAGCAGCGGCCTACTGGGTCGAACGTCCGTTCGACGTCGGTCCTGAAGCACCGGATCGTTTATTTCTACTCCAGCCGAAAAAGGAGAATTCCGAGTCAACTGGCACTCTTACCGCCGTCGCCAGAGCCCCCTCAAAAATTAGCACCGACCCCAAAGTCAAGCTGACCTTGCGACTATTTAAGGTCCCAGACCGCCACAACCAAGACTTCGGCTCGAACAGACACATCTCGCTGAACACAAGCATCAAAGTGCTCCAGCTGCACCTCCAAAGAGGGTCTTCTGATAGCAGAGGAGCATCGAGTCCGGTTGGCACTCCTAGCGCAAGCACATCAATGCTTCTACTCCCGAGCTTGTCCAGATTTCACGGTCGACTCGTCCCGCAACTTCTACATCACCAATGACGATCATAGTGAGTGTCGTTTCGAGCAAGTCAGAGACCTGTACCATATCCATCAGATCGAAGGTGCTGCACGAGACGGTGTTCCATTGTCGCTGAGATTCCTCATCGAGATGGAAGAGTCTTACCAGCCAGTTGAAGGCTACGGAGGGCCCATAACCACATACAGCGACTTTCGTCCTGAGATTGGGCTCTGGAGCTCGAGGCGGGAGCAGGAAGAGCAGGTCGTGAAAATTTGTCTCATGACCCCAGCAGTTTACAATGTCCCCGAACGGAAGCACATCGAGATTTACAAAAATCTCACGGATACCTCAGGCTCGGCAGTGCTAAGTACCGACGAAGAGAAGGAGAAGTTTGACAGCATCATCAGCCAAATCCCAGAGCGTGAGTCCAAGCTCAGGCAGCCTCTGATGACCTTCCACCGCTACGAACCCACCTCGACTCTCAGCCCAAGCTCTCCCCCAACTGCGATCTACCTCGCCATCCGCATCTTCTCCCATCTCAACAGCGCCGGCTTGACAGGTTTCGACCCTTCAGCCGCGGTACCTTTGAAAATCCCAGCAGACCGCACAGCCGACAAAACCAAGCGTGCTCTCATACAGGAATTGCAACTCTACTGCAGCGGTCAAACTCTTCCGCAGCCGAGAGCGTCATACAAATCCGCGTTCCAGGAGCTTCTAGGGGATAATGTCAAGGTGAAGTGGAACTTGCAGGTGTGGTGTATGAAACAAGGAGGACAGAGGGAGAGGACGCATATTTGCAGGAAGAAGGAACTTTTCACGGACTTCTTGGTGGAGGGCGGTGGAGATGGGATGTGTGTGGAGGCGCATTTTGTGCCGAGCGAGGAGATGGGTAAGCAGATGTTTGGAGTGGAGGTTGAAATTGAGAAGCGTGATGTTGGGGAGAAGGAAGTCAAGAAGGGAAGTACAACGGGTGTGTGAATGGCATAGGGGGAAAAGCAGGTGAGGAGAAAGGGAGGCTTGGTGGACAATGAGGTTTCGCGAAAGCTCTAGGAATGTATCTTCGTTTCACCCGTCTGTTCTCACGGACCTAGCAGTACTCGCTCTTGGAGATTAACGTGGCTCTCTCAGAGTAAGAAGTATTTCCCGTGGTCCTCGGCTTGAAGACGCGTGGCAGGAGTCAAGTGGAAGTGGTATCTGTCTTGGGTGAGGACACTGCGAAGATGAATTTGTGAGGCAACTTGACTGCAATTGGCAATTGAAGGATGGAGACCAGGTTTGGACTGCCAGGACTCGCGATCAACGTGGAACAGTGAGATGTTGGGACATTGTACATCCGTACTGCGCAAGCTTGTACACTAATCTTTCCCGGCCAAAGATATCGTTCGTACAGCGTACCTTCATCTGAAGGCTTCTGAGATCATCATTTTGGAAGCAGAGACGCACAACCATGGTGTTGTCCATCGAGATCGGGCGTCAACGCTGGTCATTCTTGAACAGCACTCTTCCGCATGCTCGCAGCCTTGCCGAGTCAGATGTCTTCCGCGCAAGCTGCTGACCCGAACGAGGATTCCAGTGACGGCTATTCACCACCCAAAGACACTCACATACCGGTCAAGGGCTCCAGTCTCGACGTTGTCCATGCAAGGTCGAGCAAGCAATACGCCCTAAGCCTTACAGGCCTCCAGGCCTTCCTGTGCCGAATGGGGGACCAAATCGTTTGGCTGACGGCACTTCGCTGGTCAATCGCATCCCACAACAAATTCCTCTGCGCAAAACGAGCTCGCTAAGCTGTCGATGAAGGTGCCCCAGACGAAGTCGCTGGCGGAGCAGCATTAGAGTATGATCCGAGCGGAGAGGCCATGCTTGACTTTTACGAATAGCCTGGTCCACTTGGGCTTCATGAGAAACCAGTGTTCAGACGTAGAGTACCACTCGACTATGGTATGGCTCCTGTAACGGGCCCGGATCATGCGCGAAATGTGCACGTGCGCTTGACAGACTTGGCAGGCATCGAGCCTCCGGCGAACATGTACCTCCACCTCCCTCTCCTAAGGCAAAGACAGTCGCTCGATGCAAAATGGGGATCAACGAGACACTCAATGATGAAATCTCGGGACTTGACGCAGGCAAGGAGTCCACAGACCGGAGCAGAGTGGATCCCTTTTTGAGAATGGTGGTGGCAATGAATGGGAGATCGAGCGTTGGGCCATGCCCCAGCACATAGGTGAAGTTGGACTATTCTTCTCTCGGTGGGACAGTTGTAATGTTGTGCGGTATTTCAGGCGTGACGGGGCTTGGCAGCAGATCTATATCGAGGCTCATGTGCTGCCGGCTCGTACTATCGCGATAGCTACGTAGATTAGAGATGTGCACTGTGATGAGAGTTTCCTCGAGCCATTATGTGGATGACAGGAGCTCCGTGGAGCATGTGGAAGCAGCAAGCTGTCAGCACTATCAGCAGGCAGGCTTGATTAGGAGACACTGAGCTATGACTGGAATTATAAAATCGGTGCTACTGCCAGATGACTGAGAGATGATGCTCAAGTGGTTCGCGAGGCGCTGAGTTCCATCGAAGCACAGCGCTCTAGCAACATTTGCGACTGGTAAACCTGACTCCACACACCGAGATGATTCAAGATGAGACATTCGGCAGCTATTGTTTTCCTTTCTAATTTGTTTGCTTCGTGCCGCAGACTGATACAAATGCTGCAATCTTTATACCCGCCTTCTACATCTCAACCACAACTGGGTCACTTCTCGCTTCGCATCATCGGACCTCCGATCTCACCATGGCTGAGGGGACTTTGACCACGAGGCAACAAGAAGCAAGAGACACTGTTCGTATTGACTTTGAGCACCACTCCCCAGGCAGAACTTCGCCTATGGCATACGATAGCCTGGTCAGGAATCTTGACAGCAGCGTGAGTTTTCTGCCCATGATTTCACAACAGTACTGCGATCGCCTGCGGCACCTACCTGATATCAAAGCGGCTCGAACTCAGGACAGTGACTTTCTGGTCTTCACGGCGGTTATCTTCCAGCGCTCGGATTGTCGGAATGTGTATGTCAAAAGAGACATGCAGGATCAGTGGCGAACTCCAACCCTCAAGGATCTATTCAGCACAACAGAGCTCAATGAAGCAATACAGACTGGACAACGTCTCACCATACCTATTACACTGGAGTGGACCTGGATTGCGCTGACCCAGACAAGCGGTCTCCGGGACGTCTATCAACCATCTATACGGTTCTGGTGCCCTAATCAATATTTCCCTGGTCCAAGTGGACGATGGAGTCCCGAAGGAGTGCTGCCATCACAAGCCCATCCAAATAGCGGTAATGTGGCTGTACTCAACATGGCAATCCCGCCAAAAGGACCCTGCAATGTCTCCTTCCATGAACACGGAGATCAAGCAAAAGTGCAACTCGATCAGCACATGTCTGCATTATACGGTCGAGGTGGGATTCCGAAGCTTACTTTCCAGTCGTATACGCCGTGGGCTGCCGATTCATCAAGCAACTCAGGCACGTCGTTGCAGCTCTCGGTTCGCCTGATCAACCAGATGCAGTCTGTTGGGCTCGGTCGTGTCTCTCTACCGTTGCAACTTCGTATCGACCTGGTCTCCTGCGAGGTGACTGCGACCAAGATCAGAAAGTCCATAACCTATGCACTTGACCAGATGAAGCGAGCCATCGACCAGGGCAAGCCAACAGACGACTTGAGCAGAGTCCGCCGACTTTTCGATCCCGGAGCCAGCAATAAGTGGATCATCGAGCTCTGAGTTCTGCCACAAGGTCATGGGGTGAAAACCTTTCATATGTATGAGGCACGTCTTTGAAGGACTTTTGCAAGAATACCTGGCATGGGCATGGTCTGTATGTGGAGGCTCACTTTGTTCCGGCGGATACTGTCTATACCTCGCAGAAGGAATTGGACTCAGCGCAGGACACTGCTGTCGATGATGGTGATACGGTCAGTGGCTCGTCCAGTGGAGATGCAAGGCAGGTTGCCTCGACACCAGCCCAGACGCAGGCCGCGGAGTCGTCTGAAGAGCTATTTGGAAACCTTGTCGAGTTGTACGGATATGGTCAAGGCGGTTCAATAGTCGAGACCTCTCAACACCGCCAGAAACTTCTTCCAGCAAAGCTTGACTGGCCAACCAAGCGCTTCAAGCAGTTCTTCTGTGTGGAAGTGGATCCACCACAACCACCAGAAGATGCCGCAACCACTACCATCACAAAGACGTCCATAATCCAGAAAATTCTCAACCAAAGACATCATGTTACCGACTACGACAACGGTCAGCCGCAATACCCAGCCATGAAAGATAAATCCCATGAGTTGGCCAAAGACACCAAGGTAACCTATCACATTGCTATCAACATCATCAACAGTCTTCATGCTCTCGGTCTTAATGATTTCGACATGCCTCCGATCTTGATAAGCACAACTCAGCCAGAATCCTTGACCACGTCCAGTATTATACGTCAGATCCTGCACACATCAGAGTCGCAAGCCGTCCAAGAGTCAGAGACTGGGCTTGACCGCCTCTTCGCTGTTCAAGCCAAGCATCGATGGTGCCTTCAGCTCTGGTAGTTACCCCGAAAGGATAGCACAGTGATGCTTTTACCTGGAGAGACTACATGGGACCGGTTCTTGAACGAGGACAACGACAAGCTGTATGTTGAGGCTCATATAATACCGGTCGGAGTTCCTGTCGACGAGCAGACCATATCGTCTCCACAAAAGAAGATCGACAGGGGAAAAGGTCGTGCCACTGTTATCGATCTGTCGGAGGAAGGAGACCACACAAGCATTGCTGCTCAGGAGTCTGCTGGCAAGGGAAACATCAATTTCGAAGACTCCCAAGGCCTGCGCAACGCATACTCCATACTGGAACCCAATCAGCAAATTCCGACGCCAGAAGACATCGATGAGCTCAGTCGTGCCATGGCGGCAGTGACAGAGATTGAGCAGACAGGTAAGACAGACGACCAAGCTCTTCTAGAAACACAGCGTCTTTTTACGCGGAGCTTCTGGAGCATAATTACGCAGACACTGGAGCGCAGTTAGAAGATTCGTCTCGGCACTTCTGCCCGGACGCTGAGAGTAGCGTCGATGCCGAGCGACGAGGTCACAGGGCAGATGAGCGGAGACCTGAGGATGTGATTGATGAAGCGTTGGATCACGAGGTGGAACAGACGATGGGATCTGACTACATGAATGAAGATCTAGAGGAGGAGGACTGGGAGGATGAGGATGATGATGAAGGAGAAGTGGATGGTGAAGGCAATGAGGAGTAGCGGAATGTGGCAAGGCGCTCATGTACATGACAACGGCCATCACAAAAGCATCAAGGTCCTGTATCGATTATGAAAATGTGTCTGTCTTGTTTCTTGACCCTAACTTCCGTGTGCAGGGCTACTCACTCGTTGCTTGTGGCCGCAGCTGAACGCCAAGAGTTCGCGTGGCAAGCTCGACAGGCACTGGAATGCCGAAATATACAGCAAACACATTACGATATTTCTTCAGGAATCAAGTGTAATCTCGCGATAGTCCTCTTATAGCATAGAGCAGACCATGGGGTTTTCTTCTGAACCATCACAAATGTCGACCATGCCGTTCCGCAATGCGAACACCCCAACCAATGCAACCTTGGAGATAGATACTCATAACCTCGACAACGTGATTGTGGAAGATGAAGATTTCACATAGAATGGAATAAAGTATCATGGCGATTTTCCTGACATGGAGTCCGTGTCGGCGACGATTGAGCTAGCAGATGTGAATTAGCATGGCTTGGGCTCTTTATGATAGCTGGGGCACTCTCAAAATGGGATGTCATGTCGTGTGTGACGCCGTGAATTAATACAGAGAAGAAGCAACTGTTCTTGCATGAGGCGCAAGCGCGGAACACAGGGTTGATTTCAGCGCACGAGGGGAACAGGGAGGCGTACTTGTGTACATAGGCTCATCGATCTCCTCCCCATGCCAGTTGAGATCGGAGGACGGAAGACGAGGCGCGTGAAGCATCATGTCCAAATCCTGCAGTGCTACACTTTGGATCGCCTCAGTAAAAGGGCGTGGCGAGGTTTCGTTGCCTTCTGTCGTCTGCATCACAGCCTGAAGCAGCAAGCCTTGTCCTTGTGCCAGTACTCTGTTCCGCCCCAGGGCACGCGAGGCAAGAGACTACGACACTATCAACGTGGCACAGCCTTGTGCTGTGCGACTTTCTTTTGGGGTGGTTCATGCTGTACATTGTCAGTTGCTGCTCGCACTTCTTTTGCATGAACTCGAGAAAATGAATGTCCCGCAAGTGTACAAAGGACATGGTCCTCCGCCAGTATGTTTTTCACCAGTGGACAATGCTGTAGTACCAATTGTTGGTGTTAACAGACCAGGAGATGGAGGACCTACAGCCATGAAATCAGGAAAGGCTAAAGAATCCGAACTTGTTGGTCAACCCGACCCTCGCTATGTCCTTCATTTCTGCTGCACTGGGTATCACCATCGCTGGCTTTGTTCTGGCTATACAAAGTCAACGGCTGGCTCGACGACGGGGAGTCGATACTGCTGAAGTGCCGAACGGTACAGCAAGTCAGCTCAGTGGTCCTTAAAGCGCAGGAAAAATCCAACGCTGACGTTGTGTAGGCTTTGGGCGTTGCAGGTCAGGTCGCTGACATCACGGGCCTGCCCAACTTGACAGAGGTGGTTAACGAACTTCAAAGCCAGGTGGAAGTGCTTCATAGTGCGTCTTCGTTTGCGACTACCAGTAGTACAATGTCTAGTGCCGCGAGGTGGGGCGGAAGTGACTAGTAACCCAGTGCGGTAGCCAGAGGTATTTCCAAGCTGGCGTGAATGTCGGTGCCGCCGTCCCGTACGTCTGTTGTTTATTATGTCTCTAAGAGCTTCGCCGCTGGAATGAGTGGATCGGACGTTTTTCGAGACCAGGCGTCAGTTGAGACAATTCACGTTGACCAGGCGGCCAACAGAGCCAAGGTACGCTCACTGACATAGAATGAAGGGGCACGATGTTGTTGACGATGAGGATGTTCGCTGAAATGGAGGAGGGTGGCGAATTTCGATAGCGTGCTTCAGGCAATAAGGCAGACACTTTTTGAAACTCCCTTGCCTTGTTCCTTGTCAATATTCTCATCTTCGTCAACATCAACGTCAACATAATCATGAAAAAACTCACCTAAATCTTCCAGGTCGATTCTAAGGCAGAAACGCATGGACAGGATGACTCAGGCTGCTGACACGCGCAGGCCGTCCGGTCGCGATACCGAAATGGAACTCATCTCGGCCATTAGGTCCCAAGTACTGAAGGAGAAGGCGTGCGTATCCAAGCATAAGGCGCACACGGCCATGTATGCAGCAGCGCGACGAGAGGTGCACCGTGTTTGCCGCAGAGTTCCAAGACGAAGCACATCCGCTTGTGCCATAATCCTGCGATTCTCATCACGTCTCATGAAGCACTCGATCAATATCTCTTCTGCGCGGCGATACAACCCAGTCTGTTCGCTGCAGCTCCCAATAGCTGCAATGCAGATCTGCATGTTTTGCTGCTCGGCTTCAATGGAACAAGCCACGACCACGACCTAGGCCTTTTCTCAAGGCTTGTTTTCCGATTCCGCCAGTGTCGATCTTGGACCATATATGCTTCGATGCACATTCACGAGGCTCACCCATGAGCGTCGATCATGCTCTCTGATCCATCCACTGCTTTGCAGCCAAGCGCATTTATCTTGGAAACTGACCGTTTTACGTGTGAAGATGAAACACAACGCCACTTCCCTGCGACATGGTCGCTACAGTCGTCGCGTGCAGACGACAAGATGTCCTAAACTAGCGCAGCTCTGCGCCCGCGGCAGTAGGTGTTCAAAAGCACAGCTGAAGAGGAGCGACCCGAAAGCTACCATCATTTCTAAGGCCGCCCCTCAAGTCTGTGCCTACCAAGGCCTGATAGCAGTCTCCTCATATTTTCTTTCCATTCATTTACCGCTGGCTATAGGCGAGTACAAAATTGGATCAGAGGCTTTGCTTCAAGCGCAAGATTCGGAGGCACTATCGACCCAGCATGCGGCTCTACGCCATCCTCGCAGTGGTCGGTGTGGCAATCGCTTTGCAACTTGATGTTCAGCTATGCAATGGCAAAGCCGAACTTTGTCACAGGAGGTACTCCAATGTCTCTTTGATAGGAACACACAACGCGCCTTTCGTTGGAGAAGTCACAGACCCAAGGGTGAACCAGGAAAAGACCGTAAAGGAGCAATTGGACGCTGGCATACGCTTCCTCACTGGTCAAGTCCACAAGTTATCCTCCGAGCTCGACATCCCCTTGGAACCGTTCGAAGAACTTCAGATGTGCCATACAAGCTGCGCTCTATGGGACGCCGGCAAGCTCGTAGATTATCTCTCCACTGTCAAGGAATGGGTCGATGCGCACCCGGATGAGGTTGTTACCCTACTCCTCGGCAATGGCGACTACGACAAGGTCACTACATTTGAAGCCGCATTCGATCAGAGTGGCATAAAAGATCTTGCTTTCATACCTGCAACGACGCCGCAAAAGATTCCAATGGACGGGTGGCCGACCTACGCCGAAATGATTGCATCTGGAAAGAGGGTCGTAGTCTTTATGGACTACAAAGCAGATGAAACCCAGGTGCCCTACATCCTCGGTAAGATTATGTCTCCTCTAATAAGAGCGTGGCCACGAATTGACTTCAGCTAGATGAATTCACCTACTTCTTCGAAACGCCATTCGATCCGACTGATCTTAAGCAATGCAATCTTGATCGACCCGCCAATGGATCAGCAGACGGCAGAATGTATATCGTCAATCATAGTCTCAATAAAGGCAAGGATATCAAGCTGCCAGATTGGGAAGCTGATTACCGTGTCAATGCCGCGACTGGAGAGGATAGCATTGGCGCACAGTCAAGCCTCTGTACGTCCAAGTGGGGAAGAGCACCAAGTGTGGTGCTTGTCGATAGATTCAACCGTGGCGATGTGTTCACGGCACAGAATGCGCTCAATGGCATTACATCTGCTTAGAAGCAAAGGGTATGCTACTGCGGATGACATTGTTTGCCAGAATTGATCTAAGACGCAGTCTTTGTCCACGATATGCACAGCACCTGCAGGACTCCCTTCAGTCGCACCTGCTTCACGTCCCATCTGCGCTTTCTGATGATCTCCGACTCAGTACAGGAAGCCTCGACACGATGTTCGAGAAGGAGAGACTGAAGAAGTGGTTCTGCTTCGGCGAAGAGGAGTCCCATAATGAACCTTTGAATCAACCAGACACTATTGTAGCATGTAGCTATACAGCTGGCAGCATTTCTGATACACTCTTTACATCGGAAGATATCGTTATGCAGCTTGAATCCGGCATCGCTAGTCCCGCATCGTTGCATACCTTATCCTCTGGCACTCTCGATCACGACATGGCTATTGAAGGCAACGAAAATAATTCCCAACGTGTCAATGGCATTGATCCCCGTGAACACGCAATCCTCGTGTTCAGCTGTTACATGTCGGACGGTATGGAGAAGCGTGGCCAGCAGTGGGAAATGCAGCAAGTGACAGTTCCACTGGAGATTCCCATGCAGACTCTGCCTGTAGTCTTTGGTGCAGAATGTAAGAGTACCAGAAGACTCAATAATCGCTTCATGCTCGGTACGTATTATTCATCGCACCATGGCGCGGACAACATCACTCTAATTGGAGCATGCATTGCATGATACGCATCACTGACACCCCTTCTGTCCAGATCTCAAAACCGAAGGAAGAGGCGTTCACATGAAAGCCTCAATCCAATTCCACGACGAGCGCGATCTCTACGCGAACCCAACACTCTCTGGCCCCAGTCGCATCTCCACGCTCCGCGACCTCTTCACAACCCTCGAAATCACCAATGCAGATGTTGCCGGCAGTCCCCTCAAAGTCCCCATCGCCGTCGAGGTCTCACTTCTCAACGAATACCCCAATACCAAACCCACATGCACACCACGTTCAGGAACCTACACCCGAATCGGAGTCCGCAACCTCGCAGACGAAAATGTCTCCCCGGACGACCACGAACCCATGACAGAAGGCCTCTTCGTCAAAATCGACGACATTGCTACAACCCCTCTCGAAGAACTCTCCTGTCTCTGGGCGCCGGAACGTTATATTCATGGTCTGGGCATGAGCTCTCTCGGGGTATTGCAGCGGGACTTCAACTTCGCCACAGTCCTGCAGGATCATGAGAGCAAGAGAGCCCTGTTTTCTTGGATCCGTAGTGCACTCTCGGCGAAAGATTATGCCGCGGTCGAAGAGATGTTCACGAGTGGTATTGCGCCAGTCCTCCGACCGATGACTTTTCACAACTCCAATGCTGGCGCGTCAGCAGCGACTATCGACTCTGGACCTATCTACCTTGCGGTCCGAGTGGTGAATCATCTCCACACTCTGTCTCTTGGGCATATTCCGCTCCCAGCGAACGTCTTGATGACCCTGATCGGTCCAGCGAAAGGAATGTTGAAAGCCATGGACCATGCACTGTGGGAGGCGTTATTCGACCACGAGGCCTCTACGGAGCTGTGCGAGAAAGATCCGAATGTGGAGGAGAAATGGAATATCCGTTGGTGGGTCTTGCCGCAGAGCAGAAGGCTCGCAACTAACCTTTCCGGAGGCTTCTGGACAGGGTTGGGGCATTTGTGTAAATTTGAGAGGGGGAATATCAAGAGGTTTCTCGATCCTGAGAGACTAGAGGGCGGGGATAGGAGGCTTTATGTTGAGGCACATCTGGTGAGTGTGGAGGGTCATGGGAAGGCCGGTGAGGTGGAGACGCCGGAGAGTAGTATCGATGGCCGTGGAAGGGCGGAGATGGAGGGAGATGGAGTTGTGGAGAAAGTGGAAGGAGAGAGGGTTCCATTGGAGGAATTGTTCGAGGGCCTCACTCCTGCTGCGGATGAAGAGTGGAGTGCTGAGTGCAAGGGTGAGTGACAGAGTGTAAATTAGGTTGATGGGGACTGTTGATGGCGGGATCCTGTGATGTATGATCTGTAGATTCCGTGTGAAATTTTCGTTATCCTCCATCTCGGAGGCTTGGCATGCCAGCGACTCGGACCGGGCCAACTCAATCCTCCGGTGCTGAAAATGGAAGGCCCTCAGCAACCATAGTCCACTCGATAATCCTCTCCGCCAGCTCCGGCGGCAACTCAGGTCTCGCACCTGTAAGTGCCAAACTCGCCATGTTCCGAATCTCAGCCCTCGCCTTGACGTAGAAACTCCTTACGATATCGCCTCTGGCTCTGCGTCCTGCAGCCGTGTCGCACCTGAGGTAGTCGCTCCAGAGGTAGCGATACACAGTCGCAAAATCCCAGTACTCGAGCGAGACCGTCCGCCCGTGAAGAAGACCTTGAATCATCTGCCAGTCCGCCGCCTCGGAGATGGCTTGAAGACCTGTGCCAGGTTGGCCATATTGGTACTTTGCCCACGCCCAGGCGTGGACATTCACGTCCCACCGTCCGTTTTCAGTGAGTTTGTCGAAGAGGCAGTTGATTTTCGTTTTGAAGTCGGCAACTGTTTCGCCTACGGGGCGGGATTCGGGTTGCCAGATGAGGGGCAGCGTTTTGCGAAGATGGGTGGCGAAGTCTGCCGGGTCCTGGACTGAGAGCGTGCTGATTCTTGGTGTTTGGTCTGATGAGGCACTGGACTTGGGGTCCTGAATGTAGCTGCCGCCGGCCACCGTGCCGTCCGGGCTGAATTCTAGGCGGTGTTTGGGACCGAGGGGGTCATGGAGAGCGTTTTCCAGGTCGCGGCAACTGTAGCCTGAGATTCGAGTTAGTACAATGAGATGGAAGAAGAGTTGAGATAGCGCACTTGTAAGATCCGCGACGTTCCGATACCACTGTGGGTCAGCAGCTGCCGTGACTTCTGCAGCGAACTCATCTATCTCAGCTGTGAACTGAAGGACTTTTTCTTCCAATGCATGGACGCAATCGTCGACTTCTCGCCGGGCTTGCTGCACTCTGTGGCCAACGTCCCAAGGCCGGTGGCTCCGAGCTTTGGTTCCAAGGATTTCAGCGTACATGTTGAACTTCTGGCAGTAGTCCGCGAGAGCACCCTTGAGGGCATAGTCGATGTCCTGTATAGGTGCCAGTCGATCTTGTTCCACTGGCTGGTCTTCCGGCTTGATGTCCGGGAGATCTCCTTCCAGCTTGGTGGGAGACTGCTGGACGTCCATGGTGCCTGTGGGCCGATGGAGATAAGAATGCGAGGCAGTGGGACGCCCTATGATTTCACTACGCGAATCAGCGCAACGCTCTTCCTGAGACGATGTACTTGTGGAGAAGAAGTGGAGGAGCGTGGCCGAGGTTGAGACTTTGTGAACATATTGTTACACACTCCAGACCAGGCTGTATCCCTGTTGCCGACGAACCTTCACCGCCCATCATCCATGTCTGCGCGATCAGACCAAGAGCAGAGCAGCAGAGCCTCCTGAGCAGCAGAGCCTCCTGCAAGGACACACCAGGTTCGTACACGGCTTGGATAATCAGTGACAGCATGCAGCCAGAGTCCTCATTGCTGACGTGCGTCTGGAGGATGTTCAGTAAGAATAGAATGGTGGCTAGAAAGGAACAGACGAGGAGGCTATGGATGAAGTTTCCTTGCCAGAGAAGGTCCAGGAACTTTCCACACCGTTTACAGTAGTCCCGAATGCCCATTTCGAGGCATTGCTGCCGCTGGCCATAGCAGTGGAAGACGGATGCGAACGTTGCGGGTACAGGGATGATTTTCTGATTCTCATACTGATGCAGTGAGGATAGCCCGCATATTACCGTGCCTCCAGGGTCTCTGTCCGAGAGCGATGTCAGGAATGTACCAGCGATGCTGATGATGGCAGTGAATCCACGCGACGTGGAGCAATGATATTGATGCTGGCAACGTGATGGCTGCAGCGTCGGCGATATTTATTGCACAGTATCTTATGTCAAATTCGGTAGATTGAGCCCCCTGTTGCAGATCACACAAATGCCGATCGCCTGCCGCTTCCGGAGAGAGCGACACGCTTGGCAACAACATTCGCGGATGAAGCTTTGGACAGCAGCATTGCTGTTCTTGGATTCTACATATGGGTATGGCGGAGGAGCATAGCATACACCTTGCATGTCTACAATAGCATGCCTCACCCTCATCCCGACCAACATGCGGCCCCGATGACGCAACTCCGTCCACCACCACCACCACCACCTCCACCACCTCCACCGCGCGACTCTCTCGAACTCGCCAGTCTCGCCAGCTCCAACGAACAGGGCCGCAACTCGACCGAATCGTCAGCCTCGGGCGTCCCCTCGTCGCGAAAGCTCTCCTTCGAGGATCCAGCGCCTTACTCCGGCTCCAGCAACAGACCGACGAGAGGTGGGCGATCGTACTCGGTCAGCAGCGCATTCGACTTCAATAGCTCCTTATTCCCACTGTCCGCCTCGGGACCCAGCTACACCAGTCTAGGGACGCCGAGCACTCCCCACTTCGACCTTGGAGCGCAGGGCTTGGAAAGGAACAAGAGCTTGACATATCTCAATGGCTTGTCGCTGGTTGTGGGCTTGATCATCGGCAGTGGCATTTTCTCGTCGCCGGCGAGTGTTAACAGCAACGCCGGCTCGCCGGGCGCCGCGTTGGTCGTGTGGGGCATATCGGGCGTGCTGGCTTGGACGGGTGCCGCGAGTTATGCGGAGCTCGGGGGCGCCATTCCGCTAAATGGCGGTGCGCAGGTTTACTTGAGCAAGATTTTTGGCGAGTGGGCAGGGTTTTTGTTCACATGGTGTGCCGTCACGGTGTTGAAGCCTGGGTCGGCGGCGATTATCGCCATCATCTTTGGGGAGTACCTAGTCAGAGCGATCATCGGTGCGGATGCCGCAGACGCGAGTTCTTGGATCAACAAGGGCGTGGCATTGCTAGGACTGCTGTTGGTCACGGCGATCAACTGTGTCTCGACGAAGCTTGGGACGAGAAGTGCAGACTTCTTCATGTTCTTCAAGTTCGCAGCACTCCTCGCAGTCACGATAGCCGGAACCATCGTCGCCGTCACTGGACTGGCATACCACAAGGAAGCCCTATCGGACCACTGGAAAACCACATCCTGGTTCGAAGGCACTTCCATGTCCTCCTCAAAATGGGCCGTCGCCCTCTATGCCGGACTCTGGGCCTACGATGGCTGGGACAACACCAACTACGTCGTCGGCGAAATGAAGAATCCCTCCCGCGACCTCCCAAAGGTCATCCACACGGCCCTCCCCGTCGTCATAATATCCTACATCCTGGCGAACCTAGCCTACATCTTCGTCCTCACACCCACCATCATCAACTCCTCCAACACTGTAGCAGTCGCCTTTGGCAGCACAGTTCTCGGTCCTCTAGGCTCCCTCCTTCTGGCCCTTGCAGTATCAGCATCCTGCTTCGGCTCTCTCAACGCTACCACTTTCACGGCCGGTCGCCTCGTCTACAGTGCCGGCAAGGAAGGTTACATTCCCGAACTGTTCGGCGTCATCGGATTCTCGGACTCTTCACAGCGCATGCGCCTCCCTCGGCGAAGTGCACAAGCGAAGAAAATGACCAGCTTCTTCGCAGATGAGCAAGGTTTCTTCTACACGCCCATCTACGCCATGGCTCTGAATGCGGTTCTTACCATGATATACATCATCATTGGCGATTTTACGACTCTTACGACATTTTACGGCGTGGCATCGTACCTTTTCTACTTCGCCGCCGTAGTAGGCCTCATTGTGCTGAGAGTCAAAGAGCCGGAGTTGGAGAAACCGTATCGGTGTTGGATCGTTACCCCGATTATCTTTTGCTGTGTGAGTCTGTTCCTACTCAGCAGAGCAGTTTTTGCGAAGCCGCTGCAAGCATTAGTGGTGGTTGCATTCATCGCGGTAGGCTTTCCACTCTACTGGTGGCGTGTTGGGAGTAGGAGGAAGAATGGGAGGAGAGCGGAGGAGGAAGAAGGCTGGTGGAAGTTCTGGAAGCGGTGGGGGAGGAAGTAGAGAATAGGTAGAGGATTCGTGAATTTGTTCTTGTTGTTTTAGGTCCTTTCCAACCACGGCCAAACTGTCTCGCCTCATACAACGACTTCTTGAGGTACTCAAGACCCCGCGGTCCTCCTCAGGCAGACTTGCATCCCGACGATGGTCATTACCCTGTCGTTTGGCTCGCTCTTCCTTCAATAAGACCTGCATATATTTACCCATCCGGTGAATTACTCCCATGGGGACAATTATGTCGTTTATTACTCCTATAGGGACCATTATGCAAAAATTAC
>LIHB01000010.1:415254-456182 GCA_001297265.1 Mycosphaerella arachidis
CAAATTACTGCTATAGGGACACATTATGGCAGTCTTCAGCCTTTAATAAGATAAATCACATCCGCAGCTAAGAGTTTTCATTTAGCAAAAAAAAGACAGCGACTAGCAGACCTAGACAGACACACCACCTAACTACTCGTAAGGCTTGCCTTGCTTGCGGCACTAAGCACACTTGTTCTAGCTGTCCTTACGTCACTTTTTGCACCTGCAGCCAACATACCCATCTTTTTGCACCCTGCAACATAGCCCAAGTCAAAGGCTGAAGACTGCTATAATGTGTACCTATAGCAGTAACTTGACATCCCTATAAGTCCCATAGGAGTAATTTTTGCATAATGGTCCCTATAGGAGTAATAAACGACATAATTGTCCCCATGGGAGTAATTCACCGTTTACCCATCCGTCCTCCACCCCTTCTCACCCTCCGACACCGCCAACTTCGGAGGCGGCTCATACCTCCCCCCAGCCAGCATCCTCTCCTCATTGTAACTCCACGCCCGCGACGCCTCCCACAACTCCCTCACTGTCGTCGGGTCTCGTCTGCACCAAAAGAATGGAGAGGTAGTCACGTGAAAGAACGGCTTTCCCTCATTGCTCGCGAACGTGGACCTCCATAACGCGGTTCTTCTAGCGTCTCTCCATGATTTCTCGTCGACGAGGCGGTCTCTTCCGTGGGTTTTAAGGGCTGTGTCCCAGATTTTCCAGGTGAAGGCTTCGAGGGGGGATACTTGAGACTCCGATAAGATTGATTGGCGGATTTGGCGTTGGAAGGTGTCGAAGGTGGTGTGGAGGCTCAGGGAGATTGGAGTGAGGGTAGAGATTGAGGTGGAGGTTGTGCCGTTCGCGGAGAATGTTAGGTGCATGAGGGAGAGTTTCTTTTCCGTCGTTACGGGTGATGGAGGTGTGGTGCTGGTTGAGTCTTTGTGGGATGGAGGTCTGTCGGACTGAGGATGCTGGTTGGGGTTCTCTGGGAGTGATTCTGGTCTCTTGAAGTGGAGGCCTTGGATAAGTATCATGGTGATGGCTTCGGGCTGCGTGTTGTTGCCGCCCGGAGGGAGAGAAAAGTGGAGCCTGGGAATTCTTCCAAGCGATTTTTCTATCGTGAGCGAGAACTGGTTGACCCCACCAGCACCGACAATGGCCTCTGGCTCCGAAGATAACACGTTCATCCCATGACTAAGACTTGGTCGATTTTTCCGGATTCGGCCGCAATACAGTTCGATGAATGTTTCAATGACTTTGGCTGGGACCGTCGAGCTTTCTCTCTTAGCTTCCCGCACTCATCCATGCTCACGGTACGCTTCCACAAAACGCAAAAGCTCGGCATCTGAGCCTTCACTCTGCGGCCTTGAATACCGATCCAGCATGAGGGATCTCGCTTCGGGCCAGAAGAGGTCATCGACCAGGCGTTTCGAGCTTCATTCATCATTCTCCCTCAACCATGCCATGTGCCATGTCCCTTGGTCCGATCCCAGCCAGTACGCAGCGGCGGAGAGGACATGAGATTTCAGCTGCCGCTGAAATTGGGAATATGTAGTTTGCTGTGTCAACCTGGTATGGACGCGGGCGGTCCTTTCTGGTCGGTTGTCTCTCACGCGCAGTTGGATTATGACTTGACCTGGGCGAGGCTCTAGAGAAACGGGCTGAGGTCGACCCCTTACGGCTTCCTCGTAAGATGATGGTGGCGACGATGAGCTGAATCTTGATGTGTTCTCGTACGGAGGCGGTGTATCCGGCTGAGCACTGGTGGTGTTGTGTGAGGATCTGCGGTTTCTGGTAGCGCATAAGCATGTCCAAAGAGAGTATGTCATGGTTCTCGTCGTTAGCAGTTCGTATGTTGATCAGTAAATCAAGGCAGGTGGCTGATGAGGTAAAGGAGGACAGTTTTTGAGGGCTTTTAGCTCCCGCTGACCACATCTATATAGTAATCGCTCTAATCTCGCCCGCCTGGAATTTTCACATACCGACCAGCCAAGACCAGCGTTGTGATGAGCTCGACGCGTCAAAAGATTATGCGAAGAGCGAGGATATAGCTGATTCGACTGATGCTACCACGAATTCGCTCAGAGGCAAGTGGTTGATGCGGTAAAGAGAAAGATGTATCTTCACAACTTTTAGCTTCTGCTGAGGACGTCTAGTAAGAAACTCGATTTCGCTCGCTGGATGTGCCCACACATCGCCAACCCTCTAGTAGATCATCTTCCCCCGGCGACATTTCTAGCGCCTTCATCACGTCCTAAGTACCCTCTAGCATCACCTGTTCGACATACATCCTTGGCGGTGGCAAATACCGCCCAACAGCAAGCAGTCTGGCCTCGTTATACTGATGCGAGCGGATAAACTTCTCCACTTCATGCTCAGCCACTGGCTTTCGATATCCCCACCAGCCTTGCGAGATCCCAACCAATAACGAAGGCTCTCGATCCTCCAGCCAAGCCGCCCTGAACCGCGGCCAGGATTCCTGGTCAATCACCAGCATCAACTCCTCCGCACTGGTCGTGTCCCAGAGGTCCCAAGTGAAAGTGTCATCGCCACTTGCGAGGCCGGTCTCCAGGATACGCTGCTTGACCTTGGATTGCAGGGTCAAAAAGGTGGTTTCTGGCCGGATGTGAAGGTATGATTTGACCCAACGAGCTTCGTCACCATCGCTTAATCTGAAATGGAGAGTGATTTTCTTCTCGAGTGCCGATGAGGATGAAGCGGGGTCTTGAGAAGAGCGGATGGCGTTGCAATAGGGAGGCGGCGGATCTGGTCTGAAGACTTTGGTGGTATGTACTGAAGGAACAGTCCTTTTGAAGAACGAGCTGATGGTAAGAGACATGGTGGCTTGTGAGTGTGATGCCTGATGTCCTGCTAGTTGGGATGGAAAACTTTTCACGTTTGAAGGTGAATGCTGAGTGGGAACTGCGGAGATTGAAGTCATGCTTTACGAACGTGTGCACGCTGGTTCGCTGCATGTTTCGACAGCGACTCCATGGCGCCGACTCCGCATTTTATAGCTGCTCTGTTTTGGAGGATCGTCAATTGCAGCGGCCGGAAGTAACAAGGCGTGCACTTTCAATTCGACGTGCATATACCAGTCCGGGCTGCCTATAGTACTCTGAGCAGGTTCCCATAGGTGTCGCGTTCAAGCGCACGGCCACATCTTTTGTCATGACCCCTTGGAAAGGGAAGGATCTCAAGGATGCTGCCTGCTATGTGGTGATCGTGTTCACAGACCTACAACGGTTGGGAGCTGCCGTCAATGGTATTTGGTGAAAAAGAGTCTGGCTCACTGATAGGTGAGAACCTGATTGCATGCCCCTCGGCCATAAGCGAACCTATGTCAAATTCGCAGACTGCGTATTTACGAGTTTTTGGTTGGCATGCCAAAAACTGCCATAGCCACAGACAGGGTGGTGGGACAGGCGATACTCAGGATGGCAAAAATGATGCGCGAAATGGTTTGCGGATTCACAAGGAGGAAAAGGGGAAGCAGTGAGGTATAGGTAGGAAATTGGGGGTTCAGACCCGGAGCCACGCTAGTATCGATTAGATCCGGATTCCTGAGGGTCTGCTCGTCTCAAGTGAGTCCTTCGTGTCGCACGGACTCACATTAACAATAACATTACCTATCATTTCTTCACCAACTCCTACGCTCTGTGTACCGCCTAAGGACGGACTGTGTTGCAATTGCCACACCACGTACCAGATTCTCGATATCGCCCGCGCTTATGCCCTATCTTGAGTCCTGTTGTCGGCCTGCCGTTGATGTCGCCTCCAGAAAGACTACACCGCGATGTACGACGGGGCGCACGAATCGGCGATCATGGGCCCAATTTTTAATCATATTCTGCGAATGCGGTATATTGTCTACAAGGCTGTACATTGCCCCAGCGGATATTTATGACCGGTTCTTAACGGCCGCCAAGCGTGTGGCGTAATGAACCATCCATTCTTCGAGCTCCTAGACGTGCCAGGCCATCGTCGAACATCCAACACAGGAGTTTCGCTACCACGTGTACTTCTTTGAAGACACTGATCTGAGAGCAATTCGTCGTGTCGTCTCTGATACCATGTTGACCGCAGTCCGAACCTCGACATTGAAAATTTCGCCAAAACAGATGATGTTCCTCTACCCTACAAATGGGTCTTTCGACATTGCGATGGCAACTCAACGGTCACCCTGACTCCTTCACAACAACGCCCAGCCAGGTCACTGCCTCGAGAGTGTTTGCAGAACGCGCGGCCAAGGACGCTTCCAGCCTCTGAGAAAGTACTATGTGCAACGGATTGCAGCATCATGCACAGCGGATGTCTGGATCTCTGTGGCAACGACTTTCGAGAAGTTGGGTCTCTGCGGCAAAGGCTTCCACACCTTTGCAATCGGCAATATTCCACGAGGGCCAGCGGAGCAGATACCGTTGCCCCGAGGCTCAGCTGTCTCTCCCAGCCTTTATCTACTCTTGCGCTGTAATGGGTACCAGAAAGCACTCACTGCCGCGCTCTCGACCGTTCGAGGCCGGTGTATACGAGATACGCAGGTCGCGAGGACAACAGGGCAATGGTTCGACTTGTTTTCGACTTGCCCTCTTATTTGACCGCGTTGGCGGAACGATCATTCTGCGCCCACCATCCCCGCTACCCTGCAAGCTTTGCAGGCTTGCCTTACACACTTTCTGCCACAGTTCCTGCCACGCAAATCTAGAAATCTCGAGCTGGAGATAGCATAGCTTATAAGCTGTCAGAAGTTTCTATCGATACGCTGTCAGTATACACAATTTGCTGCACTTCAAGATCATTCGCTGACCATGCACTTCAAACCCGAATTATTCACATTATGTCTACTGCGGCTTTCTTCTCTGGTATCATCTGTCCCTGTCATGTTGACTGAGGGTGCTACGAAGTCAGAGATTTGGGTCCGCAAGGAGAATACACTCAACGCTACAGTGTTCCCAGGAGATTTGACGACCATCAATGGTGCTTTAGTACAGTTGAATGGCGACGATGACTCTGACAACAGTACTGATTCCGTCTCCGGTTCTGAAGGCCAATCTTCAGAGGACATATCCTCCAACACGCCTTCGATACCTGACACTTATCCAATACAGACTAATCGAAGAATTTTATCTGCATTGAGGTACCTGAGCCCGATCAACAATGCAACGACCATCAGCAGCAATAGCACTTCTGATGTGGAAGCCGTCGCCGGTGCTGCAGATGGAAAATTACAGCTCAAGTTCGTCAACAAGTGGCACACCGACAACCTCAAGATCACCATCTCTGGTCTTGATCCCAAAGGTGCGCTCATTATGCTAGGTCAGAATGGACAGTGGATCTACCCAACCACATCTTCAGCAACGCCACAGCCCGTGAACGCCAATATCGCAATACCGCTAGGCAAGAACCAGACGCTACCAATCACTTTTCCCGGCTTCATCTCCAGCTCGCGAATCTGGATCTCTGAGGGTCCCATGAAATTCTACGTCGTGGCAACCCCGAACGGCCCTGGACTCGTCGAGCCTGCAGCAGTCAATCCCAACGACTCGAACTCGCAGATCAACTATGGCTTCGGCGAGCTTTCCTGGGGCAAAGATTATGGGTTGTACGCAGATATTACTGCAGTTGACTTCGTCGGCCTCCCACTTGGTATCGAGCTGGTCGATGCTGCCGACAAGAAGCAGACAGTGTTGGGAACACCAGCGAACGCAGCTACGGCACTCTGCGAGCAACTCAAGGCACAGAAGAAGGTCGATGGTCGCGCTTGGGACCAGCTCTGCGCCTACAAAGCCAACGGTGAACTGGTCCGTGTCCTTGCACCTGCTCTCCTGCAATCGCAAACGCCCAATGCTTTCGGCACCTACTTCTCTAAATACGTCGACGACGTCTGGAGCTACTATAGAACGCACGACCTGATCATCAACACTCAGACGGACACTGGCAATGTCACATGCCGCACTTCTGGCAACACCCTCAACTGTGCCGGCGACAACCGCGGCTATGTAAAGCCCAACAACGTCGACATTTTTGGCTGTAACACTGGTCCGTTCGCGATCAAGTCTGGGGACAACGGCGTACACCTTGCCGTCGTACCGAGACTCTGCGCAGCGTTCAATCGAGCTTCGCTCCTGATTGCAGGCGGCAATCTTCAGCCGGGGCTTCCACCGAAGAATTACTACATCGCCGACACTACGAGGGCCCTTAATACCAGGCCGATGAACCATTATAGCAGGCTTGTACATGCTATGGAAGTGGATCAGAGGGGTTATGCTTTCTCGTATGATGATGTGTCGGCGAGTAATGAGGAGGATCAGTCCGGGTTGGTGTTCAGTCCTACTCCGAAGTTGTTGACGTTTATTGTTGGTGGGTCGGGATAGGTGAATGTTGCATGTGCATAGGGACGGCGTTGGGACTAGATGGTTGCATACTAGCTTGGGATATGGTGATGATATATCACGAGGTGGCGACACGAGATCTGTGCAGATGACGATTTAATGGTTGATAGAGATTTGAAGGGGACATGATATGTGTGATTGGCTTCTTTCCGAGGTATTTACATGGACTGGGTATCATCGTGCTCGGATTTGGCATGACGCGCTGCTTCCATCATGATAGAGCAGTGACTATCAGTAAAAAGCTCACTCTTGCTGCACTGCGGCATCTGTCTGCAGCAGTATCACCACGAAGCGCCAGGAGCGCGTCCCAGACTTGCCCTTTTTGAAGACCTGAGCAGCGACAATCGGTCCACAGCCTCCTCGGACACCTGGGAACATTCGCTTTGAGCGGTATTGCCACGCGTTTGCAACTCAAAAGCGCTTCCTGAACACACCATCTCACTATTTCCAGACTTTCACCACCACTCCAACTACTCTTCCCAACCCTAGCATATCGATCGCGCCCCAATATCATCATCGCCTGAACGTATTGTCCTCTATCCGCCCCGTTACCACGGCTTAGGAATCTCCTTCGTCCTATCACGTCCGCCCTGATCCTATGTATGAGTCTGCGCCTCCGCTGGCTGTGCTTCAATATTGTTATTCGGGTCTGTGGCAATTCTCGTAACGTCGCGGACGGTATAATTGTGCAGAGTATTGTTGGGGTTGGCCTACTCCATCACTTTAGTGAAGATTCCGCGGTCCTCGCCTTGTGGCCAGTTGACCACGCCGTTGGATACGTCGGAGAGGAAGGGTGGATTGTTGTTGAGGGGTTTACCTAGAGGTTGGAGATATTACTGGGGAGACCTTGGGAGAGATGGTGATGGCAATGGGGCGAGAGTACCGTGTGGTGGGTTCCAACCCGTGGTGTCGTAATTGGCGTTCGCGGCGGTGAATTCTTGGAGATCTGCGTGGTCTTTGTAGGACCGATACTTGATTCGTTGAAGCCCAATTTCTCATTGCCGGCGACTTTGATATTTTGAATAGGAGGATGTCAGCGCATGTGATACAAAGTGAAGAGAAGAGATTGTGCATGTGCTGCATGTGCTCGACTGCCATAGCTTACGCTATCGTCCATGGAGGTACTCACCTGCTTACGAAGAGCGACGTTCCGCTTCCTCAGGTCCTCCTTGGTGAGGGAGCCACGCGCATATACCTGTGCTGTGTCGATATCTCCTATTTCCCTGCCATTGCGAAGGAGACGGAAGAAGGCGTCAGGCCACTGCATCAGGTTGGAGAACCGGGTCAGGATCCCAACAGCGCCCATCACCAGGCGTGGTTGCTCGGAGAGGAAGGATGCGGTGCTTGCAATCGCATCATCATAGCCTGTGTATGGGCCTCGTGAGCCTTTGCCCATGTGGGGCTTGCCCTCCTCATGATCGGTTTCCCAGTCGCCCCCATCCATTGCATCTAGCAGCGCGTTGACAGCGGCGGCATCGGTTGGGTCGTTGTCAGGTTCGGCCATATCGTTGGCGTGTTGGAAGAGGGTTATACTCTAGGCGCTGTGGATATATTCGGGTGAAATTCGTTTGGTGTGAATTTCAGGGGAAGTGGCAAATTTCAAAACCCATACAGCTTTGGCTTGATCTTTTATGCCCATCCAAGAGTCTCAGCATGGCCTCCCGACCGAAATTCCGAGCGAATCTTCCTCCCATAGCGATTGCCATCAACAGCGACAGCTCGACCATTACGACGCCGCAATGTAAAGAAGAATGGCCGCCTGACCCTCCTCGCCCAGTAAGTGAATCACGAGCCGACCGCCACATCTTCGATGTGCTTATACAACTCATTGTGCTTATTCACCTCTTTGCCATCGACACTATGTTCGACATGGTCATGACTTACTTATGATACCAGCGACACAATCAGGAAAGTCCATATTGCAGCGCAGTCTCAAGACAGCCCATCGATCATTCACTCAAGGTGCTTTCTAACATGTCTATGAGAACAGCGTATCAGACAAAAACAAGCCTAAACGCGAGCCGGACACCCTACCACGAGCCGAGGGCGATGAGGGTACACAAAATCTTCTTCTCGTCATACCCAGAGCAAGAAACAACGATCTCCCCGCAGTAACCACCGCCATCGCCACACAGACCTACCGTCACCAAGAGCAACAACCTTGATGTTTAAAGAGCATTCAGGGCCAAAATTGCTCGCCGATATCTCATACTAAGCCAGGGACCGATACAAGGGCATACAAGGTTACACAAAACCCTCGAGGCAGGTACTCGGGACAAAAAGAGCGGGCAGGAATGGAACAGGCTTTGTCTGGAATTCTGAAAGAGCATAAAGAATACTCGGACGATGGCAAGAGGTACAATAGCGCTTTGTTTGAGACCTACAGTTGGAATCTTAGCTCTTACAGCCAGGCTGAATTATAATAGGAACTATTCGGCAGTAAGAGCAAAGGGAGAAAGCCATAGACAACCACATTTTCTTGGCAAAAGTGCTTAGTTGTATCGCTACACACATTGAGGCCGGTCGTACGCCTTGCCGACCGATTGAACAAATCAGAGACTCCATAACCCCGAGTTTCCCAGACCTCAACAACTCGCTACCGTAACCATGTAACCAGCGATGCTTGATTATCATAGGGCTCCCTGCCCGACGCAAGATCTGAACGCTCGAAAGTAAAAGCAAGCAGCAGTCGTAGTAGTTCATCCGGCCTGATCAATCTTCTGACCAGCAACAAGCTGATTTATGTATGTTAACGCCATTCGCAGACTCTCGTAGTCCATCGAAATAGCGATAGTTGTCTTAGTATGCAACTTCACGGACGCGGGATACCCTGGGTGTTGACAAACCCATCCTGATCCCAAGTCAGGGTATTCGCGCCTGCATCTGGCACGAAGTTGTTCCCAGGCATATTCACGATATTCATCAAATTCTGAGTATCGTAGTTCGTCAGCTGATTGTTCGCAATCACCCACATGATGCACTTCGTGAGCACGCCTCTGTGTCCCGGGGGTGGATGCTGCGTGACGCCGTTGGCGAGGTCGTAGAGACTGGCTCGAGCCTGGCTGAGCTGAATGCTTGGCGGTGGAGCCGCTCGTGTAGCCATCCTATTCACGTGGTAGAGATGCTCGATCTGACCGCCTTGTGGTACGTGGGCCAGGGTGTACGGTTGAAGATCTGGATGCGAGCGTGGTGGGTTTTTGTAGCTGGTGAGGGTGAAAGATGCGTCATTGAACTTTCGCTCTCCTGCGGTCTTGACGGCCTTGCGGAGGGCATTGTAGCGGCGTGTTAATTCAGCTCTGTCAAGGTTTCCACGGGCGTGGAGTTGGCGGACGGCGCATTCTGGTAGGGAGAAGTCGTTACGGACTAGGCGGAAAAGGAGTTCTGGCCACATTGCTGTGTGTTTCGGGAAGTAGGTGAGGAGCTCTAGAGAGCTGATGGCGATATCATGTGGTAGGTCGAACCGCTCGCTGGCGGCCGTGCTGATGCCTTCATTGTAGGCGCGCGTCCCCCTACTGGCGGGCTTCTTGCTCCTCGAATCGTCGGGCTCCTCGTCGCTGCCCTCACCCTCCTCGTCTTCGCCGAGGGGGCGCTTCGAAGACTGGCCCTTCTTTTGGGCATACTCACCTGACCGCTTCTTGCGGCGGGCAGTAGCATCCTTTTTTGTGATGCGCCAGTTCTCACCAGCGGGAGCCGGAGCAGTGGATGCCAAGCTGGCGAATTTGCGCATCGTGCTGTGGTCTGATACGAGGTCTGTGATGGTGCTGTGCTGCTAATCGAGGCTTTCTAGAAGGCGACTTCCAATGCTGTGGTGAAAGTGGTGGTGGCGCGGGAGTTGTGTTCGTGGCCAAGTTGAGCTTATGCAAGACCGGGAGATGTGCGGCTATATGTGTCAGGATGCATATGCAGCAAACACCTCATAAAAGAATATCTATTGAGTGCCGCAACAACCTTCATTCAAGCTATCTTGGGCTCAGAAAGCCCCGTGACATCTTCAGCGCCCTCCTGACTACTCCTCCACTCGGGCGTAATCCTGTGACCGTTCGCGTCGTGCAGGCGATCCCATTCCTTGACCTCAGAAAGAGGCACCTTCCTCAGCACATGCGTTTGCGCACCATCATCCAGCTCAATAAGTTCCTGCCTGAGCTTGTACCCCTTGACCTTCGGCAGCACGTTGATATAGATAACGTAGTACACGCCGCAGATGATCAAGATACCAATGCCCGTGACAACGTACGTCGCATACCAGAAGTTGACATCTCCACCATTTGCACCATCATCTGGAGGGTACCAAGGCATGATAATCAGGTAGAGCTGCACAGCGATGTTGAAGAGCAGGACCACATGCCACACCTTGAAGGAAGGGTCCGGCAGACCGAGTCGCTTGCGATTATACCGCAGGACGTAGATGCCGACACCCATCGCCAAGGCAAAGCAACTACTCGGGTATACTTGCAGATCCGTAATGAAGTTAAATGCGTCGCCCGTTGGGACCGCCAGGATGATGACAATGGTCAGGGCCCACTTGATGAAGTAAGGCCCAGCTGGTGTTCCAAAAGGCTTAGTGGAGGCCCAAAATCTCGGCCAAGGAAGGACACCTTGGCGGCCACATTCGCGAATCATACGGGAGCTTCCAAGAAGGACTGCGATGAGATTGCCGAAAGAGCTGAGAGCGATCAAGAAGTTCAAGCCGCGGACTGCACCGTGGTCGCCGAAGACTTTGGTGAAGAGGAGGCTGGCGGCGATTTCTTTGCCTTCGAGGATTTCTTCTTGGGGTACTGTAATGGATATTAGTAGGAGTCCGGTCGAGACATCAGTTGGCTCTGCTGGGAATGCTTCCCGAGGGAAGAGGATGGTACTTACTAGCTGCAAAGAAAGCAACATTGCAGAGCTCATACAGTATCGCAACCAGAAGTAGGGCTCCAAAACCGTTGTTACGAATGCTATTCACGGGATTCTGCATTCATGTCAGCTTTTCATCCTTCAGCTAGTACCTCTTAGTCAACCATACCTTAACCTCATTTACCACATTGAACGCATTTTCATACCCAGCATAAGCGAAAATGATTTTATACATCGCATTGGTCACCCCATACCCAGTGGCCGTGCCATCAAACGCATTGTCAAAATTCCGCTTCGGATTCTTCACAGCAGTATGCCCACCCAGTACCACCAGGCCCAGAATCGAGATGAAGAGCAAGGTAATCATCTTCACGAGTCCGATCAGATTGGACAAGATGTAACTCGTCTTTGTATGGAACAGTACAAACGCCACAGCGAGAGTATAGCATCCGACAGCCAGACCTTTCTTGGCCCACTCCGAGGCCGTGTAGTCTCCTATGGCATATAGGTACTTGGCCATGACGATGGCGTTACTGGAGCTGAAAGACAGGATGACAGATTGAATCGCGAAGGCTGTTGGAAAGAACCATTTGGGGCGTGGGTACGCTTGCTCGAGGTAGGCGACTTCAGACCCGGAACGTGAAGGGAAGTACGCGGCATATTCCAAGTAGACACTGAGGGACGCGATGGAGGTGAAGAAGCCGATGGCCCAGAAGATTAAGCTCAATCCGACGGAGCCTGTTCCTGCCAGAATGGTGGATGCTGATTGATGTCAGTATGTTGTATCACGGTGAGGTCGTTTGACTTACGAGTTGAGAAGATACCAGTTCCTACCATTTTACTCAGGTTGAGGAACACGATAGTGATTGGTCCGACTGTATATCCCAGTGGTGATTGCGTCTCGACCGGTGCACCACTTGCTTCTTGGTAGGCGACGTCATTCGTATTACCGCCTTTGTCGCCAACATACTTGAGGTCGCCATCAGAGACTTCCACCTCGCCATGCGAGGTCACAGAGGCTCCTCTTGGATTGTTTTGCTCGTCCGACTGCTCAGATCCAGACTTGAAGCCGATGCGACGAAATAGCGACGACATCCTGAGGCCGGTAACGATCCTTCGCGTGCGGTCGCCAGACAACTTGATGATAGCGGAAGTCCGATGCTATAGTCTCGACTTTAAATTGTGCGCGTGCTTGGAACGGCCGGATCACAGGCATTGTTGCTGAGAACTGCCCAGGATCTAAACAGATGACACCATCGCACGCCATACAGTGCCACGCTTCTCCCGAAGACCACGGCTTGTGCTTCGGTGCGCTGATGACTTTGCGCCAATGTCGTGGCATGGCCACGCGAGAAGCTCGTGCGATCGTTGCAAAGATAACAGCGTTACGCAAACAAGGTGGAGCCGTGGTCGCCACACTTCGGCTCAATGCTTGGTTTTGGGGATAGTGGCTTTGTACGGCTTTGCTTGCACCATTGTTGGCGGGAAAACGCAACGCTTCTGAGTCGGAATGTGCACTGCTTTTGCGAATTATTAGCAGATATATGTTGATCGGAAGTTTCCAATAGGTGTACCACGATCTTGCAGTGTCCCGAGTTCTACAATTGCTAAATCCAGTATGATGGGAGATTGCTACGAAGCTAGGGATTACCTGCAGTACAAGGAACGCCAGAGCTTGACATCTCGAGCAGAGTGATAATTTCTCCGATGAATGTCTGACTACGCCGATGTCTTCCTTCCTACCTCAATTTCTGAGGAAGAAATTACTTCAGTGCACGGCAAGCGTTGGGGCGGGATATCGCTGTCATGCAGGTTTTTCGCTGCGGCCCCTACGAAGCTGTAGTTGCTTTACCAGCCGACTGACTCCTGATGCGAGGCTCCAGTGGGAATACACTGTTTTCAGGCTTGACGTTGGCATAGACGCCATCCCATCTCGACTTCAGTGCTTCTGGCGTGGCCCAAGCATTTTCTGGGTCTCGAAGCCATAGACGGATCAGATGTCGTCTGGTATGAAGGTCAGCTCTGCATCGTTGAATCCAAAACGAAATACGTACTGTTTCTCAGGTGTGTCCGTGAACGCAAGGCGAGCATGGAAGATGCTCAGATTGTTGACATATTGCACATCGCCTTGCTTGAAGTCGAGTGTGACCGCATGTTTCTCTGCAAGGAAGTGCAGTGCATCGAGAGCTTCGGCTTGAGCTTCAGTGATCGCTGGGATGTCTGACGATCTTGGTAGTCCCCAGTATCCAGTGAAAGTTCTGCGTGCATACTGAATGATCATTCGCTCAGGCGCTGATGCTGTGCCCGGCGTATAGTGCAGCAGAGGGCGAAGGGTGAACTTCTGGCCAGTGCCGCTGAAGCTGTGCAGTATGTTAGCGAGGAGCGATCCTGTCAAAACATGCGCTCACTCACTTCTCAGAAGCCCATGGCTCTGCCAGAGTCCGAATCAAATCCGGTCTCGTCCTTGCGAGCTCGTTATAAACAGTCCACGATGAAGAGAGCTTGGACTCTCCTCCAACCGCTGCCTCTGATAGGCAGTGGAGCGCGATTACATCGCCCACATCAGTATGAAACACCTGCTTCTCAGTTGTATACGCCGGAGCCCCGATCTTACTGGCGTCCACGATCTTAGACATATCCTTGATATGGTTGAGAACAACATCCGCAGGCTTGCCTTCAAATCGATGATCTTGCCGGCCTCGAACGGGAGCAACGTGAGCAGAGACACCTGCATAGATGATCACGTTGTCCTCAGTAGAGTGTTTTGCTACTGGCAGACCTCGCAAGACCTTGAAGCCTCTTCGATTATGTAGCTCGTCCGAGATCTCCCTCAGAGCTGCATGGAGCTTTGGCAATGGGAAAGTCTCCTGATCAATGAAGCCCAGTGGCTTTTGCAAGGCTGGACTCCGTGATCAGTCTCTCTATGAAGTTCACTACGCGGGGGTGGCGAACATTTAAAGTGCTGCAAGGCATCCTCTATCTCTCGGATTTCTGCCTCGTTCAGCTCATACGTCCAGTCGTACTTCTCAGCAATCGTGCTGCCATCCCACACCAGGTCTGAATCCAGCTCAGACGGAAAGCCGTCAGGTAAAGTATTTTGCAGCGTCTCAGCTTTTTGTCTTCGTTGTACTCTGGCCAAGTACTTGTCGAGGTCAGGAGCATAGCCGATGTCTGGCTGGCCGATCGGGCCAGGTCTCAACACTCCAACGCTACCCATTTTCGATGATTGTTAGGTGGTGACCACGATGAGCTTGATCGTTTCGAGGCATTGCCTTTGCCGCCGCCGACCATGATATACATGATGCCTGACGTGCTCGAGGCCGAAGTTGGCGTCAGCAAGAGCTGTGCGGGCAGACGAGATGGCGTGCTCCGTGCGTTTGTCCCAAAGGGGAAGCTGCCGACAGGAGGGGTTGGTGTCAAAGAACTTCAGGTGGTCGTTCACACGTTGCTCTTCCTTCATCTACACGAAAGAAGACGCCATCACATGTCGCTTGGCTTTCTATACAACGACGCACGTCCTGATCTGCTCAGCAATGAATATCGATGGCAGCATAGCGACATTGTCCGACCCAACGTTGTACGCCCACTTTGCCACCGTATCCGGCAACGACATCGATCATGGAAAGAGTCAATGGCGCGCCTGGCGTCCACGTCCCTTTATGATGTTCTTCTTTCTATTCATGTTGTCCAGAGAATGAGAATTACAACCCCGCTCGTGCAGATCGATGCAGACGCGTACAATCCTCGCCGACTGACACCTCCTAGAACTTACGAAGCCCTGCCATCTTCCTCCATAGGTTGCGACACCAACTTGCACTCGACACTTCTGCTGGTGCGCACTACTCTGGCCACAGTCCGTTGAATGGACGCTTTCCCAGGACCTATACCTCTTCGCGCTTCTTCTAAATCCGCCATCCCGCCGCCTTCTTGGCATCAATTTTCTGGCGCTTTGCACTACGCGCTTCCGCATCGTCTTGACCAGACATATCCTCAGCAGGGGTATCGGCGTTGTGCTGATATCGGATCGCTGAGTTCTTGTCCAGCACGACAGCTGAGTCATTACCCTCATGACTGCTGGCCGCCATGCTCTGGATTGCCTTGAACTGCAGTACGTTTGATTGGTCGCTGCCATCCTCCAGCACTTCAGTGGACGCCCCACGCTTCCGCTTTCCGGATCCTTCCATCTTATCGCCAATACCAGTGGCATCTTTGCTCGCACTAGAAGTGGTGTCTATGCCGTGTCCAGCCGAGGGTTGGTCCTCACTGGTCTCCTTGCTCTGGGAGTGTGTCAATGCGAGCAGCGAAGATGGCGTAGCTGCACCCAGAAGAGGAGCTACTGTAGCAGTGGTTGTTGATAATACAGCCCGGTTTTGCGAACGCCGTGATCCACTGATCCGCTTCTTCTCGTCGTTGAAATCCTTGCCGTCACGCTTGCATTGAGCCTTCAGAGCGTGAGTCCACCGGTACGTGAGTGCGCTCTTCTTTGGTGCCTCTAGCCCCATGCGCTCGTAGAGTATTGCCGTGGCCTCGGCTATCTCACTGTTTTTGTGATTGTGGGCTAATTCGAGGGCTAGTGTTCCTTGCAAGTCAACCGGATGAACCCAGCCTTGCAAGATTTCGTCGGCTGTCAGACCGAGAAAGAGTGGTGCATTGTCCCATGCTGCGTACGAGACACCTCGAGGCTTCTTCATCGGACTTGGAATCTCCTGGGGCTTAGGTCGGCCCGCCAGTGGATGAAGACCTGGTGGTTCTAGCTCGAGCGGCGGCAGTGAATCATCTTCGGCCGCCACGAAGTTGAACGTCCTGCTGACAAGGATGTCCGGTGTCCTCCATTCGCGGATCTGCTCAGAGAAAAGAAGTGAGGGCGAGGACGACGGGCCCGCGGCTGCGTCCTGGGATGCATCTCCGCTAAGAAGTCCTCCCAAACCGATGGCACAATCGCATGGTGCCACGTCGTGTTGTACCACGAGATCCAATGCAAACATGACCGACTTTCCTCTCGACATGGCCTTGCCTGCGACCTCGATTTCCGCTTGGACCTTGTCGAGGTCGGCCACCTTTCCATGAACATGGACCACCTCCGCGTCGCCGAAGAATCCCTCGAGAGATGCATGCATCACCGGTTCTTCTGGACGCGTCGTGTCTCTCGTCAGATACTCGAGGATTGCCTCGACCAACTCGTCGTTCTTTACGACCTTTTCTGCTTCAAACCCCACAGCTGGCGCGAATCGTAGCGCGGTCGGGTCAGACGAGAATGGCTGTTGCATATCATGCAATAGAAGTCGGGTGTCGTCGAGAATGGCATCAACGCGGGCGCCCTTTCTGCCGCAAGAAGACATGGTCAACTTCGAGCGTCAAATGGCTATCGAGCGCGTGCGACTATGGACATCAATTAGCGCTGCGCAGTACTTGGCGAGGAATACGTTGTCAATGCGGCCTAGCTTCACCTCATACTCCCAGTATTGGAGCTGAGGTGCAAGTTGGTATGCCCTGTATGGCGGTCGGAACCTGTCTTGCATGAGCGGTGGTGCTGTGGGAGAAGTCGAGTGGGCTTTGCTGGTCGAGCCAGCCGAGATGTGGAATCAATATCAGCCTTCAGAGCTCGGACCCTGGAGTGAATTTACGCTTCATGGTCCCGTGACTTACGATTCACCAAAGATGGTGTTCGCGATCTGGTCACCAGCATCCAGCAACGCGCGAAGGGTGTGATACAGCAACCACGAGATGTTGGCTTCAAACCGTGGAGACGCATCCAGCCAGAGTATGCTCAGAATATCAAGGCAAGTGATCTCATTCCACCCAAAAGTCAGCAACAGCGACAAGTCATCAACTTCGAGCGGATAAATTGCGTACTGCGAGGATACTCGGCTCATGGCCTGGATCCAGATGTTACCACTGGATATACGAAGTCTCCAGCGCGGTCTCGTTTGCCAAAGTTGATGAGTCTCAATACTGAATACTTCTCAGCTTCGTCGAAACGAGGCATGGCAGCTCCGCGGACGATTTTGACAGTGCAGACCGGGTCTCCCTATTGTTACGTACAAGCAGTGCACGGAGCTTGAAGAGAAGATAGACGCATGCTAAGAGTGGAGAATCGACTTTCTCCACTCTAAAGAGCAGTAAATACATAGCGTAGCTTGGGCTCACTGTCGCCCAGTATATCATCACCCAGGGCAGAGCTGCAATGACTTCAACAAGAACATATCGAATAGACGGATAGGCACAGTCCCACGGCGTGAAGAATGATTCATAAGCTACGAAAGCAGGTTTCATTCTAGTTGAACGCAGCACGACGCAGATCCCATAAGCACATATCCGCACCCAGCCAGAGGCCCTGCATGCCCATCTATCGTTCCTAGTAACAGTATCGGAAGCAACACCACTCAAAATTAGCTGGCGTAGTCCCTGCGACATGATGGACAAGTGTTGCTGCTCTCGAACCAGTGACCGAGGCATGGTCCATCGAAAGAGTGTCCGCAAGGAAGCCCTAGGACAAACTTAGCTGCAAGCGGATCGTAGCAGATGTCGCAGGTCAAGACATTGCCCTCGTCGTCATGCTCGTGTTCATCTACACGGCGGACTGAAGCGGGTCAGGAAGTCCCGTAGGCCAAGAAGTGTGAGTGTTCTCTTCCTCAGAGCTCTCATTTACAGAGGCCTCGATGTCGGACGCCGTTCGCCAATCGAAGGCATCAGCGACGAACTCTGCCTCGCCTTGGTCATTCTCTTCATCTTCAGACAGGTAGCCGATGGGAATGTAGTCGGGCTCATTATCATCAGGCCGAGGTGTACGTATGGGCGTTGGCGGATCTGATAGAGCCTTGTCATCAGAACCGACCCTCCGGACCATGAGTGTGATAATGACGTCGTTGGGAAACACCGGAAGTGGCAATTCTGTCACGTCATGTGGAAGTTCGTGGAACGACATGGTACTAAATAGGCCAGAGCGAAAAGCAACAAGCATATTGACATCCGCAGGATCTGCTCTGTGTGAGTTTGCCGGCGCTATTGTGATTGAGTCTTCGTCACTGTTGTTGCCCGGTTCGTTGTCTGCCACAGGGTCAGCCTCGGTTTCTGCGTCGCTAGGCTCCTCGGCAGCATTATCGTCCGTCTCAAGGAAAGCTACTCCTTCGGTCCTGGCATTTGTCTGTGCCAGTTGCGCGTCTCTTACCTCGTGCCAGCGAGCTCTAAGATCAATGCCATGGCTTTCGAGCAAGTCGACCGAAAGCGCTCTGAGCATCCAAAGTCTGAGTTCTTGAGGAAGGTCTTCCCATGCTATCGAAAAGCGGCGCAAGGATGCCGTCGTCCGTGAGCATGTCTCACTGAGGTCGTTAGAGGTCAAGTTCAGGAGTTGGATGTGGAGAAGCGTAGACCATTTCGTAGGCTCCAGCCCAGGTGAGATATGTGCGCTTCCGTAGGTTCAGCGACGGAACTACCTGGAGGCGTAGTCGAGAGGAGGGCTGGACTCCAAAGAGGATTCGTCGTAGGAGAAGCTGCAAAGAGGGAGTCAGTAGGACTTACCGTGGCGGCGAAGAAGTAGGCGTTTAAACCTATCGTGTCGGGGTCATGAGTTATGCGTCTTTTGTCCCGCGAAAACATAAGTGACTGTGCTCGTCTGTAGCTTAGTTCAACAATATCAGTCAGTTCTACAATGCCCGGTTGGAGCGGTGATCGACATGATTGATGACGAGCAAGAACAACTCAAAAGCTGGAGACCTACAGTCATATAGACTGCATTGGGAAGCTTTCTTTGTTCCCAACACAATGTCCTCACTACATAGCGTCGTTGCATCAGAGCAAGTGGACAGAGGACAAAGCCTTACATCTAAATACGTATACAGTAATGCTTCGTGGCGCGAGACTACCAGATGCCGCGATAGGATGTGTGGACTTAGGCATCAGATTTGACATACTTGCCTTCCCACATGTTGATGTGACAGCTGCGAGAATATGGGACCGTCGCAGCCTGAGGAGAATCGGGATATTGTGGGCAAGGACAGAGAGCGGCTGTGGAAGGGCAGCCCACGACATAAATCACAGTGCACTCTCTTCTAAGTGCAAAGGATCAAAACAAAACTCGTACGCACGTTTATCTCATGTATGCATACTGAAAGTGTCCACCTGCGTGATTCCAGCTGTGCTATCATCGAATTCTTGGGCGTGCGGCTCCCCATTGCCAAGCGCTGCGATGTCTTTCAGCCCAAGATCTTGCGTGATGGAGCCGACAGAACTAAGTCTAGTCAAGCCATGTCGACAACGGTGCTCAAGTCGTGACAATCTCAATTATCCCATGCAATCCTACTTCTTCTTGCCCTTCTCGGGTTCCCCCTCCTCCTTGGCCTTAATTCGCCCTGAGCGGCGAGCGGTCGGCTGAGCCGCATCTTCAGACTCTTCGGCGCCAGTCATGACGGCGACCTCGTCATTTGCAAGTGTAAATGGTAGAGAGTTAGAGTCCGCACTAGTGGTTCTGCGCGTCACGCGGTTGCCCTGGCGCGGGCGTCGGGAAGTAGAAGTCATTGCGCTGGTAGCCGTGCTCGCGTCGGTAGCAGGCGATGGAGCAGTGCTTACTGAGTAGTGGAAGCCGAAGCCAGTTGAGTAGCAGCACTAGCCAGAGGAGTCTCGCTCGCAGCACGGGCAGCCTCCTCCCGAGCCAGCTTTGCGCGGTATACAATGCGTTCGCGTAGGAAATGTGGTTTGTAGGTCTTGAAGTCAACGCCGAGACTCTTCGCCCGTGCTTTCAGTGCGGGCACGAAGCGTCCCTTGCAGAAGCTGTTTTCGTCTAAATTGACGGGAGCACCGCACTCCTTGTTGGGATAGCCAAGCGCCACAAGCAGGGCAAGCTCGGCACACAACTCCACGTTGGTCACTTCACCTCGACGCAGCGCGCCCATCACCTCGGGTGGAGTATTGAACTCATTCGCGCGGGGGTGACCGATGCGAGGCATCGCTGGTGGCTGGAAGAATCGCTTGCCATTCTTGGAGTGCGTACGGAAGCAGCCTATGCTCTTGATCTTGCGAGAAGCAGTGGTCTGAGGCGCGTGGGTGAGTGGAGGAAGGGCACCTGTGAACTGGCCCATGGGTGAGTGCATCTGAGGTAGCATGGAGTCGAGACCGAATGATGGAAGTGTATTCTGCGTCGAAATGTCATAGATTCCAGACGATTCGGCTGCCAGCATTGCCTCGAAGTCGTGAGCCTCCTCATATATATTTGCTGGCAGTTCCTGGGCTGCCTTCTCTGCCGGCAGTCGATACGGCTTCCAAGACTCAGAGCCATCTGGTCTGAAGCTCCGGTGAAGACCGATCGTGTATGAAGGCTTATTTGCCGCCGGAAAGAGTTGGACCTGCACTGACTTACCGATACGCTCCGTTGTTACCAGCAAGTTGTACCCATCGTTTTGGCACTCGTGCTTCCTGCTCAGGGACTTGCAGACCCTGAAGGCATAGCTTGCGTGGTTGAATCGATCACGCCTGCCCTGGAATGTGGGCTTACCAGCATCGTCCGGAAGGCACTTGTTGATATGATGAATCTCACCAAGTGACAAGCCTTCATCCAAGAGAATATCTGGATTCAAGGCATCTTCCATTTCGTCCCAGAGCTGGTTGCAGGCTGTCATCTTTTCCAGCTTGGTCATGTTGTCGAGAGAAACTTTGAGCGCATCAGGTATGCTCTTGTCCGCATTTCTGGCGACCAACAGTTTGTCTCGCGTGAGCAGGCCCTGCAACTCCGAGATCGCCTCGAGACTTCCACGAACGGGGGTCGTCTCCGCCGGATTGCCAAACAAGCCGTGCAGCTCAATGTCAGGACGCTTCGGACTATTGTTGGCTCGCGCGATCCGAGACACTGGTTGATTTGGCATGAGAGGTTGCGTCTGACTGCCATTGAACATATATGGTTGTTGCGCGGCGTACGCAGCAGAGTGTTGATCGCCATACTGGGGAAAAGGAGATGGGAATCCTGGCGCGAATCCTCCCTCAGTGTGAGCTTGGCGGTGCATAATATCGTGCTGAGGGCGGTCGTTGCCAGGAGCAATGTTTGTGAATTGATCGCGTGGACCGTCTTGAGTCTGGTAAGAACCAAATATGCCATAGACGCCGGGCGCATGACGATAGCCGTGTTCGAGGTATTCAATCCGCGGAGTATTGATGTGCCAAGTTGGGTACGGGTGTGATTGAGAGTAGTCCATCTGTGGAAGATATGCATAGTGCGGACTATACCTGCTTGGGAAAGGATACTGTTGCCAAGACCCACGAGGCAAAGATTGAGAAGCTTGCGTAGAGTATGGTTGAGGAGCATCAACTCGAGGTGTTGAGGTTGGTAGTGTGTATGCATCATGTAGAAGACCCATCTGTTGTGAGCCATACGGACCTGACTGGCTTGCTTGTGGTGGGTGTGGCCAAGATGAAGTCGCGGGTGGTCTACTGTGCTGCGGTCCAGGAAAGCCAGGGTATGCGCCCTCATTTGAAGCCTTGGTTGGCACCACATATGACGACGCCATCGCAGAGCCAGCCCCGAGGGCTTGTTCGACTGGGGCCTCGCTTGTGGACATTTGGGCAGCGCGCGACATTGTCGAACGAGAGCCGACGATACTGTCCGCAGGGCTCGTCATGGACATCATCGAGAAGGCTGTCGTTGTGATCTGATGTCGCTGACGCGTCTCGCGTTGTCGATACTCTGACGATGTAAGTGGCGGCGGCAGTCGTGAAGGCGGCATTGTAGATATAATTGACTGTCGCGGGTATCGCATATTGGTGTTAGAGAAGGACGAGCCGCTGTGCTGATGAAGCTCATAGGATCGCGGTTGTTGGTGAGTAACAACTTCGTCTTCATGTAACTGCCATAGAGGTTGGAGATTGGTCTCGCGAAGATCGGTGTCGACGGGCGGCTCGAAATGCGGCACGCCAGTGAAGTTGCTCGGGTCCATACTGGGCAGTGTTTTGACCGGAACGCGTGAAGGAAAATTTTTGTGGCTCTGTCGAATATCGGCGCTGTCGATAAGGTCTGCCGCGAAGGTCAGGTTCTCAACATTGCTTGCCTGCGAAGCTGTGGTAGTCTTACATTTCAAGTTGGCGATGGAAGTTGTTGAGAGGAAGACGACGGTTGTGTGGACGGTGCTGATAATGAGGGCGCGCGTTTTCGGTTGCTGTTTGTGTGAGCAGCTGATAGCAGAGCCAAGTGCAACGGTTCTGGTCTGATCCTCAAAGCAAGGAGACGGTTTTTACTGTCCGATAGAGGCAAGTCCGCTAGTGTGTGGGAGCGTGTCGGGCTGCTGCAGTCAGCAGGGATGCTTCGACCTAGGTTGTGGAGTAACAAAGAAACTCAAAAGCTACCACTGGCTCTCGTACAATGCATTGTTCTTAGCCCGTCTGATCAAAGGCCTCACGCGCGGAGGGAGCGGACGCCGACGCCGACGTGCGAGGGCGAGGCATGATGCAGCATGCTAGCAAGTAGCAGAAGGTGGCCGGGAAGGATATACCGTTTGTGTTTGGGTAGGTGAAGCCTTAAAGAGATACATGTCGCTGTTGCTATGAACTGCCACCACCTTATCAGTATGAGAGGAACTGTAGCAGACTGTTTGCTGATGACTAACTCACAAAGAAATTATTGAAGGCCTCGCTTCCAGGCTCACAGCACCACCGAGGATGACTAGATGAAAGCCGACGACGTGTGTCAGCTCATGCTGGGCCAGGAACCCAACGTACAGCCAGCAATGATGAGACACTACGAAGAGCGCAGGACTCTCTTGCGACGGCGATCGTACGGGCGCGTGAACCATCAAAGGCTGGCAACAGCGAGGGAGTACACAGGAGCAGCAACACTTGTTGACCACGGCGCACAAATCACGTACAGCCGGCGTCGACTTATCCGTCCTCCGGCTAAGAAACGCACCAACGCTACGGCATGAGGCATACTCTACTATTGGTAGAGGCCCATGGACAGTCAGTACCATCGTATTCGATCCTCCGGCTAAGAAACGCACCAACGCTACGGCATGGGGCATACTCTACTATTGGTAGAGGCCCATGGACAGTCAGTACCATCGTATTCGATAGTCACCACACAAAGTGAACCACGCCGGCACTGACTTACCAAATACACCGTCACTCCCTTCCAAATGAGAACATTTTCCAGTTCCTTCCAAGTCTCTTCACCCCATCCTCCAGATTCCAGTTCTTGACCTGGCAAATCTTTCTGACGATCTCCTCCAGGTGCTGATCCATGCGATCTCCCGCAGTATGCAAGTCACTCTCGATCAAGATCCTGTCGTCCGGAATAGCCTTGACAGCAGCCTCGACCTTCCCGTTCCCGTCTTCAGCCCAGGAGTTGATGGTAGTACTGAAGCTGAAGAAGACCTCGCATGGGACCGAGGGTGCGATATACTGCTTCACAGTCTCTGCTGGACCTGAGAAGGAGTGCAGGCATATTCTCGGTGGATATGGCTTTGGTCCGAATTCGTCCTCACTAGGCTCAGCATTGGCAGCAACCTTCCGTCTTTCTTTCTTGGATAATCGCTCATGACCTTTCCAGGTTTGGGCCACGGTATCATGCACAATGCCATGGGCTTGGACACCATGGACTGAACAGGCACGCTGCATTTCTCCCGCGAGGGCTAATTGCGCCAAAAGAACTTTCTTCTGGTGAGCCATGTCGACTCTGTATGGACTAAGTCTTCTTCCTTCTCGGCCTCCGGGTGTGATGCCATCGTCTCGCTGCTCGGTCTGCTCGGGCAGCCATGCTTCGGGTATGCGAAAGGACTTATCCAAACCGACTTCCCCGATCAAAGCCAATGGATATTTCTTCAAATACTTCCGAGTCTGTCTTATGAACTCCCCGAAGGGTCGCGGATCCGGTAGACTCTGTAAAAAGGTATCATGTTCCGGCTTAGGTGTCAGAGCAGCCCGATAATGCTTCGCTTTTTGCTCCGCATCAAGAGTCGTAGCTCCGTCGTACTCCGCCTCGTCGAACATTTGATGCGAGAACCATGGATGCCATCCGAAAGCTGGAATAATCTTGTGCGATGCGCTAGTGCCACCAGTGTTCACCTCAGCATTGATGTCATTTTGCGGTGAATGACCTCCGTACCTTGTGGCCTCGACCTACCTCCAATTCGCCGCTGGATCGTTGACCTCGGCCTTGGTCAGACCCATTTCATCTGCAGCTTTGGCTACGAGCTCTTGGTCTTGTGCCCGGGTCGCCATGACCGTGAGCACTTTTGCCCGCATGGTTGGGATTGACTGTAGGCTGGAAAGGGTGTCGGTAGGGTGGCAATGGGCGTCAAAGACACCTAGATGCCATGGTAGAGGCTCCTCGTCAGCACTGTCGCCCATATTGGCGATGCAGGTGATGAGGAATAATAGAATCCACCTGTGGGACGGACAGTATGACACAGGAAGTGAGGTCGAAATAGCGTTCACCCGCCAAGACCTCCACCCGAGGCTGACTCCGCTCTTGAACCGCACTTGCCCGTTGACGGCCCCATCTCGCCTGACATGTCATGAATCGCCACCTCTTTCCTGCTTGGACAGCCCGTCTCATGGCTCCCAGCATGTACGGACGAATTCTCGCCTGGGCAACAAGCAGCGATCGAACGACGCACCTCAATCACGATGCCGCCCCGCCTCCCTGACGTCGGCGACAGTATCGTTGAATACATTATCGGCCTCACACTCCTCGCAGGCTTTGTATTCCTTTCGGTACCGGTCATCATCGTATCAACAACGATTACGATACTGACGCTCTGGCTCGGTTGCGTATACGCCTGTTCTCAAATTTGTTTATGGTTCGGCAAGCAATTCTACCTGGCAGTTCGCCACAACGTCTGGGCTCCACGAGCCTGGCCACCTTCGAATAAGATCGAACGCCGCCGGTCTGGCCATTCCGACAGGCGTCTATTGATATCGGCGACATCTCAGCGAAAGATCATGACACCTCGAAGTCGCCGCCAATCACATAGCAGAATAGACAGTGTCACAGGAACAACGACGCCCACACCTGGAAGCGAAACATTAAGCCGAGACGGTACTATCGCCAGCTTTGCTTCAAATGTGGACCGTGACTTTGGCGACATGGGTGGATGGGCAGGACCGAACGAGGACAACGAGGCACTTTACATGGCGAGGCATAATCAAGCGTTTGCAGGACCAGTAGCTGCGCACACCAAGTCCCCGGCTCAACAGACTCCAACACGAAGCCGCAGTGGTAGCCAGGATGTGTCCCCGATAATGTCTAGGAGCTCGTCTCGTGCACCCATCACTTCTGAGTACTCAGGCTTTCAGGATGAGATGCGACCTCGGAGCATGAGCAACAGCCAAGCACCGGTTCGACAGGTCAACACACCCTACGGTCCTCAGACGCCAAGTCGAGAAGGCACCTTTAACTTCGGGGGTGATGGCTCTGTAACGTTCAGCGCAGGTGGCAGTATCACTTCGGCGTTTCACGAAAGCCGAAGCCAGGTTTCTCTGGGCGATCGGCAGCCTCGGTCTCGCAGGTCATCAATCCATAGGCGGAGCGCAAATCTTAGTACGACAAGCCTCGGCAGTGTGCCAGAGGGAAGACTGGCAGGTGACCAAGCAACACCAATTGGCAGTCCGCCCACTGATGAAGACGGTTTGAGAGCTTTGAGAAATGTTATTAGGTCTGAAAGTGTGCACTAATGAGACATGTATAGATTTGATTGGCGACGATTGAAATGGCAGCGCCGCGAGAATTCAGATACTGGTCGTGCAGCATACAAAATTATAACAGCGACTTTCGGTGCACATCGGTTGTCACGACATGCACTCCAACGATCATTAGCACATCCTGCATATTGTTCTGGATCTCATTCGCCCTTCATCTTGTATTGAAACGTCTGACCCGATCCTCGACGAGTCCACGCCACTCACTGTCGACTGCACCCCCGACCGAAGACCCAAACTTCGTCGGCTGACCATCGGGTTCTCCCTCTTAAGTCTGACCCGAGTTCTTTCTCTCCGAGGTCGTTCCAGCCGTCGCGCAGATCTCATCCAGCTCTTCGATGTGGTTGAATCGTTTCTTTTGAAGTCTGGCGTAATACCGTGGCCTGGCGGTCGTACTTCGACCTCGCAGCATTTGGTGCACAGAGTCTTCTCGTGGAACTCCAAACTGCTGCCTACTCTCATTTACACGTGCGAGGGGCGTACTTCTCGCCTTCAGAATCGCTACAGTCGGAGTCGGAGTGGTAGGCTTGGTCGTACATGTCGAAGGACGACATGGCTGCCAACATGGACGCCGTCGATTTGTTGAACAAGGAGCTGGTTTCTTCTATGGCAGTGGTAAAAGACAAAGAAAGCGTGCCATGATCGTCAACAAGACGGACCATAAAATCGGACAATGGGAAAGTTGTGTCGAGACTCGAAAAGATTAAGGGATTCTCACATGTGATCTGGGATGTGAGCGCTACGTTACCGGGGCTCAACTCGACACACGTCAAAACCTGTTCACCCACAGGTCTTGGTTTCCAAGATGGGAAGTGAATGCTTCGTGTCTGCTTCGCGTTACTGACACCCCAAGCCGCTTGACTATGCACCGATCACTGTCCCACGCCAGTGTGTAGGTGAGATCTCGACCGGCCACCGCAGCTGAGCAGTGAGGCCTCCGACGGACTCGGATCGACGGATACGACTATTCCCGCTGGTACAGCACCATGGCTTCGAATAGTCAGATCGCACATCATTCGCTTGGGCTCAACAATTTCCTGATCGGATCTGCACTACTCCTGGTCATCGTCTGGGCTAAGCTTCAAGGAGCCTTTCGAAATTCCTCAGAGTTCAAAGATTCTGACTCGGACGATGAAGACGACAGTCCATGCAGTGACATCAATTCTAGCCAGGTCGCCATCAACACTATACCTCCGGACTCGAGAACCGACCCCGATCGGAATCGTTGGACTCTCGCGCAATGTCGCACCACTGAGGACAATGGTCGACTACGTTCTGGCTTGGTGCCGCCGCCGGTGTGGGGTGGAGGACGCTTCAGGTATGAGAATGTTCACCTGGGAGGGAACGTGGCTGGACTGAGTTATGAGAGGACTGCGGTGTGTCCGAGGGCGCCGAGGCTGGTGGTTTTGGATGGCATAGAGAATGGACTGGAGGGGATGGAGGATTTGAGCTTGTGAAAGAAGGCCAGCAAAGATAGGAGGAAGAAGCGTAGGCTTTCATGCTTGCCCGGCTAGTATCGCAAATATGCTATGCGAACTTAGCTATGTGAAATACGGATTGAGGAATCGCTGCGAATGATAGCTGATAGTTAGGATGACCAGACCGGAGTGCTTCAGCCATAGGTCTAAGTAATGACGTTGAAATGCGGCCCCACTTCAATTGCCCTTCAAGAGGGACTGCGGACATGCTGTGAGTGCTCTGTCGCTACACACGTGCATCTTCGGAGAGCTTGCTGATGTCGTCTTTCTATGGGAGATGCGCAAATGCACACATCTGCTGTTAAGACGCAGCACTTAGCCTGCATGACATGCGGGTCAAGATTGTCTTATGTGACACCTATAGTCCGAACCAACAGTATATCACACCGGGGATGCTCAAAGCAGTCGATCTTTGCGTCAGTGGACAATGGACGGCGGCGTCGCTTGACAGAGAAAGTATTCTCAGCAGCCATACGACCACCTCCCTTAACGCGGTAGTATGCTCCACGACTTCATCAGCCGATCTCCTCCCCAGAGCCTGCTGTAAATATCGCCTCCAATTCTGTCATCACCCGCTGCGGATTACCCCATGGTCCTACCTCAGCCGCTGAGTACGCCCGCTCGCACTCAGACACCGTCGGCGCTGATGGCTGAGCTTCTGGTGAATGATCGAAGCCGTTAACCCACAGGCAACATACGCGTCCTCGACAATCACTCGGCACCACAACCACTGTGTTCGATACTCAACGTGCAACCCGCCCAAAGTACTATCAGCCTACAGCATCACAGCCCGCAGCCAGCATCTAGCATGACAGGTGTACCTTTTTCGAGACCAAGCAGTCCAGAACCCGACCATGGTACCCTGGATCCCCTACTGGTCGACATCAGTCTTGCTGAAGTGAAGAATCTGATCGAACCTGATGACACTCGACGAGCGTGATGTCTCCGATAAGATCGTCCTGTGTCTTTCCAAGCAAACAGCTTGCGCTACAGCTAAAGGCTGTGGGTTCCTGTACAGCTGTGTATTACACTCCTTTATATGATTTTCCACGCTCTAAAGATTTTCTATATATCCTAAATCCTAGCTGGGCCAGACCCGAATCCTTTCGCTTTGGTAGTAAAGCGTCAAAATGTGGAAGATGGCGTTGGAGTCTTTAGCAGTTTGCAGCTCTGTCCGAACAGGCCAGTAAAATGGCATTATGACTAGTCTCAACGGCTGCCGCTTTGATCCAATACACTCCATGGCGCGATCCCTGTTGGAGCCTTAGTCGTGCCGATCTACACTCACTCACAGCAACATGCTCGCCAAGACCACATCATTTCTGAAGAGTGTCGACCTTCTCTCTTCCTTCTACGACGATGTTAGTAGCGCGACCGACTGATATCGAGCTGAAAATCACCGCCAGCATCTCTCTTTCTTATCTTGCTGCCATTATGCACATACTGATACTGGTAGACACTAATTACAAGACAAGTTGTGGATGATACTGACACTACGGATAAACTCGATATTGCGATATATCCACGCAATCCTGTGCGGTTAGCTACGGCACCAAATAACAATGTTTGACAATATGTCTCCCCCTGATGAGGTGCCCTTGGGGCACAGTGCCGGCTTCGGTGACTTCCAAGTCTCTGAGCCCACGACCAATGAGCAAAACAGGCTCTCGTTTGACTTAGAGTGCGCAGCGCTGGAGGGAGACACCTTGTCGGCTGCAATCAACTTCAGCTATCACTTTGACAGAACCGATCAGCACAACAACGCAGGCTTCTCCAATGACAGCTTCAGACCTTACGCCGACCTGGAGCCACCGCCATCAATGCAGGCGATGCCGCTCGCACCACTGCTTCAGCAACTGCAATTTACTTCCGGCCAGATGAGCAAGCTGATGCTTGCTCCTTCTGTTACCTTGAAGGGCGGCTCGATGCACGCCACCTCGTCGTATACCGCATCAGTCCCCAATCACCTTCAGAGATCAAGCCACAGTCACATCACAGGCCAGCGTGGCCACGAAGTCATTTATGCAGCCTGTCCTGCATCCAGCGCGGCTTGAGCGATCGCGTCTCTTTACTTATTGCTTCAGGAGTTTTGCTCGAGACTCCTCGACGAGGAATATTCCTGACACCTCTACATGATAATCCTGGTTTATTGTCAATCCTTCGTGCTTGGCTCGTGGACTGTAACATTACAAGCCACAGCATATCTTACGTACAAGGACAGCTTGCCAACTTTCTCATGTGGTCTTCTAACTACCCAATATTCGGACGAATAGTGTCTTCTTTCCACATTAGACATGTACTTTCATATGCCCGCTACGGAACAGACTCCAGGCTCTCAACGTTGCGATGTTTATTGGGTTGGTGATAAGATCCAGAAGATAGAGCCACAAGATTCTTGGTGTCTGTCGGGCTAGATCACAAGTATCTCGAAGCGATTCTTCTGAAATATGGCGAGTGACTGGCGATGACTGTGAGACCTTCTGCACAAAGCGGACCTTTGTTCTAGTGACTATGTCCGACATGCTCTTTAATGCACAGCGTCGATTGTTCGCAGTGAATGTCAGGCAGATAAGAATTAGTGCGCCTATTCCTGATTGCTAGAACAATTGCAAGACCAAAGGCCATCCTGGGGCAAAGATGATCGGGCATGATAAGTATGCGGGCTTAGCAAGCTAATAAGTGTGTATCTATGCCATCATCTTAGATCGTACTCCCCGTAGCCTGCACTCTTCATCAAGGTGTCGGTACATGCCCCGCCTCTCAGAGCCTTAATCCTGAATTTCATTCACTTCATCTCCACAAGCACGGACCATCAGCGTGCCAGCCAAGATAATGTGTTCCCACGACCGGACTGGCCACTCTCCAAAACGCACAACTCACGACACAACTTCTTATAGAACCAAAACAACAAAACAACCAATAGTGATACACGACACTGGCATTATCGACAGTCCCAATAGCAGCAGCACCATTGACAGACCCACCAGCAGCAACAGTAGTCGCACCATGTCCTTACCAGAGAGAACCACCAAAGAATGGGCCCTCGAACACCAGGAGGAAGAGGATTCCCACCACAGTGGTAGAGGCGTGTACTATAAAGGCCTTCCCGCACTTGATAAGAACATCAAGACTGCTGTGTACGGTCCTGGCGCTGCTCAATGGTACGTCGCAGATCGTGCGGGCGATCATGCGATCTTACTGACACTCCTTACAGGCGCGTTGATGCCAAAGCATACCAGCAGTCCATTGCTACAATATCGAGCGCTGCTCCCAACAAACGCCCATCTGGGAGACCACCTCGAGCGACTCTCGGCGCGCAGCAGCCACCGACCTCGTCGCCAGCAGCGAACCCTTCACGGTCCCGAGCCGCTCGCGATGAGTCCACTGCCAAGGGAGACTCGAGTCCAACGCCTGCCGAGCGTCAGCTGAAGCGTCTGACGCCATCCTCTCCTAGGAACACCAATGTCGAGGACGAGACAAGCCACTTCAGAGCGCTCGATGGCAATCGTCCAACGAAGTACTCCTCGCCAGAGCTTCGATCCCTCTCGAGTTCTCCCGAAATGCCAGAGGACCTCGCAGCACGTCTGGTTGGCACCACCGCAGACCCCTCCCTCCTGGCTCTGACCAACACCGACCCAGCCGACGATGCCAATGCCGATGGACTGCGAGGCCGAGGCCGCTCAGACCGCATCCGCAAACTCGAAGCAGCCCGCGCAGCTGAAGAATCGGCAAACCTAGTGCCCCGACGACTCGCACCGCTCAGAAAGCGTGCCCTCCGCCCACGAGACCCGACTCTACCCCACGGTCCCACCCGGCGCTACGACTACAATCTCCGCCCCTACCGCAGCGAGAAGCATACCATGATGGTGCAGCGATTCCGCGATACGTTCTATCCCCGACCCAACACCAGCGGCGGGCAACTGATTTCCAGCGATGCCGACTATGCCGCACCAATGCGTCATCAACCTCTTGTTGCGCGACAGGCAAGGGTCATCCCACCGCCTCCAGAATACACCGGGCCGGTCGCTGGAGCATCGACTCATATTGCGCTTCCGGGAGGTAGCCCAGATCCTGTCATCAACGCTGCGCAGGTGAGCATGGCGGTGGCTGTGAATTCTTGGCTCGAGAAGGAGGAAGCTCAGCAAGGCGAAGAGGAAGGAGATTCCACGCTGTTGAACAGTGATGGGGAAGCTGATGAGGCAGCCAGGAGCGCCGAAGCTGACGAGCGCGAGCAGCAGAGCGGCGGAGTGGAGACGAGCGGTGGCCAAGCGAGCGGGGAGAGAATCATCCCTGACAGCCAGGAGACAGAGGCTGACGAGGAGATCGAAACTGGTGATACAGTGGGCGCTCCCGTCGCTCATGCCTTTCCTCAGCAGCAGTTCAAACGCAGCAGCACCGGCAAAGGCCTGCCTGCCGAGTCTGAGATGGGATCGGGCGGGATTCGGTCTGACCCGCGGTCAATCTGTGACATAGCAGAAAGCTTTTGCGTTACCGATTGGGTTCGGTACAGGACCGATGCGTTCCACGGGCCTTTTCCTCATTTGTTTCAACTCCAACCCGTGAGATTGTTCTTGACTTCTGATTCTTTTGCGAGGAAGACCAAGTCCACGTGTAAAGGTATGCTGTTATTCTTGGCTTCCTGACAAGCTTGGAAAATCTTTGGCCGGAGGATAAGTTGTACTATTCGTGTACTGTACAGTAGAGTGGCTCTCCTCTCGCAGGTTCTACCAACGTCAGGAAAGCTTCTCAGTCGGATATACGATAGTACGATAGCGACATCTTGAGAAGGGGCCTAGTCTTTTACTACGGTCTCAGGTGTCGTTCTATCTCAGCAACTGGGCTCATGCTTTTCTTACATGATCCAGAGGTTATGATACAGAAAACGCCTCTTCCATGCTGATCAACCAAGATCGTGATAACGCTGAGGTATGTACAATGGGTAGTCTATGCTTCACGTCGAACCTACTGCAAGTTCTTGATGACTGCATCGGCGTATTCGTGCGTCTTGGCTTTGCCGCCGAGATCACCTGTGAGTGCCTGAGAGTGTGTCAGCGGAAGTTCGATGTACATCGATGTGGATTTCACTGACCTTTCCTTGTTCAAGCGTCTTGAAAATGGCTGACTGAATGTTGTTCGCCTCTCGTGTCAGACCCATATGTTGCAGCATCATAATCGAGGACAGGAGCAGCGCAGTCGGGTTAGCGAGACCCTTGCCGGCGATATCAGGTGCAGATCCGTGCACAGCTTCGAAGATGGAGCACTCGTCACCGATGTTGCCAGAGGGTGTCAGACCAAGTCCACCGATAAGACCGGCGCACATATCCGAAAGAATGTCTCCGTATAAGTTGGGCATGACCAGGACCTTGTCGTTGTATGGTACGGGGTCGGTGACGACCTTCAAGCAGGTGTTGTCCAGCATCTCGGCGTCGAACTCGATGTCTGGGTACTCCTTGGAGATGTCGCGGGCGAGGTTCAGGAAGAGACCGTCGGACATCTTCATGATGGTGGCCTTGTGTACAACACGGACCTTCTTTCTGCCAATGTCTTGGGCGTGTTGAAATGCGTATCGCAGCACACGCTCGGATGCCTCTTTTGTGATAAGCTTGATCGATTGCACGACACCGTCCACGACGACGTGCTCGATGCCGGAGTACTCGCCCTCGGTGTTCTCACGGATCAGGACGGTGTCGACGTTGTCGTATGGGGTCTTATAGCCTGCGATGCTCTTGCAAGGCCGGACGTTGGCGAAGAGGTTGAATGTCCTTCGGAGGGTAAGGTTGAGGGAGACGTGACCTTTGCCGATGGGTGTTGCGAGCGGGCCCTTGAGCGCGACCAAGTTGCGGCTGATGCTATCGATTGCGCTGTCGGGAATGACCGTCTTGCCGTCTTTGAGCTGTGGAGTGACGTCGACGGGCTCCCACTTGATGGGCACGTTTGCGGCGTTGTAGATGTCCTTGACCGATTGCGCAATCTCTGGGCCAATGCCGTCGCCCTCAATCAGCGAGACGGTGTACTTGCCCTGTGGTGGTGTGAGATGTTAGGATCTGCTCTTTTCTTGTAGGGGACGGTCTCTGGTCGTGGATTGCACGTACATCGCTGCCCTTCTGGCCCTTGAACTGGGCGACCTTGTCTTCCGCTGGTGTCGCGTAGCCTCGTGCCTGGTACTGTGTGCGCGCAATCAGCTTCCTGCCTTCGGTATCCCCTACAATGGCTGGCGGGCTTACTTGCACGAATGCGGGCCTCTGGATGTGGTGGAGGCATTGCCGCGCTGCTGGAGCGGCCCTCAAGCCACGGACCAGCATCTTGGTGGATCGCGAGATGGTCGCTCGAAGGAAGGAATGTCGCCGGCGACTCTATCGAACGGTGTGTGAGGACGTGAATGAGGGAGGGTTGTGGTAGAATAACTTCTATCGCGCGGAAGATGTCGGTCGTAAAAGCAACGCGGAAAGGTTCTCGTCGAGCTCTCTTCCGACAGCGGCTAGCCTAGCGTCATTCGCCAGCCGGATATCGGTACAGAAGACGGCAGTGTCACATGAAAGGACATTCGATGTGGATGCGGCAGGGACGAGCATCAATGTTGATATGATGTTCTGACTACAATTGCACAAGCGCCGTGTTTCTCCGAATCTGCAGCACGCCGCACCACCACCACCGACACCACCACCACCACCACCATCATGCCCATCACAGCCGACCAAGAACGCGAGCTTCTGAATCGCTACAAGCTCACGACCCTCTACCCGAACGAATGGCCGCACCAGCACGACGACGACGACGACGACGACGACGATGATGAATCTTCTGATGAAGAAGACGGCAAAGTCAGCAGACGCGGGTCGAAATACTCGAAAATCGACCGTCATGCCAGTTTGAAGAGCAGCATCACGAGTCGCAGCGCGCCCAGCAGCGATGTGGGCGTGCAAAAGGACGAACCAGACGCGCTGGGCATGGCTCCGAGTGTCGCCAACGAGCTACGGAAGAGGGGACTGCCGGTGGAGGACAATCTCGCGTTGAGAAACAAGTTCATGCTGAGCTCGACGAGCTTCAGCCCAGCCTTGTATCTGTCGCAGGTTCACCAAAATGCCACTACCGAGGTACGTGTTGTGATTCACAGGCGCCGAGGGGTGCCTCGACCAGGCGTGTAGCTCGGGAGATGATGCACAGCATGAAGCGCCCCACTGGAACTAATACAATTTCTCATATAGGAGCTGCTACGGGGACTGGACTTTTTGAGCAAGAGCATCGAGCAAAAGAGTGCCAGCTTGAAGGTATTGGTAGAGAGCAACTTTGAGCGTTTCGTGCGAGCAAAGGCCACGATCGATACCGTCTACACCGAAATGCGTACCCAAGGTGTCGAGCCTACCCGGCTGTCGCACAACCCACAATCAGCAACCACGTCCATGGCCCCACACTCACGCCAGACGAGCAAGACCCATAGCCACTTTCGTAACACAAGCGGACCCTTCGGCGCACAAGCAAAAGCAATGCCAACGGACAAGAGGAAGAACGCTCTCACCAAAGAGTCCGAATACGGCGTGCAAGGCATCAAAGCGCCGCTCCAGGAACTCGCAATCAAAGCAGAAGAAGTCTGGGGTCCTGCCCTCGGAGGTCGCGAGAAGGAAGAGACCCTCAAGGCTGTCCAGGTGGCTCTCGACCAACATCGCGAAGTCTTCACGCTCAGCGGCACAGTCCACGAGGCGATCAAGAAGAACGACTACGATGGCGTGGTTGACGGATACAGAAAAGCAAAGTCGCATGCGGAGAAGGCGCGGAAGATTGCGGACATTGCCCGACAGAATAGAATGGAGCTGGGCGATCAGGATTCGCATCAGATTATTGTCACCGCGAGGATGTGGTACGATGTGAATGCGCAGGTAAGTCATGGCCAGGGGCGCGCGTCGCTCCACACGTGGCGCACGTGGCTGAGCTACTACCACGTTCGTCTCGATGATGACTGACACCTTTGTGTTTGTAGGTCGATCAGTTCAAGCAGGAAGTCTGGCGACGATTGAAGACTTCTCACGGCAAGCAACCGGCTGCTGTGGCGGAGGAGTCTGATAAGGAGTTGCATATGGAGCTGCTGTCGACGCTGCTTCAGCTTGGTGTTGATGAGAACCCCATCTGGTACGTACACAAGGTGGTGAGGCGAGCGCTGCTCTCTAGACTCAGCATCTGCCGCTGGGGCAGTGTCGGTCGCTAATTGAGTAGCGCTGACATACTTGTGCTTGTAGGGTCTGGATCAATAGTCACTACCTCTACCTCAAGGACCGCATCGCCCGATTGTTTGAGAGGAGTAGGATCGAAATCGAGATATTGCGGCGGAGGCTGGCAGCGAACCCATATTCGAGCAGTGCCACGTTGGCCAAGCACTTGCGCACCGCTTCGAGCGCTTCCAGCTCCTTGCGACTCACCAGGGACTCGGCCAGAGACCTGGATCAACCTCCTGTCATCGTGTTCTGGGAGAAGGTGCACGCCTGCCTGGTCTCTCTCCTGTCGCCTCAATCAGGCGTCTTGTCAGAAGTGCTGGAGTGGTATAACACTGCCCAAGACTTCATCGACAACAAGGCGCAGAAGTCGTTTCCGACTGCTGTTTTCGCATCCGGCTTCACACATCTCTCGCTGGAACTAGAACATGTCGAGGCAATACGTTCCGCTGCCGTGGAACTAGTTGGCATTCTCCGGGAGAACGTCAATTCATTCTTCCAGGATGCGCCTGTAGAAGATATCAGCGACTTATACTCGCCTATACCGCCAACCCCGATCTCGCCAGACACGAAAACTCCGTTGACACCAGGTGGCAAGCGTAGCTTCACTTTCGATTCGAATAATATGCCGGCACCTAGTCCAAAGAGAGGTACGTAATTGCAAGCAGTGTCCCAGTCGACGATAATCTGCTTGAGACATACATTGCACCACGCGCTTCGTTTGTCCTGTACAGCTAACCGATTTCTAGGTGAAGCATATGAGAAATTCGCTTTCTGGCCACCAGGCGCGAATTCCCTCTCTGGCGCTCACTATCTCGCCCGTTACTTGGCACAAGTTGGTACTGCCATGAGCGAAATGGCTGGCATGGCTGTGATCAAACAGTCGAACGAGATCGAGAAGCTAAAAGCTCTCGTCGTCAATGTCCGAGAACGCCTGATCACCGCAATCTGCTCAAGCTGGAGCGCCGATTCGGAGAAGTGCAGAGTACTAGAGAGCTGGACACGAAGCCAAGACCGTCGCGACCTTACCCTAATGCCCACTTACTTCGAAGCCTGGGAAGAGCAAGTTCTCAGCAATGTGCAGAAGATTGCATACGTTTCCAACGCTGTTGTAGCTAAGAGCGGAGCAGGTGCTGTGGACGTGATCGCGCCACCTTCTGCGAAGTTGCTGCAGGTAGTACGGGGCTGCTTCACGACTAGTCTCTATAAGAGCTTGAATGGTATGGTTGAGAATGCTGAGAAACTCGAGAGTGATACAAATGGTATCGGTGAGGATGTTGATCCGGATGGCGTTACCGTGCCTCGGAAGCGAGAGGTTGAACTCGAGGGACCTGGCGCGATTGGTACTGAGGCTGTTGATGCGTCGAACAGAGTAAGTCAAGCACTCCCTGGTCATGTGGTGGTACTGACATTTGAAAGAACGTGCGTATGCTTATGACGCTGTCGAACTTGAACCACCTTCGCAGCGAAGTCATCCCTCAGGTACGTTTTGAAAGTCTGAGGCAGCAAACAGTACCTTGGACGTTGATGATTTGGTGGAGAGATGCGCTGCATGCAGGACATGGGCCCGCCATTCTCATCAGTTTCAAGCTACTCAATGGACTCTTTGCCGCAGCTAACATTCATCGCAGCTGATCTCACACTTCGAGTCCGCATTCTCGGTCAAGCTCACAGAGGAGTCCATGACGATTCGCGACGTCCTCGCCCAGATCGATGCCCGCCTGTTTCAATCTTACGTCGACCCGACCATACAAGTCCTTCAGCAGACAATCGCCGCCGGCATCGCTTCGCCTACGTGGGAGCCTTCTACGCCAAGGCCTGTAGACGCCCGGCCGTATGTCTATGATGTACTTATCAGTCTGGTGTTGGTGCATGCGGAGGTTACGAGTACGACCACATCCACTTTGACCAGCCAGGTTCTTTCCTACCTGCTGGAACACTGCTCAATGGCATTGATTGAAGCTTTCAAGCGGAGAAGCCATTACTCACTTCCTGCATTGATGCAGGCTACGTTGGATGTCGAGTTCATGGCCCAGACTCTCAACAATTATACCACGGACAAGGCTGGTGAGGTCCAGAGTCAGATCTATCTGGCTCTGGATGAGCGCACGGATAATGATGCGCGTGCTAAGCTGCAGGGTGAATTGCCGGAAATGAGAGGTACGTTGCATAACCATCGCGCGACGCTCCCCGCACAACACGAGCGGCTGAGGCACTGACACGCGCATACAGGCATTCTCAAGAAGCTGCGCGAAAGTACGAAGGGCGAGTTCGGCTGTTTTCGGCGAGAACGCAGAGGCAGACGAGACGCAGGCAGTCGTGAGGGTGCGGCAAAGGGTTAGAGACCTGAAATTGTCCACATCGTTGAAATCGAGCGCAGAGGATGCTACCACGACTCAGGCATTGGTAGCACGGAGATTTGTGTTGATGCGGAAAATCCACCTCTAGACGATGAAGACCAGCCGTCACTGATTCTTGGCCCCCCATTGCTACTCACTTTTCCACAGCTTACTACGAAGCCGAGTGACAATACAACCGAACACGTTGGACCTGGACTTCGGGGTGGCGCAGACGACGGGCAGGACGAGGATCCCCAGCAAGATTACAGTGGCGAAAGCAACAGCGAGGACGAACGAGGTAACAACACCCGTTACGATGCAGAGGCCCAGAATGCTCTCGACGTTCCGTCTCCTCCAACAACTCCCACACCAATCTACAGCGCAACCGATCTGGACCCTCCAATAGACTATGAAACAGCCAACACACCCGCGAACAGATGGACCATGGGCCTCAACGAGAGGAACTACCCAACCTTGATACCACAACCTCAAGCGGAATCTTCTGTTACGGCGGCGAGACGATCCCGGGAACAGCAACAGCGACAACAACAACAGCAGCCGCAGTCTAGACTTCTTCCGACCAGCAGGAGCAGGGGCCGTGATACTGGTAGACCACATATAGGGCTTGACAGTATAAACCGCCCGGCCGTGGTTCGGGGGTATGTCTCGAGAGCAGCTCAAGCGGAATCTTCGGCGACGAGCGCGGGAGGCGGAGAGCAGCAGCACAGTCGATCTAAGGATGATGGGCAGCGTGAGCGGTTGCCTACATATGCTGAGGCAAGGCAGGACGTAGATGCGGATTATGCTATTCATTCGAGGGGTAATGTCAGCGGGAGGAGCAAGGATGGTAAGGGCAAGAGTAAGAAGAAAACGTGCGTCGTGTCGTGAGCAGCGTTTTGAATGTGGGGATAGTCCAGACAGTAGTATGGTCTATCGTTATTTCGTGGAACGTCGAGAACCTTGCAGAAGTGCGCACATATCTCGTTATCCTGAAGTGTTCCTAGACTACCGTGTCTCCTCCCCAGCTTACGCAGAGCAAGTGAAGCATAGGGATGGGATAATGAGGTGAAGTACCTAATACAGTCGCGTGACATGAAATTCTCGAGCCGTGCCCTGCTGCTGGGATGTGGGCTGGCCCTTGAAACGGCATCAATGTACACCGACCAAAGCCTGAACACAAACAATACAGATCTCGCACTTCGATTGCGCTCCCCAGGAAGCAGACTCGTCTTCCTAAAGGGGCGAAGTGGGCTCTCTTTCAGGCGAGTTTCTAGCTAGGAGCGGCTGAAGGGGAGAAGCTAGAAATGATGAGAAATTATTGAAACTATACTCCAGAAAGCTATACTAAATCGATAGAAAGTCCATGGTACAAGGTATTTTGGACGCTGCATTGCTATGCTATGCACAGTACGTCTCTTTTTTCTTCCCCAAAATTCCCAGCTTGGATCTTGAGCTGGAGTCTCAAGCCTGGAGGGACAGTGATTTCCGATGCGTTCCCCGTCAGTAGAGGCCTTGGAGTGTCAGATTTCTGCTGCTTGGAGGGAAGGTGAGAAGAAGGCAGGGATGGTGGAGAGGTGGGTCGTCTGCTTTTTCAGGCCTTGCGATTCATACCTGTGCCTCGAGCTTACTGCACACGCGATGCTTGCCACAGAATGAGTTTTTGGCAAGTTAGGAAGAGGCTTCAGAGCGGCGTTCTGCAGTCCGAGTATCCTTTGCTTGGTTTGGAAAGGAAGTAGGGACTTTTGTGGTCGGTTAAAGCGGTGCGCTGGAGGCTTGCTGGCGAACGTGACTTCTGGTAGTGGCAGTGTACAGGTTTTACTTTTTCGATCGAGCGGTCATCCGTGAGTTTTTCAGTAAAGCGACATGTCTTGCGAAGATGGAGGCTTTCTGGGACCTGCTGGTCTTAACTTTGGTTGCTTGAGTTGGTGCTGATTTCAGTTTTAGAGAAGCAAGCTGACTTCCGAGACTTGTGGAAAAGTGACGTTGTGGGGAGAATGGTGGGAGCTTTGCGAATCATTTCATTGTAGGTTTCGCCTGCCTCTATTCCGCGCACCCGCCATCATTTCAGATAGCTGCAAGCCTATCGTGCTTGCTGGCTGCTTCGTAGAGCTATCCTGTCTTCAATGCGCATCTGCATCGACGCCTTCTCATCGGCCTACTCGTTATCTAGACGCGTGGTCCATCTGCCGTGGCAATGGTGTATTTGCGGCGCATTCGTAACAGCCGCGATCACCTCATATCTTCAAGCCATTCCTTCTTCTCTGCCACATCATCTGCTCTTTATCTTCAACCACCTCGCCCTCTCCCCCGTCCAGGTCCTCCCCTACCCCGACCCCTTCCTCTCTCCCCATGCGCACCTCCTCTGCCGCCTCTCCCTCCTCTGTTGTCTCCCTGCCCGCCTCTCTGCTCTTGTTGAGCCTTCACTACCTCCACCACCTCATCGGGTACCCGCAGGTACTTGATATTGTTCCCGCGCACGTAGCATTCTGGTAGGCGGTGAAATTTCTCTCCGTCGGGGGAGGTCTGAACGACTTCTTTGAGGGTGATGTTCATGTAGGTGTCGCACGAGACTAAGTGGCCGTTGAGGGTTTCGCCGGTTTTGAGTTCGACGAGCATCGGGTGGCCTTGTGCTGCTGTGAGGAGACCGAGGGGAAGCTGGAGGCCTGAATCAGTGGGAGGTTCGGTGGGAGGATGGTGCATGGCTGAGGGTCGAGGTATTATGAAGAGGGCATGTGGGTGAGGGGCTTAAGTGCTTACCATTGTGGTCGACGTTGCGCGTAGTACGGGTGTGCTATCGGCTCATGCTATTGTTGTGATGGTGTGTATGTGCAAGCCGAGCTTGAATGTTTGACTTGACGTCTTGCGATCTGAGCCCCAGACCCTGCAGCAAGCTGCCTAAGTCGGTAAGGCCAGGGTCTATGGTCTGAGGGCTTCAGATTATCGCTCTCTCTCTCTCTGTCTCTCTCTATCTCTCTCTCTCTGTCTCTCTCTCTCTCTCTGTCTCTCTCTCTCTCTCTCTCT
>LIHB01000010.1:456282-507962 GCA_001297265.1 Mycosphaerella arachidis
TCTCTCTCTCTCTCTCTGTCTCTCTCTCTCTCTCTGTCTCTCTCTCTCTCTCTCTGTCTCTCTCTCTCTCTCTGTCTCTCTCTATCTCTCTCTATCTCTCTCTTTTGACTTCCAAAACATCAATCCCTCAGTCAACAAGATCGCAGTGCTATCTGTTCAACATCGCATAACGTGTGGTATCATGCTGTGACATCTGTCAAGATAATCCAGGCAACTTTGTACACCAAATCGATGTCTGTTTCGTCCTAACGCCGCAATCACGACACACGGTGTGTTTTTTTGAGTTCTGATGGCTATCGACAGAATATAACACAGAGACGGTCCGGCTGACCGACTCGGGTGACGACCGGCCATCTTCTGGGGATCTCTCGTCACCTTCTTGAGCATGATCCTGCAAACCGCCACTCAGAATATTGCCATGTTCGTTGTTGGCCGCGTCATCCAAGGTTTTAGGTCAGCAGTCTCGGGCATCGCAAGTGGCGTGTACCTCTCCGAGACTTCCCCCAGCAGATGGCGAGTTTGGGGCGTGGATTGAAACCAAGGGCAAGACTCTTGTGGAGCTCGATACCATTTGCGAAGGAGAGAAGCACCCCGATGTACCAGACGTCCAGCTTGTTCGATCAGGCCAAGTAAAGCTCGATGTCATTTGTGTTGAGAAGCAGCTTGATACTGAGGTCGTAAATACCAAAATTGAGTGGTGCAACGAAGTATGAGTGACCGGAGGTGTCCGGTGTGGGTCAAATCGTGAGCAATGAAGAAGAGTATTCCCATCCCAGCGCCAACATACTCCATGAAAGCTCATTTGTCTCTGACTGACCACGCAGGAATACACTGCCCTGTAACTCACCACCGCCGTCCAGTAAGCACATCCTTACGCCAGAATGTTCCAGCAGACAACTCTTCGCCTCCTAGGCGGTCTTGCCCTTGCAACACGATCATACGCAGCAGGTACACATAAGGATTGCCAACACCCTCTGCAGTCATCACCATCACAGCCAGTACCCTTCTCAGCCGCCACACCCATCCCTATCCCTTCGTCTACCTCACAACTACACACCTTTCGGCACCTGTGGACCAGAGGTCGACCTTCACTGCTGCGGCGCCCCTAATGGTAGCTGTGGTAGTTCGTGCGAATTCATGCGATATTGTGGTTCTACATCAAAGTACTGTGGCGTTGGATGTTACCCGGGGGTTGGGGATTGTGATATGCTTCATTCGCTAAGTGTGGTCGACACGCCACCAGCTTACACGCCAGTTGATTCGTGACCATCGGTGACTACATCATTGTCGCTGTCCGCCTCACTTTCGACGGCTGGATATTCATCGCCGTATGGAGCAAGTTTACCAGGATGTTTCGGGCGCGCGTGCGGTGTAGAGCTTCCGTGGTAAGAGCTAGGTTGCGGCGAGGAATAGTGGTGCTTTGGATTGTGTACTGACTGCTCTTCTTCCTGTTCAGATTCGTATCTTGCATTCATGTTCGATTCCCAGTGTCATGGCCATTTACTGGCCGGCAGACAAGTAGCTGATGCAGCATTCGGTTTCCGACCTCAGTCCAGCAACGTGTGTTGCTCGTTGGTCGAGTTTCGTTTCCCTCACACCTTCCATCCATCACGACACATGGATACACCAGCGACAGACAAAAAACTTCTCGTCCGCGATCAAGCAATGGGCCTGACTTGGCAATATTGAAGACAGTAACGACGGCGGCCTGTTTCGACGAGTCCTGTACTGACATGCTAAGCCGAAAAACTGCCGTTTGATGGCACGCCGAACTGCCGAAATCCATCATGGTATTTTAGCATGAACACAACCGGCACTCCACATTTTGTCTCCTCATCAAAGGTGGAGATATGGAGAAAATGGCTGGGAAGCCTGTTCATAAAGTCATGGGTCCAGCACAGAAGAATTCTTCCGCCTCTGGGAAGCACTCTCTGCGACCATGCGTGCTCAACTGACGGCGGCAGCACTCCTGCTGTCCTCCACTGGATACTGCGTGTCGACACGTCACAAAGCCTACCCAAGATCGGACCAGAATGTCTTCCTAGCTCCAGATGCCTCACGCTGGCCGAGCGGCATACATCTAGGCGTCGACTACTATCCCTCACAATGGCCCGAATGGATGTGGGAACCCGACATATCTCGGATGCGGGACAGCAACATCTCCCTCGTCCGCGTCAACGAGTTCGACTGGAGTGCCTTGGAGCCCAAGGAAGGCGAATACAATTTCACACTCCTAGACAGGACGCTCGATCTCTTCCAAAAGTACGGCATCAAAGCGATCGTGGGAACTCCCACCGCAGCGCCGCCTAATTGGCTTACGGAGAAGTACCAGGTGAATTATGTAGATCGCACGAATGCGACTCTGCTCTTTGGGTCGCGGAGACATTATAGTTTTTCTTCGTTTGATTATCGCGAGCAGAGTCAGAGGATTACGCAGAAGTTGGCGGAAAGGTATGGGAGTCATGAGGCTGTGGCTGGGTGGCAGCTTGATAAGTAAGTGACCTTATCACTGACATGACTTTGGGACACTGTTGACAAGGGAATAGCGAATTCGGCTGCCACGATACAGTACGGAGCTACGACAATGATGCCAAAACGCGCTTCCGCTCGTGGTTAAAGGAGAAATACACCACTATCGAGAATATGAACGATGCTCAGGGTCGGGTCTTTTGGTCGTCTCAATATGAGTCTTTCGATGTGGTAGAACCGCCGTATCTTGAAGTGTACACGCTCAACGAGGCACACACGCTGGATTGGTATACCTTCAGTTCGGATATGCTGGTGGACTTCGCGAAAGAGCAAGTGGCCATTCTGAGAAAGTATGCGCCACATCAGTTCGTCACGACGAATCTTATGGTGCTGTTCACGGTGGGTGTCTCTGTGTTCACCAAAAGCTTAGAGCTGACCGTCTCTGTTAGGACTTTGACCATTACAAGTTCGCGCGCGACACAGGCATCGACATCGCGACCTTCGATCAATACGCTCTTGCTGGCACCACTGCTGTCCCGTTGTCCGACCAAGAGATGTCCGATTACCTACGCACGGGTGTTCCCGACCTGCAAGCATTGAACCATGCTATGTACCGTGGCATTTCTGGCGCCGCGTACAATAAGAATCACGGACCCTTTGGCGTGATGGAAATGCAACCAGGAGTGCTCAACTGGAATCCGTACCGCGTCTCTCCACAGGAAGGTATGGTGCGTCTCTGGACTCACGAGGCCTTTGCTGCTTCGGGAGACTTGGTGAACTACTTCCGCTGGCGGCAAGTGCCCTATGCGCAAGAACAGACGCTTTCTGGACTGTTCACCGCCGACAATGTTGAGGACGAAGGTTATGTTGAGTCTCAAAATTTCGTCGACGAAGACCTTGCACAGCTCCGCTCCGCAGGAATTGCAGAGGCTGAAGGTCAAGCGGACGTCGCTCTCGTCTTCGACTATACCTCCCACTGGGTCTGGGCCATTGAACCCTACAGCGGCTCCTGGTCCGTCAAAGAGGCTAGCTACACAGATGCAGTCCTGGCGTACACAGATCTTGTGTATTCGTTCTTCTCTGCTGCGCGCCGGCTCGGTCTCGGCATCGATGTCATCTCACCCGAGCAGAGTCTCGAAGGTTACAAGATGGTCATTGTTCCATCCCTCCCCATCATTCCAGATGCTTTCGACAAAGCTTTGTCGAACTTTACTGGATCCGTCATTTTAGGTCCCAGCACAGGCAGCCGAACTCCCAACTTCTCTTACCCACCAGGCCTTACTCCCTCCGAAGGTGCGCTGAGGTCTCGCCTGCCAATGCGAGTAAGCCGCATCGAGACGCCACCTACCTACGCAAACAGCGGCGTGTCGTATGCCGGCACCACCTACAACATCTCCGCTCGCGAGGAGTGGATCACGTGCGCTAGAGACAACAGCACTAGCAATGCTACAGTTGAGTACACCTCCCCACACCGTCCAGGCAAACCTGCGGCGTGCGCGAAAGACGGTCTGCACTATCTTGCTTTCAACCCGCCAGTCGACATGCTCGTATCGTATCTCGGCGACGTGGCTGCTGAAGCAGGGATTCAGGATCTCACTGGTCGCGTGGCTAGTAAGGAGAATGATCTTGGTGCTACATTGAGGTTCTTGAGGAGAGGTGATTTGCTTTGGGCGATCAACTATGGCTCAAAGGCACAGAGTCCGCCGGTAGTTGATGGAGAGTTGATCATTGGCGACAACGCCCATGAAGTCCCGGCGGCTGGCGTGTTGGTATGGAAGCTCAATTGAGGGAGGCGGAGCGGCTGGACTTCGAGCTTGACTCGTGTTTGTAGAGCATACTTCTGGGACGAGTCAATATGACAAGAACGCTAAGGCGATACCGATGGGGTGTGTTCTCGCCAGAATGAGTTCCATACCAGAGGTACTGGTGCGTTGTGTTGTCGCGCCCGGTGAGTGCGGGTGCCGGGATTCGACCTTCGGTGACCGGAGGTGATATTCATATCATATGTATGCCACACTTAACCACCGCGACTTCAATCGTCTTCACGCGTTGTGATTCTGTGCAGCTCCTAAGCGAGTATGTTCTGCTCTTTCCCGGCGTCTTCTCGTCGCTGCCTTTATGATCCGTACATCGACCACCGAAGCTATCCTCCTCTCTCAGCAATACGCCACTTGGGCAGGGCGCTGAACTGCGAAACGCGCCCCGGGCTGGAACAGATCTCTCTCCAGTATCGATCATGACGATCCTGCTCACGGCGTGGAGAGGTCTTCGTAGAGAAGAGCCTCGATCGGTCTTCAGCACCCTATGTTAAGGCCCTTCGACCTAGGCAGCCTGGAGATCCCTCGACCATTTGGACATTGCGAAACTTGAGCGATCCCTTTTCCGCAGGCCAGAAGTTCTTCCCAAGGCTTACGAGAATCTGGACCGTCACTTCCTGTCATCCAGCTTCGGGATCCAGATGTCTTGCTGGGAAAAGCTCACCCACACTACCTCTTCAATAATCCGGCAATCCACTCATCGTATCACTCGCTCCAACACCTCTAACATACCTCCACCGTCTCCCCGTGCTCTCATACCTCCATCGCGTGACGATATGCTGCACCGTACTAATCCCAAGACTCACGATCTGCACCTTTACCAACATCTCCACTTCCTCTTCCCCAGCTGGATCCGCGGGAAAGCCCGCGAATCTCAGAGGCCGCACGTCTTCACTTCCCTCCACCTTACACCAAAACTTGGGATCAGCGTCCAGAACACTTTTCATTCTGGCGTTGTGCTCGAGCAACGGCACGGAGAACTCGGGTAAGTGTTCGTCCTCCTGGAACCGAAAGTCTGGATGGAAGATTCCCCAGATGAAAGAATCGTTGCCGAGGTCTCGGGTATTGATCGCTGTGGCGAGGAGGCGGATGAGGTGGGAGATGTGCGCGGCAATCTCCTTCGTCGTGCGGAATTTGAGACTGCGGTCGGGTTCGTCAGGGAGCTCAATGGGCCCACCTGAGGGTAGAGTGCCCGGTAAGGAATCGACGCAGGTGTAGAGTTTGTTCTTAGTCGAGGTCATGGTGGTCGTTGTGGGAGCTGTACTCATGCTCACGCTCGCTGGCTCTGGCTTAAAGGGCCTTGGCGGCGTGGGCAAGAAGATTTTGGTCAGGGATGAGCGGCATTTAGATGCTATTCGCTTGTAGATACCATCTTTCTTGGATCTCATCGTGAGGGACAATTGAGGGCATTGCTATGGTGATGACCGTGCTGATCGAACGACGGTCGGGTCTGGGGAGCGAATATACTGATGCGATAGATTGGAGCCGTGTCACCTCGGTCTTGTGGTGATGCCCTAGGCTTCGCGTGCGGCCTGAACCGATGATGAACCTACCTTGAACGTGGCTGATGCTGGTTAATGCCAGTTCGGTAAGGCAACCGAAGGTCTGTGCTCGTGAGAAGGTGAACAGGAAGACCGCCACCATCTGACAGGTCATTGCGAGACCGAGGATGGTGGCGAGACGGTGCCAATATATCCCATTTGCAGTGTTGAGTGATCGATTTGAGGTCAAGGTCGGCCTTATTACATGACAAGTGGCGCTAAAAGACGTTGTAGTCAGTCTCAGCTGTACTAGGTAATGACATCAGGAAAAGTCCTGTTACGAAATCACTGCCAAAGAGCGGCATTGATTGTCCGCCTGAGGACAAGAGAAGCATTTACTACGATTCTTGAGACTTCCATGTAGCAGCCAATTGACGACCATCTTCGACCAGCCGGGGGCTTGCACCAAAGATTGCGACTGTCTTCAAACGCCTATGGGATTGCGAGTATATCATCATCAACAGGATGCATGGACCCGAACATGTACTTACGGCGATGATTCGTCGCGTTTGTCAGAGACTCCAGCTTCGACATCCGGCAGTGCCTTAGGCAGCGACTGTAGGCCCGGAAACGAACCCACATTTATGATAGTGTCAAGACTCTGTTCGAGCTCGCCAGATGCTTGATCAACCACGGCTTGGACGGTGTCGATAGCTTCGAATACTCAAGCAATGGAGGCACAGTATGGCGTTGGGACGCGATCGAGATCATCCTCAAGCTGTACCATCGCGCGCAGTCCTTGGAGCAAGATATGGGGAGAATTGTCTCACAGACCACAAAGTCTAAATGCAATCTGAATTCAGTTGTCTCGGGTTGCATCCGTACCACTGGAGACTTTGTAGATCAGTCATCATACAAAGACTGTGAGGCGACTGAATCGACTCACTCCTGCATTCTGAGGGCAGCTGTTACAGACGCAGTCACTCAATGTGTTTGCAAATTCTGCGTACAGGAACAGTAATGTAGCCACAATGGCAAAGGCTGAGTATCGTAGAATTTGCATCGTGGTGTTCGAAAAGGACGAAGAATGCTGACTGATGGTGAGTGTCTCATTACTTGGATTCTGCGACGCGTAGTGTAGGTCTCGGTCAATGATATTTTCGACGCGATCGGACTTCGAGGCCGAGTAGCGAAGAATCGCCTTGGTCCAGAATGAGATGCCGAGGATCATCCATAGGTCTCAACCATTTACGGTTATTCGACATGACGATTTGGTTAATTGTCTCGGTCTTGGTTGCGGCAATCTTCAGACATCCAAAGCGTTCGGCGTCCAGCAGCTCTAGAGGCCAAGACCTCCTCATTCTTCGATCATGCTCCGAGCAACTACACAAGCCTGGACAGGACAGGATGTTCCCAGTGACAGAGTCGTCCGGTGCTCTGACATTCGAGACACGCTCGACGATATCTTCGACTTCGGCCCCGATCGATGGTGCCATAGAGGATAACGACACCCAATGCTGCTTCAAATCGAATTCGACAGTACCTCGGTAGTCCAGCATACCAAAGCAGTGGATGATGGTAACGTTGTCGAGATTGGCGTGAATGGCTGCATCTCCAGAAGCTGATGACAGCCAACCTTTCTACTTCGTTTCTCGCGCGGCGATAGTGAAAGGCGAGCATGGGGTGATTGAAGTGATAGAAGAGTGGCAGTGTCTCCGGACGAAGCTGCCGCGAGACTAAGGTGATGGCAGGTTGTGTAACCTTATTTGCTGCTTCTGTTCCGGTGATTTTGGACGGTATGCGACCGGAACTGTGATAGCAGCAGCCGACTTGTGAGGAGAGTCGTTCTAGAAAATATACTCCCAATGATCTTAATCTATTCAGTTGGGAGCTCTAACAGCTTGGGCCGATACGCAGCGAGGGCTTTCCTCGTGCGTTCGTGATCGGACGCGGGAAAGAGGTCAGGGTCGTGATTCTGTCGCTCGACACATCTCAGAATAGACAACTGGCAGTATCTGAAGTTTTGCGAGAGTGTGTTGATGGTCGTGTGACGGAATGTACTGCTCTTGGATGCTGGAGGTATGGTGTTCCTCGATTGCTGTTGCTGGATGTTGGTTCGACTGGGTGGAGTGTCTCAAAACGCCTTAGAGATCGTCGCTTGGAGGGGAAATTGTGATATATAGACACCTCTGGTGTTTCTGTCGACAGACTGATACCTATTGGCTCAGGACAACATTCGGGCGGCTGCAGCAGTTCAGATCACGGGCAATGGTTTGTCGTAAGTCACTCTCATCATATTTGAAAACGGCTCATTCAATCCGTGTTGCTGTACATGATGATGATGACCTCGAAGCGTAGCTGGAAGTCTGTATACCCGTGCAGCCTCGTGTTTGCCATGCTTTCGCATAACACTAAACGAGACTTGCTCAAGGGCCTGGTCATGACTCTGATCAAGCCACGGAGGATTTCAGGAACGTGATGATTCGTCGCTGCCGATACAAATTCCGCATTTGCGGCTTGTAGCTCGGCTTCAGCTTCTCTCAGCGTAGTCAATGGCGTGCCAAGCAGGGGATGAAGCCAGCTTTCCCTGTTCAGAACCTCAAACTTCTGGAGGTCGATCAGCATTGCAGTAGATCGGTGTGGTCGCTCGAAGTATTGGATGGAGGCATATCGCACATGCTTGCGTATTGTTGGATTGGCCGTTACGGCGTTAAGCCAGTGCTCGACCTGATGGCGACCTTCCCTATATCGTAACACTAAGACGACTGTGTTGTCCTGGTAGATGATGGGTAAGCTTTCTTGCCTGGTCAAACTGCTTACTTGGGTCAACGGCGGATGGTATGCTCGCGGTCGCCCCTGCCACGGGACGGATGAGGGCAGTCCAATGGTGACGGGACTGTCGTCGGCCAGGGCATGTTCGAAGATGAGGAGTCTAAGTTCTTTGGGGAGGCACAACAACGCGGAGAAAGCCATGCTGAGGTGATGTCGACCCAAGCATGGCCATGAGAAGGAGACTCATTGTCTTGCTGTATTGATGACTGGCAGATGTTCGAGGAAGTGTACTGTAGGACGTCAGAGATGAGATGGGAAATGGGAAATCCGCCGATGCTGGCCCGACCCGCAAGCTAAGCCGTTTCTGCACGCCAAGCCACCTCCACCATCGGTCCTTCCTCTTCACAAATTCTGGTCTCCGCGCACTTCATCGGCACGCATCGCCAGGACATCAGCACCCAAGTCGACCGTCACGATGTCTCTCGTATCAGGCGAGAAGTCGAACTTCCAGTTCATCCTGCGTCTGCTCAACACCAACGTGCGTATCACTCCGAACGACATGCGACAGCGACATGCGAATGCGCGCGAGATCCCGGTTAGCATATACTGACCTGTGATCGCAGGTCGATGGCAAGCAGAAGGTCATGTACGCGCTGACCAAGATCTCTGGTGTCGGTCGCCGTTACTCCAACTTGGTCTGCAAGAAGGCCGATGTCGACCTCAACAAGCGGTACACTTCGCCACAGACACCACCACTGCGACATGCCCACTAACACATTGCACAGCGCCGGCGAGCTTACCTCCGAAGAACTCGAGCGCATCGTCACCATCATACAGAACCCAACCCAGTACAAGATCCCAACCTGGTTCCTCAACAGACAGCGCGACATTGTCACCGGCAAGGACGAGCAGGTCTTGGCCAACGGCGTCTACTCCAAGCTCCGTGACGATCTCGAGCGCCTGAAGAAGATTCGCGCCCACCGCGGTCTTCGTCACTACTGGGGCCTTCGTGTCCGTGGTCAGCATTCCAAGACCACTGGTCGTCGTGGTAGGACCGTCGGTGTCAGCAAGAAGAAGGGTTAGTGGTGTGCGCAAAACATCATGGTTGTTACGAGCGTGGGATCTGGCGTCTACCTGGACAGGTGGAGTACATCATACCACTTCGGCTGCTTTGAGTGGCTGGCTGGTCATGGGTTTGCAAAGATAGTCATGCCCACAATCAACGAAAGTTGTGCATTCAAAGGATGCCGTACGCTGGGCATTGCGCCTGTAAGCTTTTTCTCGACATGAGAACGCACGAGATGCATTGCATCTTCGTTGCCATGATACCGAATGCCGGTCAAACTGTGTTTGCATAATTCGTACGCCGTGCTCGATGTGAATGTCGCGATAATTCTGGACATCGTCTGCTCCACTCGTGATCGGGTGTTCATTATTCCGCAATGCAAGCGGTCCTTATAGTAGGTACTTGAAATCGTTCTGAATCGCGACCGCGAAGGCGAATCTTTGGACACGTGCATGCACCTACGACTCGGACAACTTGCGACAACGACATCCTGTCTCCACGCTCTGTTTGGAATCGAGCCTTACGTTGATTGCTCACAGATTCGACAATTGCCTATCGACACCTGAAGCAACATGCCTCACCACTATCGTGAGAACCTGAGTTGACTGCAGCTCGCCAGGTGTGACAACTCCGGCGACCGGCTCAGGGTTTCGTCTTTATACATGGATTACAGCCATGAGTATGCTCGCAATGGGCGGACGACCCAGAGGAAAGGGCGGCTAGACTTTCATCGTTCAGATCAGGATGGCAGAGAAAGGTCGAGGTCTTCCTTAGCATCACACAATCTCGTGGTGAAAGCCTCTGGCACTGCTTTGGTGTGAAGTTCCCCACGTCTTGCTTTGTCTCGGAGCTTTCTGTGCCTACAATGTGCTATCAAATACACCATAGACAAGGCGATCACACTTGGGAATTTTGTTGACATCGCTCACGAGCTTGCAGATCCTAGCGAGGATTAACAGGTGTCGATTTTGAGTTTGTGGTCGATGAGGAAGGGGTTGCAACGCCTTGGCTGAAGAGGTGGAGTGGATGGTCTGACGCCGGCGAACAGGAGGACAAGCTTCCAGAGTACCACAGGGCGATGGAGTTAGCTGGCAACGTGAAGCAGTTGTGGAAGGGTGATGGCTTGAAGTCGTGTGCAAGGAGGTCAAGTGCACTTTCCGAACATTCACTTGCTTAGTTATTGCTTGCGAGTAAAACTCCCCAGCGTCACTTTCAATCTTCAAGACCCACGTCCGACTCTTCCGGTCTCCAAAAGCCCACAAAATCGAACAGCTCACCCTCGAGCACAGCACGTGGCGCCAAATACCAACAGCAAAACCATCAAACACCTCGCATCATGGCTCGTGCTCGTGCTCAGCGTAAGGCAGCGGAATATCGACACGACACGGTCATGTGACTACACTGCCAGAACTGGGTCTGACGGGGTGTATGGCTCACTTCCGACTGACTGGACAAGTGAGGACAAGTGGCAGAACTCAGGAGGCTGGAGATCCTGGCTGCTACTAGTATCTACTATGAAGTACATTCAGCGGGTCCAAGTGCGTGGCAAGGCTCCGGTCGAGTCCTCAGACTATCATGAGGCTATGAAAGTACCGAGGTTGGTCAAGTGGGTGCGGAAGTGACGGTGCGCAACTAGGGGCTGGTATCAACATGGAAGCAAGGTGGGGAGGCAGTGATCCTGCACTGCAATGGAGACATCATGATACTGCGAAGCATATCTTGAGGAATGGTGGTTGATTTAGAGCGAATACTCGGGCATATGTCCGTCAACAACCTCCTTCAGTCTCGAGGTTGTCAGCCTCCTCTATTGCTGTACTATTCCGCAGCAGTACCTGCAATTCTGTTATGTATCTAAAGCGCTAAATACCGTGTGCAATCATCAATCATATCTTTCCTGCCCACAACAGGAACCTATGCGCCAAGAACAAATTGAAAACATCCAAGACGATCAACGGCAAACAGTCATACCAAGGCAAACCCCTCAGAATCTGATACGTCGTCCCAGCGATGACCGCACCCATCACACTCATCATCCAACACCATGCCATGATCCTCATGTTCCGGTACTTATTATTCTTGTGCGCCTTCGTGTCTCCAGACGGGACCCAAGACAGAGCTCTCCCGAAGATTCGATCCTTGATGGCTGTAAGGTATGCGTACGATTGGATGACCATGACGAACTGGACGTTGAACCCATAGCGAGCCTTGCTCCAGCACCGGATAGCGATGATGGAGTACAGAATCGAAGGCACCGCGAAGGCCAGGTTGTAGTATCGAACGTACTGCGGTCGACACCAGAGCATCAGGATTCCTGGCAGGGGGTTCATGAAGATGCTAAGCGAGATGGCCGAGTAGTACATCATACCGCTGAGATAACAGATCTTCTGGATGGGATTCAGCTTACTGCGCCAGAAGTCCATGTTCGTCAGCAGAGTCGTAGATCCCTTTGCAACGTCAGCAAATTTCGTCCATCTCACAGTCAACGCTGTCGCGACTGACCATACACCACCTCATCTGCTGACTGAAAAAAGCCCTCGGAGTATCCGGACAAATCCCACATGCCAAGCACAACGGCAGATACCTTACTTTCCAGCCTCGATTCACGGCGTAAAAGCCAGTGTGAACGTCTTCCGAGAACCCTATCTCAGCCGTGCCACCTACTTCTTCGAGGGCTGCGCGGCGGTAGACAGCGTTCGAGCCGACGCAGATGGAGGCACCGAACCGATTGCGGTTGACTTGAACGACACGGTAGAAGAGCTCTTGAACTGCACCAGCGCCTTGTTCTACCCAGGATTGGTTGGTGGAGGTACGGAAGAACTGGGGCGTTTGAACGATGGCTGTGTCGGATTTGGCGAGGTGGATGGGGATGATTTCGGACAGGAAGTCGGGGCGGGGGCAGAAGTCCTGTAGTGCGTTCAGTGTTATTTTCGTCAATGCTATATGGGGAAAGGATTTGGCGAGTGCTCACGGCATCGAAGATTGCAAAGAAATCACCCTCAGTCCTAGCAAACGCCCATCGCAGATTACCAGCTTTCTTGAGCCGCGGGCGGTCTTCTCGACAGATGTAATTGTAGCCATAAATCTCTACCATGGACTTGACAGCATCACTTCCTCCATCATCAAGGACGAAGACTTTGAGCTTCGCGGCGGGGTATTGTAACTGCCGGACGTACTTGTACGTATTCTCGAGGACTTCGATCGGCTCTTTGCAGCAGGGCAGATAGATGTCGACGGTCGGGCAGGTGAGCGGATCGATTGGATTTTCGGCGAGGATCTTGTGGTGCTTGCTGATGTCGTAGTCTTTACCGCAGATGGAGACCGTGTAGGATATCAGGAGATAGATCTGGAGGAGGAAGACAACGGCACCGAACCTGGTGGAGGCAATGTTAGCATGACCAGAACGAGTCCAAGAGTGAACGTACCAGTAGAAGGCATTGAACGAAATGACGAAAAGCCACATTCCAACACTCAGTGACAGGAAAGAAAAGACACCAAAGGTGTACAGCCCGAGTCGGTTCGTCTTAAGATATAGCGTCTTCTCATTATCAGTCGGACCAGATGGGAGGATCAAGGGCGGTGCTTCTGAGGGATAGTATGTTGCAACGAAAGACTCTTTGGCTTGTGACCATAGACTGCCCTTCGATTCTTGGCTGCTTGAGCTCGGAACGTCTGCTTCCTCGTTCTTAGATCTCCGATTCTTCTGAAGTTTCTTTCGCTTTGCTTTAGTTTCCCTGCTCACTGGTAGGCCATCAGCGCCGATTACTTCGATGTCGTCTTGATGAAGATTGAGTTGGTCGTGGCCAGGTTGATATGGCGCGAGTGCCTGTGGTAGCTCAAGGCGACGCTCAGGGGTAGCAGTATGGAAGCAGTCGGCCGACGTAGTGCTGTATGGAACGTCACCAAACGACGAACGTCTAGCTTGTCGTGGTCCTGCTGTGATGGTTTCCTGTAGTATTGACAGGCTTGCTGATCTCGGACGAGAAGGGCGTCCGACATGAGCGGCAGTCTGCTCGTCGGCATGGGGCCGCAGAACCTCAGGCTGCTCATCCTGTGAATACACGGACGAAGCTGATGTGGTCTGGATGACACATTGTGCCGAAAATGATCTCGGCTCCTCTTCAGCTATCGCGGCTGGGACCTGTAACGCCGAAGTATTGACTTCGCCGGCGGCTAAAGGACTGGGAGACCTGAGCCGGACTGAGCCATAAAGTGCTTTGCCAGTATGCGTAGTCGGGAAGTAGGCTGTCAGCGTTGACAAGTTAGACGGCGTACGTGGTATGCTCTCGCCCGCAGGTGTCGACACTCCAGAGCCAGTCAACGTTGGCGCGCTGGATACATCATTCTCTTCGTCGCTGCCGGTACCGCTGCTGCTAGCATAGCTATCATGCTGTCGATGCTTGGCCAGGAAGCTCTCTGATTGCCTTTGTAAGTCTCGCAATTGAGCTGCCAAAAGTTCGAGGTCGACATCTGGCTGAGGTGGTTTGGGTGGCTCCGCCGGCTTGTCAAAATCAGTAACACTGACTTGCAGATTCGCGATCTGCTGAGTTGTGAACGGCATCCTGTCAAGCAAGACGATTGTGCCCAGAAGCAGAAGCACGTCTCTACTTCTCTTAAATGGCTGGGCATCAAATCTTGAACGAAGATCGAGGCCTCATCCGTTATGGATGGCTATTGGCAACATGACCGCCACAGGCATTTCGCGTTATCGCAATCCAGTCTGGATGTTCATCGCATATTCCAATATCCGTAAGATCCATGCTGCAGGGACGCTGACCAGTACCAGGCGTCCAGCCACCGTCGAAGATGGGCCCTGGGTATATCGTCAAACACTGCTGCTGGAGAATCGTGCCCGGCCGTCTCCAACTGCACGGACGAGGAGATCCGTCGGCAGTGCGACTCTCAACATGAGAATTCCATTCACCAGAAGCACTTCCTGCGAGAGTTTCAGCACAACGTACGCCATTTCAGGAACAGCGATCAACGCAGTACGAAGTTCGGGTCGTAAGATGCAGATGAGATGCAGTACGAACATTGTTCCTGCACGAGGTCAGTACCCGGGTCTGTGGAACACTTATCTGCTGTGAGATCATGACCACACTGGGTCACTGCATTTCACCACTATCAATCTTGATTGGCCTCATATGGCGACTTGAAGAACGAACCAAAATTCGCCGACAGACAAAGCGCGCGGGTGTGGGCATGAGTGACAGGCAACAAATGAATCTGTCAAGCCACTGATTATTAAGATCCGCCGGCAGGCCGAACGCAGACAAATCCAACGACAACTCCAGCGTGTCGAGGTTCCTTATCACTTGAAAAGACTGTCACTGCATCATGTATCCAGTAAGTCGATTTGACACGAGCCCTAGCCGTGGTTCGGTTGCTGCAGTGTACCACATCATCCCGATTGGCATACACGAGTCCCTGTGCGTCGGGTACGAGACCCAAAAAGATCACCCTCCACTACTGCCTCTTGACAGAAGTTCAGTCTGGCCAGACATAATTGTTCTTGCTGAGGAGATTGCCGTTGTCTGAATATAAGTAGTACTGTGCGGCATGGCGGCCACTTCTTCTCCAAGCGCTTCCAGCACCAAAGATTAGTGCATGTTTATCCTGGCAATCATGAGCAGCTCACCTTCAACCAGCATGACCGGGTCGCCCATAGGTCTTCCCAGGATATCAAGTCAAAGTTTTCTGAACATTGCAGACGATGGACTGCGAGAAGCGCCGCTAGGCACTTCAAGAGTACGACACATAGTGTTTGTCAGAGCAGGCTCTGTTGGTAAGCTTGATAGGTCCTGTCTTCAGATTTGATGCTGATAACGTTAGGATGACCCAACTGCAGCGGTCATAGCAGATAAACGTCCTCATATGACGGTCACAGTTGTCGACAGGAGCGAGGCAGGGATCCAGCAATGGCGATCGAAGCACCTCCCAATCCATCAGCCCGGACTGTGCGATGTCTTACGGCCTGGTCCTGACGGGACCATTGGCGTGAGAGTGGGATCGCCGAACCGATTCTTTTCTCCATATTGTGACGGGTGAACAGCGACTGCCAACATTATCTAGCTTCCCGTCAATGCAGCAATAAAGACCAACGGTATTGGAGCCGGGATGGCCACCAATATCTCGATGTTTGGAGCGGCAGCAAGGTCTTTAGCCATAATGGGAAAGTCAAAGGCTGTCATCTCAAGAAGAGCACCGTGCCTTGCCGTGCTGCAAAGAGGGTGCGAGACATTATCCACTTTCACAGACCCCGGAGTACCGTCCGATGTGCTTTCCGAACCACAAGTTCTAGCAGAAGGAACGGCAATGTCAGACATTTTCAACCCTGCGCGAGTCCCAACAGGATCCTCGAACACCGCTGCCGGCTTGGAAGCGGCAGCAAAGCTCGCCAATGTCTTTGCTTGCTGGGCGCCAAGAGATTCGATACTGACCGTGTATGTGTGGTCTCGGAGTTGGCAAAGTTACTAGCGAGTGCAATGCTCCGTCTCAGAATCGGTAGTATCGATGGTATCAGAGCAATATGTGAGAAGACCGCAGCCAGCATCGACGATGTGGCCAAAGCCATTGGGCTTGAACCTCGTCTGGGACCTCGGTTCGTCCAAGCTGGCCTAGGATTCGGAGGTTCCTGCTTCATGAATGCCATTCTCAGTTTGTCGTACCTAGCAGATACATTGCAGCCTCCTGAGGTCGCGAAATACTGGCGATCGGTCACCGAGATTAACCACTCGCAATGTTGGCGATTCGTTTCGTCCGTGGTCAAGAAGCTCCATGGCAATCTGCGGGGCAAGAAAGTAGCAATTATCGGCTATGCACTCAAAAAGGACACATCAGATATTCGAGAGTCGCAAGCTTCGGGGGCCATTCGAGGTTGGTGGCAGAATGTCGTTGGAGATCGCCATGTGTGATTCGCAATGCGACAGGAAGCACATCGAAGCCGAGCTGTCGAATCTCCTCGCTTCCGGCACATCATTATCAATACTGAAGCCAGAAAAGCCAGTTTCAGTCTGCGACAGCACATATGATGCGTGCATCAGTGCTACAGCAGTGCTCGTCTTGACGCAATGAGAACATTCCGAATACCCAGCGAACTGCCGAAGCTCCACGACATACCAGGGCGTCACGACTCCGGCTATCAGTCCGAATCCATGAAGCATCCATGAAGCATCCATGAAGCATCCATGAAGCATCATCTGCCAACACTGCAGAGACCTCAAGCTCAAGTTGACCTTTGCATGTTGTGCGAACCCGAAGTCCAGTTCATGCCGGAGGCAGGATGCCCAGGCGCATGCAAGAACTGCATTGCTGGAGGCAACAGCACTTGACGTGTCGATGAGCCTATCGATTGGTCGACGATAGCACGACTCATGCATGATGAAGAGCTACGTGTTCGACGCACGTGGCGTTGTCGACCAGGAGAAGCTGCAGCGTGATCTCGTGTTCAGAGTCAAGAGCATCGGTATAGTGAGCTCATATGCAGCTCTACGGTAGGTGCAGGTACGGTATTCTGCAGTTGAGGGGCGCGAATAAGGTCCCGAGTTGCGCTGTGTAACCTGTACCTGCACTGATAGAGTCGCCGTGACACAAGGTAATGGTTCGGCTGATGCGGGATATGCTTCGAATAGATTGGATTTCCGTGCTCTGCTCTATCAAAGCCACACTCGAGTCCTTTTGTCTTCGTGTTGACGGCACTGAATTCTGCTGCATCCTCTTCCGATCCTTGGTATGCACTGCGATGATATTGCTATTTGCTCTAGTCAGTCTCTACTTTTGCAGTTCTCGGCAAGTAGCTGGGGCCGAGGATGAGTATGAGCTTTGCGATGGGTAAGGTCGACATCTGTCTTCCAGTCACGGCGATGTGCATGCCCAGGCAAGGCTAACTCGTAGCACAGATATCAGAGCTATACCACTTGGCCATACATCGGTGAGGCCCGACGATGTCCAGAGCGATGGTCCTGTTTGTCCCAAGCTGACACAAAGTGACAGTCAACAACAACGCCTGGAACGCGGACGACTCAGGCGCAATTTGCACTTACGCCTGCGGAACTTGTCCTCGAGGCGCTGTCTCTCTGTACTCGCTGTGGAACTGGACCTCATCGCCACCAGCGGTACATGCGTATCCAAACGTAGAGCTGAGGTCCGATCGACTGCCACTTCGCCTTGGTGATCTGCTGGCGCTGCAAGTGTCTGCATCCTGGGCGTTTGGTCCATCCACATTTTCCGATGAAGCACGAGATCCGCATTCTGCCGAAGACATTGAGTACATCCAATCCAACAACATCCAGGCGAACGTAGTCCTTGATGTCTTCGCCGATGAAGATACTGCAAGGTCGAGGACTCCAAGTGAGCAGCAATATGAGTTCATGGTCTGGGTCGGCCAATTCGGGACCGCAGCGCAGCCTGTGGGTAATCGTGAGCCTCGAGATCCGCCAGTCGTGGCCAGGTTAGATGGCGTGGATTTGTAAGTGTCTTTGATACATAGCACTCTGCGACTATTTGCTGATCCTCGCCGAAGCACTCTGTGGAACGGAACAAACTCCAACGGGCAGTATGTCTACTCGTGGATCGCTAACGAGACTCTGACCGATTTCAACATGGACTTCGCACCCCTGCTCGGCTTCCTGGCGCACAAAGAAGGCGTAAGCGAAGATGTGTATCTGGGAACAATCCAGTTCGGGCATGAGACGTTCTTGGCAACCAGTCAGATGAACTTCTCGATCTCTTCGTATGCTGCGGAGGTCCGGGATATTCGAACGGAGCCAAACAGCACTTCGGGACCAACAGCTTCACTACCAGTGGCGACGAAAGTCAGTGCTGCTTCCAGAAGTACAGAGTGCATGTGGGGCATCTTTTGGTTTTGTGTCGGCCTATTGGTGCTTGGAGGCTAGAGGCTCGCAGTTGGTGACGTGAAGGGAAGATGCATCAACCGTGCTCGAAAGCTTCCGAGAGTACTCACATGTTTTCACATAATGACGTCGCCGTCAGATGTTGACCAGAGACTGTGCCATCGATCCCCCACTTTTCGTTCACCCTGCTTCAAGACGGCCTTCTTTTTCCAATGTAACAATCTCAACCGCTTGAATGCCAACACCTTTTACAAGCACGCTGTTACAAGCACGCTTGCGCCAGGGACCACCACCATATCCAGTCCCCGACGCAATGACCACCAGAATGGACGGCTCTACCACCGAGGAAGAAAACATCCAAGTCGCGAACACTTACGAGCTGGTCGAGAACGTATTCATCCAGCTTCAAGATGTCGTACCAGCGAGTATCGTCAAGGAACAAGCCATCAGCAAGAAATTCCAGCATGTATATGCGCAATCTCAACAACCTCAGCAACTCAGATTGCCATTTCCCACCGTTAACTGGGAGTGGCCAAATTTCCAACCATTACCACGCATCTTCTCGCAGGCCCGGTTGGAGCCTTGTCGACAGAGAGGAAGCTGGGAGTACGATCTACAAGTGGGCATGAACCCAGTGGAATCGCGATCCGGACAATGGCGCAAAGATGGTAGCTGGCAATCATGGCCGGTGTGCCGGCCATCCACTACTGAGATGACAGCAGAAGTGACTGGCGTTGGAAAGTGGGACCCGGGAGGCATTACAGCAGTTGACTACCGAGAGATCAAATTAAGCCTCCATTTCACCAAGGGAGTCACCTTGGGTGATCTCGTAGATGCTTCGTACGAACTGAAGGACCTGGATGGCAACACAGGAGTCGACCTAGGAGTTGAATTTAGTATCCGGTGGCGAGAACGGTCGGGCACTGAACAGAACAGGTGAGGTTGCTCAAGGAAAAGAGACGATGGATTTCCAAAAGGCGACAGCTTGTGCGTGGCAGGTCAACAAGCTGTTGGATGGCTCCGATTATGAGGGTATCCGGAACGAGGATTAGTGCACGTCACGACAGAGCGAGTCGTTGGGGGTTTTTCTGTTATGGTGGTGATGGCTCTGAGCTCCTCGAAGTTCATCTGCGCTGCATGGCCTCGTCCGGTATTGAGGGAAAGCACGGTCCAAAATTGGAGTGTAGACACCAGTGAAGCCCGGAGAAAAGCCTGCAGCGCCTTATGGCCTTGACCCACGGCATGGTAGACTCGATGTCTGAGCTGAGTCTCGGCGCCGTTTCAAGGATAGGGTCACCAGATCTACGAAATGTGACTTCGGATTCGACATCAGCCGGCTTATGACTCCTTGGAAGTCCGACGCAGCCTGGGCGTCTCATCCCTTTGCAACTGCAGTTATCGCAAAGATAGCTTTGCCTTGCCTCTTCCTTCCTGCGATACCATTACCAGGCTGTCGCATTCAGCGCAACGTCGCGATGCTTTGACTTCAAGGTATACAGCCCCTGTACGACGACTAACAGATTGCGTATCTTCTCGCGGCTCAAGTTTGGCTTGGTCGACCACGCTGTCAACACCGTGGAGATTCTGCGCCGTATTTCGTTGATCACCTTCTTGGGTGAACCATTGGCAAAGGCTTGACCATAGTCAATGGTCCCAGCACATGATGTCGCCTACCAGCACCCGAGGAGGTTTTCCAGACTGCATGACTCGACTCTGTCGAAATCGACGTCAATCCACCCCTGACAAAAGCTATTGGTCTTGCAGATAGTCGCGAAATGACTTGATTCTGCCATAATCTCTGCCGCAATTCTTGTTTGTACAGTTGCTGTCGCACTCCCTGAGGCTTTTTCCATGGAGAGGCACTATTCGCCTTGTGCATTGTCCGAACACATCTACGCCGAGTTTCCTGATCTTTCTAACGCCTCCGTGCTTCTCCATGTACAAGTACCATTTGTCAAGATCTTCCTTGTCGACGTCCTCGAGCTGAAAGTGAGGCTTAGGAATGGCTGGCCGGGTGGGCATGACCTCGCAGTGCAGGAGACGACACATCCTGGGTAATGCGCAAGCGCCGTCTAGTGCCTTTGCCATGCAGTCCGCTCCCGTCCCAAGCCCGTAGAGGCGTACGCAAGGATCTTCTTCGTACGCTGCTTCATAAATTCGCAATCATAGCTCGGCGGGAAGTCCCAGCAACGATGCTCTGGGAGGCACCGCGTTCGAAGAAGCCATCGTATCTGCTAGGCGGTCGCGAGTCGATTGGTGGCTTTCGAAGTTGTTGTTCAGAGGCTGAAGAACGAGAGTGACTTCTCGTAGGACGTTCGTAGGTCGACCCGGGATTCGTGTAACACTATCTAGAGTTCGGATCCATCGAAATGCACCTCGTTGAGCATCCGCACCGGACCAACTCTTGTATCTCTCCATGGTCGATCTGTGCTATGATAGGTCAATCCAACTACCTGAGAGCATAACAATAGGCAACGGCGTTTTGAGTGCACCGTTCGCTTCTCGCGCTAATTTTGATGTACTTGGGTACACGGCGGTGAAGCCAGACAGCTCTACCAGACCTACCAGCGACTCACGACTGGAAATGCACTCATCGTAAAGCACTCATCATAAAGCACCCGAATGACTCGCCTTCCATCGTTCGAGGAGCTTTTCCATTTCGTTATATCACCGTTCGCTGCCAGTATCGTGATATGAAGACCAGCGCAGCGCAGAAGACTACGAAGACATGGCGGTTGGTCCAGAACGTAATGTCGTTATGCCCTGTGGAGGACGTCGAAGCCGCCCCAGGATTGTCGCGATGGCGAAACCCCAATTGTGTGCCTCCGCAATGCTACAGTAATTAGCCCGATATTAAATATTTGGTAAATGAATAATACGGTTATTCAACCAAGTTTGGGCACACAATGGAGTCTTGGCGCAAAATGCGAATAATACTATGGTCGAATGCTCATTCACTTTGGGGCCGTGTGCTCGGCTACACATGGGGCGGCCTGACGGCTAGTCATCTAGCATTCTCATAGTTTGCCGGCAGGACCCACGGGCATACACGAAATGTCTAGCTATGACCAATCAGAGCGCGTGCCGAGACTGTACAGCTAGAGCATGACACACGATCAGTGCATAACATGGTTATTCTCGGAAATTTTTGTGCAGACCCACTATTTGTGCTGCATATCATCACTGTATTCGCACGGCAGGACAATCGATCGATGGCTTCGGTTCCTCATCCCGTGTTCGGCTTCATCGTCTCGCATCGGCAGCCAGCAAACCTTGCAAGCTCTCTCGTATTGCAGTACAGTACAACCTTGGAACTGCCTTGTGATCAAACCAACAACAAAATCTTGCTTAAACGATACTGTAGGTGGCCATAGCCGCCCGCTCAATTTTCTTTCAACCTTTTGTCCCTACCACTGTGCAGCTCGAACGTCATCATGCCGGATTTCGCCTCATTAGACTACTGGGACAACAGGTTCGAAAAGGACAGCAAGCCTTTCGACTGGCTTGTGCCTGCTACAGTCCTACGTGATGTCACACAGGATATGATCGAGGCAGAAGCTTTGCAGAAAGCAGAAATCTTACATATTGGAGCTGGTACTTCAGACTGCTTCGTGTTACGAGAATTGGTCATTAATCCTGAGCAAATTCACAACGTCGACTACTCAGATCCAGCCGTTGCAATCGGACAGACTCGAGAGCGTGAGTTACTGATCAAGGAGGAGGAAAAGGGCCGAGATCCCGACCTTTTAGAGTACAACGACAACAAGCATGACAGTGTAGGGCAGACTGAACTCCCAAAGAGCATGCGCTGGTCATGCATGGACCTGCTCAACCTAAGAACCACAATTGATCTTCATAGGTCACAGTTGCAGGCCGGAGGACTTTACGACATTGTCCTCGACAAGAGCACCTCCGACAGCATTGGATGTGGAGCTGATCAGCACTTGGTTCTGCCCTACCCGCTAAGTATCAATGGCTGGACCCGCCGTCTCCAAGGCTCAGCCACAACACAGCCAGCAGATGTCCATCCATTGCATATTCTGGCAGTACACCTAGCAGCTTTGACTACCCCACGCACTGGACGATGGATTGCGATCTCCTACTCTGAAGATCGTTTTCCATTTCTACCACCATTCCCACCGACGGCAGGTAATGGACTTCTGCACGATGATGTGATCAAAGCTGGCTTCCCTCATCCGCATCAGCTGTGGCGCTTAGAGACGAAGCAGAGGATCGAGCTCGAGGAGAAAGAAGAGACTCTCGCCGAGAGGAAAAAGAGGCTCAGTTTGGGCTACGTGCATCGTCCGCAGGTCAGTCACTGGCTGTACGTCCTCAAGCGGACGGATGCTCTGGTAACTGCTTGAGCTCGTAATGACGCTAAGGATCCCACCGTGACCTATATCAATTGAGCAGAGCCCTAATTTTGACCGATCTTCCTCTCCAGCAGCCCGAACGACACATGAACATTCCATCACATGTCCGAACTCGCCAACGAATCAGTTCGCCACGTCATGGCTGCAGAGCACAGTGTGAACACCACCTGGGTCTATCTCTGATCTGATATGATCACAGTATACAAATGCGTCTTACGACTTCAGGCGACTCAACCAGATTGCCAAAATCTCTGCGCACAGACCATACAAGTGAACAACTTGCAATATCTCGCTAAGCGCCAGTCGCAAGCTTGGCTGTCAGCAGCTGATACTTTGCTACGAAGAGAGCTGCGGTTCGCGAGACTCCACGGAGCGCCAGAACGGAAGCTGTATGTGAAATTTGCAACGCCCAGCGTTACCAACCATGCGGTTTGACAGCATGCCCATAAGCTGCAGCACAGCACTGCGATGATATATCCAGCTATGAGCCGCTTTATGCTCCACCGCTTAGTATGTTTCTGCCGTATACTTCTGGCTTTGTGAAGGCTCTTCACCTTCCCATTCCAGTGGACTCATGTCAAGCGAGAGAGGACGAGTTGCGACTACCGACCATGGAGATTCTCTGTTCTCCGGTCACCTTACTGTCCCCGAGGCCCATCGTTGCCCACATCATCAGACTGGTGGTGAAATGAAAGACCGAATGCTGGCGATTTGATCGTTTTACCTTTGTCCCATTGGTATTATCAGCCGCTAGTGGTGCCCTTCTTCCATGTACGTGTCAGTCTCGCTGCTTTCTTGCACAACGCTGATTACTTGCAAGTTTGGCTACATGTTTCGCCATTACTATCCACCCTCTTTCGATGGTGCACGATACCACACCTAGATCCAAATGTGACGGCACGTCGACAGTCGAGTCATAAGACCGGGGCCTGAAGCATACTGCAAGTACTTCATGTAGTCCAGCGTCAGGCAGGTCTTTCACGATACTCAGCACACGAAAAGCTCTTCTACGCAGCTATACCAGAGGCGTCACATATCTGCCTGAAGCATTCTGGGGCACAGCATATCTGACTGCCATGGAACTCGTCCGCCATGCCACGTCGTCCGCCTTCGGCAACAGCTTCGCGGCACATGGTGTTGCTCATATGCTTATCTCAGTGGTTCTCGTCCCGATTCGGTGGCAGTGGATACGATTGATTGTTCAGCACCCAACTGCCTCGAATTCAAAAATCGACCAATCCGAATGGAAATTTCAAGCCCTCCTCCTATCAACCCTACCACGCGCAATAGTCGTATCATTGGTCTCACATTTAGCGGCCATGCACTATGACCGTTTCTGGGCTGGTCCAGATTCGATCATCACCTTTGACGACGACAGTAGCTGGACCGAACCACTTCGTGGTCTCATTCTGGTCCTGGCCTTCTTCACGCAACCCGGGTTGATCTTGCCCGCCTCGAAATGGCACTGCTATCTTCAGACCTACCTAACATGATTTCGAGCCAGCAGAGTTCGCTCAATGTCGAACACTGTTCGATAAGTTCATCGCACCTTACGTATAGACTGTGGGAACGATAGAGCTGAAGCGTCCGGACCGGGGATATTTCATATATGCGAAGGTCTTCTTGCCGCTTGCTTTTACATCTTGTGTTGCTGTACTAGCAAAGAGTTGCTGCATTACAGTAGCGCAACTTTGGGCATCTCGTGTCATCCAGACAACGCATGGCATATTTTACTCGCTGCTTCTATAGATTGTTCTTGTTTTGCCAGTGTTGACCACCCTAGTTCGGCTCGGGGTAGTGCTACTACCTTCGGACGTGGCAACTGTCGTGGACGCTGGCCGCTATATGGGACTGGAACCTCTTGAGCATCAGACAATGTACGACCAGTCCTCCGCACCATTTGACTAGGCTTGCTGCAACACAGAGTTGGACGTTGTTCCCAGGGTGCTTAAGGCTCACGCCGACGTCGTGGTACCACTGGCCTTATCGTTAGGCCGAGCTCGGTGTACGCAGAATGAGCTGAACGATAGGGCAATTGAGAGCGTAAGACGGGAGACCAAGCTGGGAACGCCAACTTTGTGGACAATGTCCGCCACCGCGTAAGTGTAAGACTTGACTTGGTGGCTCGGCTGCGAACAGCACTCCTCCTTGCGGCCAGCGAACTGTCTGCTCGACTACCTCGAAGCTTCCCATCCAGGAATCTTCAGAAAATCAGTACATGTCGAGAAATGTCATAACCATCAAGCAGCAGTCATGCTTTTGGAAAGCCGGAAGGATGCACGAACTTTCCGCTGGAAGATTGGACCTACTGAGGATCGTCTATGTTTCTCGTGCAAAGTATGGCATTCATGGCGTACACTTTACGGCCTGAACTAAAGTGTCGCCTCAAACACACAGCAAAGTGCTCACAAAGATGCAGCATTAGCTCGTCCATATTGCCGAGACTCCACCGTACAGACCACGCAAGTGAAGCACTCGTACCAGGTCGTCGAGCGCTAGTTACAAGCTCAGACAGCGGCGGCAAACGACAAAGCGGCGACATATCGAAATTCGAAGCGCAAGACCAGAGGCCAGGTCGAAACTAGACTAACACTGCTTCAAACCCAGAGAAGCTCAAAACTTGCACCGTACTGCACGCACGGCAATATCTAGCAACATCGCACGGCCACGACATCATTCCCATGCCCGACGCGCTCTGAGCGGTGTCACATCTCGTTACAAGCGAAGCGCTCCGCCACGCCTTGTCCATCGTCCTGGGTACATGGCCACGACACCCGCCTTTTCCCACACCGGCTCGTCCCCACCTCCACTATCAATCTCCGCTGGCGCTGGACGTGTCAAATCGTGCTTCATCCTGCGCACCCGCGATCGAAGCACCAAGCCGTCTGGAAGCGAATCTCCCAAGCGCTTCTCGTATCGACTTTGATCCCAATCTCTCGCAATGTACACGCCACTACAGCACAGTATACACAGAGCTCTCTCCTGGACAACCTTTCCTGGGCAATCTTCGCTTCCAGCGAACACTTCGACCTCAACCATCGGCGTTGCGGGATTCGCAGCGATTTGTAGGATGGTGAGTAATCTGGGCTGGTATATATGCACCGACGGGGACGGCGTCTGTCGCGTTGACTTGGCTGGAAGGAGCATTGATAGCGCCAGATGCTGCGACGATTGTTTAAGGTTCAACGATATGAGTAGGATGGAGGGGAAGAGGTGAAGCTGCATGACAGGGATGTTGCTCCGTGGCGGTTGGGCGCTATGGAAGCGGACGATCGCGGCAAGGCTGTTGAAGTTGTGTATGCTAAGGTGGTTTTTTGCCATGGGCGGTCGCTGTGCTGGGGGACCCTTCGTCGACACGAGGGCGTGGCATGAGGGCCTTGGATGTCCTGTGATTGGTTGAATTTCAGAACCGTCATGTAGACTCTTCCCTGCATACTTGCTGCATGGGAGCGCATGAATAACGGCTCGTCTAGCTGGCTCGTCCAGCTATCGAGCCGAACATCGGCTGTAAACAGCGTAGGCAATGGCTGCTTTACGTTCTCGAGCGATGCATGACTGCGCGCCGCGTGCACCCTGATCCCCATCCTCTAACACAAGCTCACTTCCCACGTCCTTGAGCTCTGCCTCTCCCTCGCGCAGCTGCCTTCCCTCGCGTCGGCTTCGTCGAACGACCTCGTCTACTTGCCTGGCCCTCGGCCTCATCGGGACTCTCTTCCTCGTCTCCCTCCCCATCTTCTGCTTCGTCCTCCGCAGCACTCTTCTCGGCCTCTTCTCCATTATCCTCCTCTTCCGGGTCCTTGACACTTTCGGTCATCCTGCTGGACCTTCTCGGCTGTGTCACAGCAGCTGCACCTCTGCCTTTTCCCTTCTTGCCGCGCTTCGATTGTGGTGTCGCCGCGGCTTCGCTCGGCTCGATGCTGAAGCTTGGTGTGAAACGCACAGGCGGTTCGTCTGCCATGTTGACTTCGGGTATCTCCAGCTCGCTGTCTTCGTTCTCTTCTGGGAAGCGCGCTTTCCACATCATTGTCTCGAAGTCGTGCTCGGGTGGCAGGGCAAAGTCTTCGGAGTCGATCTTGTTGGCTGCTAAGCTGTATGTGTCGGCATCGTCGTTGGACTCTGTCTCGAGTTTTTCTTCTTGTTCGGGAGACGTGGTGAGTGGGGACAGTTGCCGTGCATCTTCACGCGCATCGAGGGCTGGCAGATCGTAGAGTGTATTCAACTTGGCCCAAATGCCGGCAGGCTTGGTATGTTGGCTTCGGGGGTCGATGTAGCTGTTCTCGAGCAGCCATGAGTGCAATGCCATGAGGCGAAAGTGTTTGTGTATGCCTTCAGTCTGGTCAGTCATCAGCGGATGTATGCCATGCCTGACGATTCCTGCGCACCTGTCGGCTTCCATCGCATCAGACCCTTGAACAGCGCAATCTCCTCCTCATCTGTCCATGCATCCTTCACCACAGCCCCATCGCCTTTGCCCGGCGATGCGAGGCTCGGTGTCTTCTGCGGTGCATCAGCATCCGGTGAGGTTGCTTGCGACACTCGCGCTTTCTTCCGTGGTGGCATGTCTGGCAGGTCGTCGTCGGCGCGGCTATTCCGGGTGTGGGCGTCAGATCTGGCCTTGAGACGAGCGAACCACTTGCGATCTTTTTCCCAGGGAATCCTTCTGCTGCTCACCATCTAAGCTGTGCGAGTAGTGTAGGTACCTACAGCTAAGCAATGGATGGGATGGGATTCCGCGTCACATGAAATCCCGACCGGCAAACGCTCACGCGGCAGGAGCGTGACGTGACGCGTGGGAAGTAGGTGAGACACGCGACGATCGTCGTCACGGCCAATCACTGATCGAAGAGTGGGGATCGCTAGTCAAACAGGTTTCGCTGTGTCCTTACGGTACAGTACCTGAAAGGAGTCGCAGAGACATCCTCCATCTTCACCTGTGATAGATAACCTTCCCGTGCACGTTAATTGGTAAACGACTCGCGCCATAAGATACCGATCAGCAACTCCAATCGTCGTCGTGCAGCTTGGCAAAGCTCACGCCAGGATGGTCAACGTGATCAGCAGGTATGCGAGCACAGCCGAGGGCCAATGCTGAAAGCAGACATGATCGATGTTGGTTTTGACGAGCAGTAGAATCTTCGGCTCCGACGACGAAAACGACCGCCGCGGCCTGCACGACGAACTCTCTCACCTGCTACCCCGACACCGCGAGGACAACATAGTGTCCGCCATCCCCGCCAAGGACGTGACCCTCACGGCGCTGCGAATCAAATACCAACTCGAACAAGTCATTCCCTGCGAACTGCCCGAAACTCGTATCACAGCACCACATAGCGATGTCATTACACCCGCCGTCATCAAGACCACCAAGTCCGCCGGCAAAGTTTCTGGCTCCGACGAAGACCATGGCGCCTGCGTCATCTACTGCCTGCTCATCGTCAAGTCTTGGTTCAGGAAGCAGTCACGTTTAGAACTATGGGATGCCGACCTGCATGATCTACGTGCCACCGCTTGCGAGGTCTTGGCTAAGCACATCATCGAGGAAGAAGAGGACAACGCCTACCTCATGCAGGAAGTCCTGCTCAAGCGCTACAGCATTGTCGTCGACGGCGAAGACACTAAGCCTGCCAACGCGATCGAGAAGGCTGTCGACCTCCACGCTGTGAGAGTCATAGGGAGCTCGGGGTATCAGAAGTGTATCAGCTACCTATGGAGAGGCTGGCTGGTGCAAGACGACGAGGACCCAAGCCGCTTCGTCGACTACAAGCTCAAGATCTCGACCAACTATTGGGACCACTTCGAGCCAGATCGGATGCGTGTGCCACAGTATCAGAATGCCCTGCAAGTCATCCTTAGCTTGATCTTCCTCGGTCTCTATACTGGCGCCATCAATACCATTAATCCTGGCGGCGAGTTGGACGTCGTCGAGGGCATGCTTTACATCTTCACCCTTGGCTTCATCTGCGACGAGGCAACCAAGTTCTTCAAGATCGGCCGGTACTACTTTGGCTTCTGGAACATCTTCAACTCGACCCTGTATGGTCTACTGGCCGTGTCCTTCGTCCTGCGTGTCATCGCGCTGGCGCATCCATGGCAATCCGACACCCGCTTCTACTACAACACCCAGAGCTACAACTTCCTCGCCTTCAGCGCGCCCATGTTCTGGATGCGCTTGCTACTCTACCTGGACGGCTTCCGCTTCTTCGGCGCCATGTTGGTCGTGCTCAAAGTCATGATGAAGGAGTCCATCATCTTCTTCGCACTGATGATCATCGTCCTCATTGGCTTCTTCCAAGGTTTCATAGGAATGGACCAAGTGGACGAGAATATCGATGCGACACAATTCATCTCGAAAGCCATGCTGAACGCGATTATGGGCAGTCCGGAATTCGACAATTGGGACAACTTTCAACCACCCTTCGGACTGATCCTCTACTACATCTACAACTTCGTTATCATCGTCATCTTGCTGAATGTGTTGATTGCGCTCTACAACTCGGCGTACGAGGACATCTACGAGAATGCCATCGACGAGTACTTGGCGCTGTTCGCGCAAAAGACTCTGCAGTTCGTTCGAGCTCCGGACGAGAACGTCTTCATCGCGCCGTTCAACCTGATCGAGATCTTCTTCCTGATCTTGCCATTCGAATGGTGGCTCCCAAGGCATCGGTACGAGCAGCTGAACGACTTGGTCATGGGCGTGATATACAGTCCACTGCTGTGCATCACAGCGTTACTCGAAACGCGAACAGCACGCAAGGTCAAGTTCAACCGCTCGCGGCTCGAGTCGGATGATGATACGATCGAAGAGTGGGAACAGCTGGAGGGCGAGCTCGATGTTGAAGGCAGCGGGTGGAGCAAGAGAGTGGAGGACACGAGTCCGAACGTCGTTACCGATGCGACTTTAGTGGAAGTCAGAGAACTGAGGGCACAAATGAAGGAGCTGAAGGAGATGCTCAGAGAACTTACATCCGGGCCTGAACAGAACCAGAGCAGAATCGTGGACAGTACGTACGGTGAGGCGGACATTGGGAACTAAAGGATGGTTCAATCTGTTATGCTGCTGCTTGTATAGTTCTAGCGAGGCGTTGGGGATCTGATATGAGCTGTACCTGAGAATGATATTGTATCCGTCTCCAGCCCTTTTATAGGCAATTCAACTACGCAAAGGCGAAAGCTCGTATCTGAAGCCCTCATTGACAAACTCCTGGTGAGCCCAATCGGCTGTTAAACAACAAGAAAATCTAGCACAGGCAAGCTTTACAGACAGTGCACTCATGTTCTGCACGAACGCCTGGAAAAAGTACACCCCGTTCCCGGTGAAGGTGGGACTCAAACTCGCGACCCATCCAAACACTTCATGCCCTTCCACATGAAGCTATTCGAACCATTCTCGGCAGTCATCCTGAGAGCCCTCATCGTCTTGAGGTGTCTGAAGGCCGGTCGTGCCGAGAGGGTCAATTCCACTGGACCTCTTCTCGGCGGGAGCGAGAGGCTATGTGTGCTTGAGATGCCTTGAGAGCGTTTGGGGTGGTGGTGGAGGCGAGATGTACAATGTCCACTGCACATATCTACGGGTCAGATCAAACACGACTTGCCAACCTAGAGACGGAGCTCTACAGCGTCTGTGAGCAGCGAAGTCACAACCCGATCTTAGCTGCCGCACTGTCGCTGTTCGCCGATTTGCTGTAATCTGCTCGGCAGTGGGACGCGTTAGGGCAAGATGAAGCTCTTCCGAGCGGGGTCGTGGCTGTGGCGATCACGTGGCACTGACCAAGCAGGGTCTGGGCCTATAGGCTGACTAGGAGCGTCCCCGCTCGGCCATCGGACACGTGAAATGTCGCTAATATTTCGTCACCGAACAGGGGTTGAATTAGCATGGGCTCTATGCATATCAGGCCTGGTGATATGGTCTGTATTTTTGCGAGGCGGTCGAATTCCGCACGGTCTCGGACCAACAGCGAGACGCCTTGAACACGAGCAGACCATGCATCGAAGCTGTCAGTTTATTGGAGATGCGTAGATTGATGAATCGATGCATAATAAGCAGACTCGACATCGCAGAGAACAGCGACCACTTGAGACGATTTGTTTGGTGTCATGTTTGGATGATGTGTGAGGAGAAGTTCTCGGATATTGCAACACCATTTCTTCAGTACAGCTGATAGTTATCGTGGACCACAACGTTTCGGCACCTCAATTTAACGTCTCTGTCGACTTTACGTCCGTTGTCCCTTTCCATCAAGCTTTTGCGACGTATTCGAGGATCCAGCTGTGCGGGATGGAAGGGTGTAGACCGTGGAAGGTTAGGAGAGTGCTAGGAGGGTTGTGGGAAGCGAAGCGGTTGTATGCTTCGAGTTCTGCGGGCAAGTAAGTGTTGTTCGATGCAGTCGGGGTTGAAGGATTTGCAGATTTTGGAAGGGGAGCTGTCAGTGGCGGGGAATTGGTAGATTGTTGAGGTGTAGGCTTGGCAGTTGAGGTTTTCGCAGGGGGTGGTTATAGACATGGTGGGTGGCTTGCTGTTGCTTGGGTAAGGATGGCGTTCTGAGGTTTGCATTCTTAATTATGTTCCCCTTTCAAAATGCAAGAACTTAGAGAGGATCGGTATGTGCCTGTGCAAGGTATCGTATAGTACTATGAGCCATTCTGATTCTGCAGCTGCATACAGATCTCGGACTCTTACGTTTTCATCGTCGCGGTCCCACTTCCATATTCGTACGAACTCGTAATCTTCGTGCCGCCACTTGGTAACTTCGCCCTCAAGATGGCACCAGGATGTACTCGCGAATCAACGCCAAAGTTCCAATCTGGTTGGTATGGCAGTTGGTTAATGTTCACATAGATGTAGCCATCAGCGCCGACACTTGCACCGTCCGGCCATATGATCCGTGGATCGCGGACGAAACCATGCGTAAGACCATCGTTCGGGTCGTAGTAGTAGATAGCGTTATGTTCAGGCATCAGTTGATAAATCAACCCATTGCTATCGCCTTCGAAGCCATTGCCGTCGCCGCCTCGTTGGCCCTGGAATGAGACGTTCGCGACAGCTCGGACTTCTGCCAACGGGTCTGAGTCGTCAACGCGGAGGTTCGCCGTTGGTACAGACCAGAGATCCTTTGTGGACAGTGGGCTGTAGTACAGTGTTTCGCCACCTGGACTGAGCTGAATGCCGTCGAGACCTTCTAGCTGCCATTGCACAGGCATGCCGCTCATGCGGAGGTAGAACGGATGGCCTTGGTATGACGGGACGTCGTTCCTGCCCCGCAATATAGATCTGTCCTGATTCAACCTTCTCCAAGTCTTGCCCGAGCCCAGATCGACCATGATGAAGCCCGGACGGCCTTCGTTGGAGCTATCTACGAGGTAGGCGATACCTTCACCGGTCGTGCCAGACAGCTCTGGATTGAAGTCGAATCGCAGGTCGTTGAGGTAGCTGTCGGGGTAGTGGACGTTCGCAGGGAAGGTGTAGGTCTTGTAGATAGTGTCGTCGGCCAAGCTGATCGCAACTAGCTTGGGACCGCCTGGCTGCCCATAAGGCATCGATGGCTCTTTCTGGGCATTGTGGACAGTCGGTCGACCGGTATCGAGCACCCAAAGCGTCTCGGGGCGTGAGGCTGTCTCGGAGGTGATGTAGACGGCTTGTACACTGATGAACGCTGATTCATTGTTCGAGTCGAATGGGATGCCGCCCAAGGTCGTATTGAGCTGGCTTGGTGGAAGGTTGAGTTCTGCCGATGGGTACGGCTTCTCCGCTGTCCTGTTGACGATGACGCCAAGTGTGTACTCGTAGTCGCCGCGGGTGTACGTTGCGAAGAGACGGCCGTCAGAGGCGACTGCTATGCCAATCGGCCATTGGTCGTAGTAGTAGTGCACTTCCTCCACCACAGGCCCATACGTTCCGTTGTCGACACGAAGGATGGTCTGTGAGTGATTCTGGTACGTGACCTGCGCAAGTGCGCTCCTTGCAGTAAGCAGTGCTGTGAGAGCTGAGAACAACATCTCGCCTGCTTCGTCTGTGGGCGAGGTTCAACAACCTACATTGTGGCTCATACTGTATACGACATGCTCGAGTCTTCGTCATCTCTGCGCATCAACAGATGTGCCTTGCATATTCTGTCGGCAAGACGGCACACATGTCGATCATACATATAGGCCGAGGCAGGAAGATCGAGATTATCGTCTAACGTTAGAACTAAAGGGAAGGTTTGCGGTGAACACCAACGCGTCCCCGGTAGAAACCTTCCTCGACGACAGTTGCTCTCTTGTTCTTGTTCTTGTTTTTCTTCTTCTTGTTCTTCTTCTTCATCTTCTTCTTTTGTTATCCATCATCACCATCATCATCATCATCATCGTCACCGCAGCGACATCTCCGACAGCGCCTCGTACAATGCAGCCGCGAAGACGCCGTCCCTACGCGCTGGTCTGCCAGATCGAACAAGAGGTAGGATGAAGCAACACGGTCTCGACAGAAACGAAGAACCACACGTCGCGCAGATATCGCAGGCAATTAGACGGTACCAATGTTGCTACAGATGTCCTGCTGGGATGATCAGCCGAAGCTGAGCGAAGCAGCGTCTTCTACGTGCATATCTCAGAAGAATGCAACACCATTTCGTCATTACAAAATTCAATCTGTTACGACACGAGAAGCGTGTATCTATCTTTGAGAGGTCTTCGGACTTGACGGTAGCACAACTTCCGAACACTGCACCTTCCACGACAGGGTTCCCCAGTGTCTGCGGGCACCACTATCCCACACAACCCTAAGATCTCTATCGACTGCTACTGCAATCAATTTCAACGAATACGAGGAGGCCCAAAATTTTCGGAACACACTGCCTAACCCCCTAGCCCTAACTCTTCCCAACCTGAATCCACTAATCGAGAGAGATATTATACCTTGTCGAGGCAAGTGCGCAGCCTCGAATGCTCGGAGCAGCCTCAAGATTATTCAAAGCTGAATTTGGTTCAAAGTCGAGTTCCAGATTCCAGACTTTGGAGGATCCAGCGCATAAGAGGGTGGTGTCCGAGGGTGGTGTCCGAGGATGGTGCCCCGAGACACTGGGGTAGGCTTCGAGAGTAAGTCTGGGAATGCTTGATGAAGTGAGACAGCATTTTGATCTTGAGCCTCCTGGCAATACGTCGATACTTGAACCGAAATAGCTGACAGTGTGGACGCTCCAGATTCAACTGACAATCGCCGGATGTCTACCGCCTCCGCAACCGACAACCAGCCCAAGCCAGCGTCCGCACTTAGCAAGGATCCTTACTCGCCCCTCTCACAAGCTTCTCCAGTCAAACCCCAGCAAGCGATGCTTGGCTATTCTGGCGCGTTGCTGAAAGCGGAGACATTGACTGCCGTCGTCCTCGTGGCTAACCGAGCTAACGTACAGTATCCTCGGGCACATCCAAGCGGTAGAAACGTGGCAGATAACGTGCGTGCGTAGTATGCAGGTAAGCGTGCGAGGTATATAGAGAGCATCCCTTGCTGATGCAGTTTTTCCTGACCTGTCGTCTGATTCTTTTCACACATTCGTGAGGACAGTCTGGGCACAGCACAAGATGGCGGAAAAGTCTTCGACTGAACAGATCGATGGTGTGGAGGCGAAGACAGACTTAAGCTATGGCGAGGTTTCGTGGACGGAAGAGGAGGAGACTCGAGTTCGCAGAAAACTGGATCTCCAACTCGTGCCCACGGTGACGGTGCTTTACCTGATGTACGGTGGAAGAGCACGATGTCGAGTTGGTCACCACTGACAGCAATGTTCATAGGTGCTTCATCGATCGAAGCAACATCGGAAACGCACGCATCCAAGGCATGTCCAAAGACCTCCATCTAGTGGGACACCGCTTCAATTGGGCACTCTCTGTCTTCTATATCATCTACATCCTCGTCGAAATACCCAGCAACGTCCTCTTGAAGAAGGTCGGGGCACGCTTCTACATCCCTTCGCTAATCATTGGCTTCGGGTTCGTCAGCATGTGCACCTCTTTCGTCCACAACTTCGACGAGCTCTGCGTCGCCAGAGCATTCCTAGGATTTTTTGAGGGAGGAACCATGCCCGGTATTGCGTTCTTCTTGTCAGCCTTTTACAAGCGTGAGGAGCTTTACTTCCGTGTTGGGATTTATGTCAGTGCGGCTTCCATGGCCGGTGCTTTTGGAGGTCTGCTAGCTATTGTACTGGCTCGTATCCCGGAATGGGGTGTTTCTTCTATGCGGATTCATACGTGGAGGAATATCTTCTTCTTTGAAGGTATTCTCACCATGATCCTCGGCTGCATCGCTCCCCTGATCCTCCCTCAGAGCCCGGAAACCTCTACCTGGCTCAACGACCGCGAAAAGTTCATAGCCGCTGAACGCATCCGCATCGAACACCGCGCCGAGGCCAACCAGCAAGTCTCGCCTAAGCACATTAAGCGCGCCCTCCGCAACGTCAACAACTACATCTGCGCCGCCGGTTTCCTCTTCGTAAACATCACAGTTCAGGGCCTTTCACTCTTCATGCCCACCATCCTCGAAGACCTAGGCTGGACCGCAACCAAAACACAGTTCTACTCCGTGCCTGTGTACGTGAGTGCATCGATTGTTGCGATTGCTGTCTCATTCATCAGTGATAAGACCAAGCGAAGAGGGGTGTACCTCGCCGCTTTCACAGTGTTCGGCATCACTGGCTTTGCACTTCTGCGCTGGACTACTGATCCTTGGGTAAAGTACGGCGCCGTGTATCTCTGCGCTATCGGCGCGTTCCCAGGAGGGCCAGGATTCCTGAGCTGGGGAATTAACAACGCCGCTGGCCCGGCCGTGCGAGCGGTATCGAGTGCATGGATCGTCACAATAGGCACTTTTGGAGGTATCATCGCCACATGGTCCTACTTATCTTCTGATGCGCCTAACTACCACATCGGCCATACCATCAACTTGACGGCACAGATCATTGTGCTGCTGCTGGGTATTGGCGGAATCTCGTATTGTATTTGGGAGAATAGGTTGAGGGCGAGGGGAGGGAGGGACGACCGCTTGCAGGGACTCAGCGAGGAGGAAATCGCGGATCTAGGTTATAGGTATGTTCGAGAACGGACAATTGTTGTTGAGGCCTCGACTGACATGTGTGCAGGCATCCTGATTTTCGATACATTTCTTAGCCGAAGGTGTACTCTTACGAACTTGATGATAGCATCAGAAACGTATCTCAACGATTCACGTTCAAGACTGGCATCGTCCTCATGATCTTGGCAGTACCTGGAAGCAGTACTAACACGAGAAAACAATCATATCCGTCTTTTGCTTACGGTCTTCAGATATATCCTCTGCATACAGCCCAAGGTGTGCCACCATGCTTTCGTATTGCCATGAAGTTGGCCTTATCGAAGTATTGCTCAGCAGGCTATCAACGATCTGGCGTGAGAGGTATAGCATGACTTCCTGGCAATACGAAAGCGTGGTGGAACACGTTAGTACTTAGGGCCAAGAGCAACGCCATTGGCAGGAGTGGGCTGCGGAACGGAGATGATGTGGCGTCGGCCAGACTGATTGGCGTTAAGTAGAAAGGTACGCCACTCTTCACTTCTAAGAGTCTTGCTGCACTGGAAAAGTTGACTGCAGACAGATATCCATTGCGACCATGCTGAGTTAGGTCCCACTAAAATCTTCGAGGCTGGACACCAATTTGTTCCTGACTTCTTCCATGAATCACTGCTGTACTGTTGTATGCTTATGCTCTTTCCTGCCAATGCTTCGAGAGCTCAAAGTGTAATGGCACACTAACATACTAGACATGGCGCTTAGGCTGAAAATGGGCGAGTACCAAACGCTACTGGTAACTCCTTGATCGATATCAGGAAGTTGAGACGTCAAAACGTGCTCGACTGCTTGAGGCAGATCATATACCAAAGGATCCCCTCGCCTGACAGCAATCGTACAGCATCATTTACCGAATGCTCGTGTACACGTCGACGTAATGCAGTCTTCCACACTCTTTCAGGCTCTACTTCTGGGAACAATTACGATCTTCGGCTGCAATGCTGCAGTCGTTGAACGCGGTGCGCCTCGAGCCTACTGTCCACGGTCCAACCCCGTTGTCAACAGCCTGAAAGGCTCAGCAGCAGCAACTTCGTTCTGCGGATGGTACCATCCTGCTTTTAAACAGACGAACACTATCTACAAAACCATCGATCTTCCCCAGGTTTCGACTTTGCTCGTAACAACAAAGAAGGGCACAGCTTTCGTTACGCTCCCTGCGGTTACAAAGACAATCGTAGCTCCTGCTACGATCACCACCTCATCAACCACAACGGCGATGTCCACGGATGTAGTCGGCGCGACAATTGTGCAAACATCGACCTATACCGAAATTCGAACGGCGACGACCTCAGCGACAGTGACTATTTGCATTGCAGGTCCTGCAAAGCGTAGTGCACCTCGAAATGTTCCAGACTGTTTAGAGAAGCTATTCGACTTGGAGCTTAAGAACGCATGTTCGTGTCTGAGAATTCCAGCAAAGACAACAACTATCATTGTGACGCGGACTGCCAAGTGCAGCAGAACTGTAACATCTCGAGTGACGGTAAGCATAGCATGCTATTCACGGCGCTTCCTGCAACATCTGACTTTATATCTAGGCGAAATCAACAGTAACCGTCCAGCCAACGACCACTTCCTTCACAACTCCAACCAGCTTGGTCACCATAATTCACACGAATCGGTTCACGCAAACCGCTACAAGCACGACTCAAACCGTTGTTACTTCGACTAGCACCACCGTCACTACCCTGACCTCCACAGGCACCATATCTCCACCACAAGCAACAAATCTTATAGCAAACGGCGACTTCCAAACCGGCGACCTCACCTTTTGGTCTCCAAACTCAGGTTCCGTCAGTGTCGCAGCTGAACTCAATGACGCGTCCAACTTCGTCGCAGTGCTGAGCCAGGCATGCCCACCCGAAAGCAACGCAGTGCTCGCGCAATTTTACCGAGGCACCGTGTCAGGCCAAGAGACCACCATCTCCTATGACTACACTTATGTGTCAAATTCAGGCACGAGGGGAGGCTGTGTGCTGCAGGTCCAGAACGACCAGAGCGAAGTGGTCACGCACGAATTCAACGAGACTACTCTTGGCCAGAAGCAGAATGTCGTCAGAACGTTCACGGCTACTACGGATGTGGCTTACTTGTACTTCAGGGTTCAGTGTTATTTGTATAATAGTGAAGCGGCTACGGAGTGGGATGCTGGGGTGGTCAATGTGGATAATGTGTCGATTGTTGGGAGTCAAGGTGTTTGTCCGGCGGATAGTGGAGACAGTCAGTGAACAGCTCTGGGCAGAGGTACTCAACGAACTGTTTCTACCTGCGACAGCGTTCGAAATTGGATGTCGACCGCGACACGGGGCCTTTCGAAGGCGGATGCGGTGACCTGGATCTCTTCGGGTAAGATCCCGTGTTTCCCAAGTCGGATGGCATATAAATGGTCCCCAGCCAAGGCTACCATTCATTCCGAGCGTTTATGGATACGAAATCTGTGACACGCTCTCAAGGGATGTACGAGATGTTCCTGGAGCTCCGAGTCTGTTGAAGAACAATCAGGTACGCATTTTGCGTCTTCAACTTCTACTTTGTGCGCAGGAACTGGCCAAGCCGCTCCGACCGAGTGAACGAGCGGCGAGGCTGATGTGAAGATACATGTGCAGTGTCAAAAACATACTGCCCACTGCTGCCAACCGGTCGAATCGGCCGGGCTCTTGCGCGAAGTCCCGGCCTCATAGACAGCATAGAGACATAAAAGAGCGATCCGCCATCGCACGCCATCGCCATGCTCAGTATACCAAGACATTCCAGAGCCTCGTTGACTTCCAAATGCATTTCGACGGCATCAATGCTTCAAAGCTTGACCTGAAGCATGATCACGATTATCTAAGCCAAAACACAGGGCATAATCAAAGTCAGGCGAGCAAATGAATTATTCTCGACAGTCCGTGCCTAGAAGGTGTGATCATCCAGCAGTCTAAGGAGCAGCTGCGCTGCAGCAATAGAGTATATTATCATTCACATCACGAGAATCGATACACTCGTCTTCCTCGAACATACTACCAACAGGCAATTCAAGCACATCGACGCTCTCCTCGCCACATTGGCCGTCTAAAGCACGCTGACTGCACCAACCCCACAGGCTAGTCGTCTTCGCTATCGACTGACAGCTCAAATACTGATGCGCCAACAGGTCGAGCCCAACACCCTCGCAGCTCGTAGCGAGCGAGGCTTGCTCGACGTACGGTGACCTCTTCTCTTACTATAATTTTGCTCACAACGCACGGAAATACTACAACGGCGACGGTCGTTTAGATCTACGAACTCTCTGGTATCTCAAAGCTGCTAAGCAACTCTTCGACCAGAACGATAACGACGAAGATGACGAGGCGAGTGGTAACAATTTCTCCTTCGGCTTTGCTCGTGTTAATTCTCCATGCAGGCATAGAGCCAGCTCAAGCCGCGCTTTGAAGAAGGCCTGCAACGCTCGAAGGGTGTGGATTTCAAGGGAGTCGATTGGACCAATATTGACAACGACGATGACGACGATAAATTCTATGACGATGGAGAGTCCGATGCCGAAGATTAGAAGAAGTTGTTGTTGTTGTTGAACGGTTTGGGAGATAAGAACAGGCGATGAATGAGGTAGGGACTTGTGGGTGGGATCAAGAGCAATGTAATCCAGGAGTTGGGGCCCTCACGCGTCTATACACACCGCCATGGGCCCGATCGTAATCCACCGGACTCTCAGAGCCTGATTCGCCTCTTTAACTACGACGATAATTACAGATCTCCGGTTGGCTACAACGGGATATAGAGTGAATCACGATCGAAGCTGCAGGTTGAGTGTAAGGAGGTCCGATCGTAACCCACCAGATTCCCCACCTCCGACTCGCTGCTTTAGCTCCAATATTAATCGCCAACCACGGTGTCTCAAGGTTTAATATTGAGTGATTCTGCAACTTCAAGGGCTCCAGACATAGTCGGTAGTAGTTGACAAGCTTCTTTGGCTCCGGTTGGTCGGACCAGGAGTGTGGTGGGTAACGAGCGGACGTGTAAAAAGACTGTAGCTGGCAGATGCTCGGTAGTCTGAGTTACAGGAGATGTACGTATCTGATTTGTTACCGAACGCCCCGACGCCTGATCTAGCCGTGCGCTAAGCTCCATAATAAAGCACGGGCTGACAAGCATAATGGTATTTGCTTGTTTTGACGCCAGAGACTGGTTGCACTTCCTTCTCGCACTTCGGAATATGCGGTAGCTGTCAGATAAGGTGGTGTACAATTTCCGAACCATTTTGTACTACATCCTGCATTTGTCGACGTATCGTATATATTACTTTACGCTAGTAAGTGCTTTACAATCTATCGACTTAGGATTTAATAAATGGTTGATCCTGATTCTCCGACATATCGACGCCTGTAGCGTCTAAAACCCCACCGGGAGGCAAACGGGGATCTATAGGGGTGTGCCCCTCATACACTCGGCAATAGGAAGGAGTTCCGCTCTCTCGAGAACCTCAGCTGACGATGAACTGATAGATCGACGCCGCTAGCACCCCAGAGGTGCATCTCTTTGTACAGTATGAGGTTGGCGTCCACCGCCGCGGAAGGAGGTAAGGGTTCGTCCTCTTCGTCGTGCATGCGCTGCATGGGCGCGAGGGTCAAATAGATGATGGCTTCGTTCGAATGTCTTCGTGTCGGACGTACTACATCCGTGATGTCAGCAGGATTACGAGATAGTTATTGAAAATCGTGTGACTCGCTCGGTCACCTACAGGGGTGACAGTCGGATCATTGCTTACAACACGAGTAGCCCTCACGTATTGCCTAATCTTCCCAAACAGGCTTGTAAGTGAAGGCCACTTGCACTATATTACCGGGGAGTGCAACTTGACTGTGTCGACTGACTGTGTCGACTCAGGTTGGCCACCCATTCAATCCGGAACGGCGCTGCACCAGCTCTGACTTTGCGAGCATCAAATGCATTTGCAAGCTTCTCAAGTAGATCTGTGTAGCCCGCGTCCCCATTTCCTAGTCGACAGCCTAGTTGAACAGATTGTGCATCGCCATACTTGAAGTGAGTAGGTTATGGGTCCGTGCCCGTGCACAAGCTGGTTCCATAGCGGTCTTTCGTCCACCTTCGTAGAACACAACACAATCCAGACACGCACCACACATCAAGTTCTGTAGCTACAGTGCTGATTTCGTATCGACGCTCGTCTGGGACTCCACTTGTAGGAGTGCTGAGGACGCATATTGAGCCAGCAAGATGTCCTTAAATAAAGCTCATCGTGTGAGACGGCGTCCTTCTTTCCACGTCAGGATCTTTACTACTTCGCACCCTCGGTACTGTGATTGGCGCGTACTGCGGCTTCATGGATTCTGGAATGACATGGATCTGAATTGCAAGAGACGTCGCGATACAACAGATGGAGTTGAGACGAAGAGCTGCGTCTTGATGTATTCGTTTCTCATCAACGTCACTAATGGAAAGTGACGTTGATTTCGCCGAAGCCGGGGTTTGTCTCTGAAGGAGGAAATTGGCTGAGGACGTAGTCACGGTGGGGTCGTGCGCTTGCGTATCCAACCAGGGATGATTGGTAGAGTGCTGGCATGTTGTGAAGGTTCCCTCGATGTGGTATCGATGAGGGTTGTTGTCTGGGTTGGTGCGTGGGAGCCTTGCTGATGTTTCGGAAGGCTTTTGGAAAAGCGTAGAGTCATTGTGTACAAGGTCGTCAGGATGGGTTGATGTCGTTGTGTTGAAGTTGTTGAAGAGTTGTGTCAAGTGGGGTCTCGCATATCGTGGTCTGCTCGTAGTGGTAGCTTATAGACCTCTCGGTTCGTGTGTTCGAGGCTGGGGATGTTGCTTTGATCAAGTGCAAGAAAGAAGCTTTGAGGTACTCACCTATGTGAATGCCCTACCTCGTTGAATACTGTAAAGGTGTCTGACCTGGAGAATATTAGTAGTCACGACATTGATAGCGTTGCAAGCTGTTCACAAGGTGGCGTCCAGTCATGGGGGCCGTCAATATAAGGCTATTAACTAGAGCATTGCAGGGCAGTAGCGTGAGCCGTAATGATGAAGTTCGTCAGAAATGACGAGACTCCATAGCACGGGTATGCTGTCACAGAGCAATAAACCTCGGGCCGTAAAGGCAATTGTCTGGCCAGTGCAAGCAGTTTATTTATCCGCTCTCTTCCGATTTTTAGAGATTTACCTCACCCTCGTAGCCCGCAACATGCATAAAGTTCGCCCGCAACGCAGTGATACTCGTCTCACCCTCCTTGACCGCCCATCCATCCGATCCAGGCCCATGCTTCTGCACGCTCTCGTACACATCGGTGAACCGCGGTGCCCACTTGAAATGCCTGTGTCGCCATTTTCCCTTCTGCGAAGCACCCTGACCCTCCTCACCATCAGCTTCCTGACGACTCTCCTGCCGTCTCAATTCAGCTTCTTCCGACTCTGGATCATCCACACTACTTCCTTGCGGGAGTTCCTGGAAACAAGCGCCATGCTGCCACTGATTCTGCAGCATACTCGTCCACGAGACGCGGGACTTGAGCACCCCCGCCTTGACAGGGACATTCACGCTATAAAGCTGCGACGCCTCCCAGCTAGCATTTTTCGCAAGGTACTCGCAGACTCTCACACTTTGCTGACAACTCTCCGCCACCACATCGGGATCATTCTTACTATCCTGTGGAGGGCTCTGATTAGCTGCATCGCTATGGGGGAGCCACTTGTCCTTGCAACTTACGAAGAAGGCAAATGATAAAGCAATGGCGCGGTGACCGCAGACGCTGGCTTCGAGAGCGGCGCCGAGGGTGCCGGAGGAAAGAGCGAAGACAGCGGTGGTATTGCGGCCGTAATTGGGGCCGGAGATGACGAGGTCGATGGGGCCACGGTCTTCGAAGAAATGGGAGATGCCCAGCTGGGAGCAGCCGGCGGGCGTGGAGTTGCAGAGGACCCATGGGTAGCGGCCATCGTCGCCGACAGAGGTTGAAGCAGAGTGCTTCTCCGGGGCTGTTTTGGGTGGCCAGTAGAAGGAAGTTTGCACGTCTTGGCCGACCATGTGGGCTTTGCCGATCCAGGAGCGTTGGCTGTCGGGGATGATGACGGAGACAGTGTGGCCTGCTTTCTCTAAAGCATTGACGAAAGGGAGGATGTAGGGGGATGAGGTGGAGGAGGGAGGTCCATCGTCGTTAGTGACCTGCAGGACGCATTAGTAACGATATATACGATCAAAAGTATGTTTAAGCAGTACAAGAATGTGCATGTTGTCAATGACGATGTGTTTTCAGTATCGAGTCTCCAATGACATGTGGATGGAGAGAAGGTTCTTCTGAGAGAGCAACGATCCTTGAAGTGGTGGCTATGACAGGAAAGGCTTCTGAATGTAATGAGATTGTTGTCAAATGTACATGGACATGAGGTGTACAAAATCAATCTCGCCGTCGTCACACAATCCCGATCCCGGACCGAGATCCCGCCTCGCCTCTCGCCGTCACATAGAGCAGTATATACGCAATCCACTTCATCCATATGAGACCGTTGTTGCTCTGCGCCCTCTTATGTGTGAAGTCTTCCAGTACACGTCAACATGTTTATCTTCCGGCATGGTGGACGATATGCTGCGTCGATGGTACGCTCCGTTGCCACGAAACGATACGCGTCGAACATCTCGATACCTTTCGCGCCGCCGCCCTTCCCAGTAATTGAGTCCTGTCCGAGTCCAACGTGCGGTTGTCGAGAAGCACCAGCAGGACTCGATATCGAACGCGAACAGAACATCAACGGATCTATGGCCACGTACGCCGAGCAGATTCTGATCAGTACGGGGCGTGACGACTGGAAGAGCAAGATAGAAGATGACGAGGAGGCAGTCTTGGTCAGACAGCTGAAGAAGTATCTGACAAGAGGCGGCAAATATGCTGATGTGCGTAGGAGATGCATGTCTACCTGTAACACAGAGACTGATAAGTATACGGTAGCCATATCACAATGTCATGATCACGAATTCTTCCTTCCGTCCATCCACAAAAGCTTCACAACCTGACAGCAGTAGAGCGCTTGCGTCCGATACAGCAGAGTCATCAACTCCGACAGCAGCATCTACAGACACCGCGCCCTCCGCCTCCGCATACCTCCTCCCCAGCTTTCGGTACATCCCCACCATACTCACCGACGACACCTCCATCGAATCCTTTATCAAAGCCTTCATCCTCCCCGAAAAGCTCCACAACTCCTACTCCTCCCTCCCTCCTGACCAACGCTACCATCTCCTCCGACAACCAGAACACCAAAACCACTTCACTTCCCTTTCCGTAACCGACATTCTAATCCTCATTTGCGGCCACGGCAACCGAGACGAACGCTGCGGAAAGCTAAGCCGCGTCCTCATACCCGAATTCAAAGAGAAGCTACGGACACAGAATATCGAGATCGAAAGGGTGCCGGGAAGAGGGCAAGAGGACGGGATGACGGCGAGGGTTGCGTCGATTTCACATATTGGTGGGCACAAGTGGGCGGGGAATGTGATTATCTATATCCCGCCGAACTATGAGGGGCATGCGCTGGCTGGGAAGGGGATTTGGTATGGAAGAGTTGGGCCGGAGCATGTTGAGGGGATTGTGAGGGAGACGGTTGTGGGCGGCAAGGTTATTAGGGAGTTGTTCAGGGGTGGAGTTGCGAAGGGTGGGGAGGTGTTGAGGCTCTGAAGTGTCAAGACAGCGTTGTTCAGCTTCCTGGCGCTCGTTGATCTGGTGGAGATGTCCGCGATCATCGTGACCTCCGTACACATCATCTCGGGCTCACCTTACCGTCAAGGACTGCAAACTGTCAAACTCGGGATCGTCATCATCAAGTTGACAGAGGCACTCGGGTACCCGCAGCTCGATCCGTAAGAAGCCGTCATTAATCTTGCCATTTGTTACAATCAGGCCAAAGCGTACTCTTTCCGCGTGGCGAACCCTTTCCCGGCAAGGACTCTACAAGAAAAGCCGCTCTAACAATATGAGCTCCCGCGATGGCTTGCAGGATGGCAGGCAACAGATAAAAGCAGAAGGCTCACGGTGCACCGAGCGCTGGGCCAAACTTATCCGCTTTACTGTGGTCATTCCGACTGACATTCGCCTTCTCGCTGCCCATTCCATATTCCCACCACTCCAGGATGCTTACTGCCACATCGTTCCGGCTTTGACTAGTGCTGCTCTGTCAACTGCTAGGCCCTCAAAGGAGACCTCATTCTCCAGCAAAGCTCCGTGTTCGCAGTCAGAGCACGTCGAGGAGGACTGCACTTCCCTCACAACATCAGCGGCACGGACGCAGCCGGGGAATGGGACACCGGTTCCTGCACGGCTCCCTCGTCCCCGGTGCAGAACAAGTCGAATCGCGATCAGCTCGAGGCACAGTTCGGCAGCGGACTCACGATGAACGACGATGGCTCTACACGGGAGACGACCGAAGCTGAGCGTGGACGTCTCTTGGACATCCTTGGGCCGTTCATGGAGAGAGGTACTGAGTGAGCTCTGTGAGCCAAATTTCTTGCTTGGGGAACGACGTGGCGTGGTTACATCGCAAATATGTCAGTGATGTGGAGACGTCGGAGAATATTTGCAAGTCATTCCCAGGGATGGGACTGTTCGGGAGGATGAGGAGAGGATTATAAGGCGAATCTTAGGGCTTGGGTCCGGTGACATCCCGAGAGTTCTCTGATGCGATTTGCGAAAGGCGGCGGGCTTGCGGAAGACTGGCCGCGATGCACGTGGAGGTGTATTCTAGGGGTGCTCTTTCGGCGGGAGTCCGTGGGCATGGAAATGCTCTGGCCAGCATACATCGTCAGCTCCACTCCGCTTTGTCCGGTGTACGATGCATCTGCATGCATGAAGCAGAGAGAAACAATCTCGCGAGACAGGGGAAGTTCTGAGGCTGTATCTGCCTTGATGAGGAAGAAACTGAAGTTTCGCATTCGCCATTTGTTCCATACCGACACGCCATGTACTTGCTTGGAGAAAACCAGTTGTATGCCAAAGGGTTGGAGGTCGCGCTCGCGCCCTCACTCAGTAATGATCCCTCCGCAGGCGCAGGTCTTTATACTGGCGTGGAGACTTGGGAAGCGATATTGCTCAACTCTACCAAGTAGTCTTATCTTGCCTTGCCCCCGGCTGCTCCGTCTCTTCCCGTGCTCATCGACCGCGCTTTGCCTTTGATTTCCCTCTCGCCCCGGCCATTTTTCTTTCAGTGTAGTTACTGCTGGAGGCTGGCTTCGATGATGTTCTGCTGGCTGGTCTGTTGAGGAGACGGGTCGAAGTCTGGTCCCACGACTCCGGCCATGGCCGCTGCGATGTCCACAAGCTTCTCCCACTCAATCTTAACGAAATCGAATGGTACCAGAGCTTCGGGAATAGACTGACCCAGATATGGCTGTCCCTCCCCGTCCTTGGTCAGCCCGTGGAAGTTTCGGCCTTTGACTTCCATCTGGTTGCAGCTGATTTGCTCCAACTCGCAGCTGGTGATCTCGATATCCTCCAGGTGGGTGTTGAAGAGCTTGATGGAGCTCAGATCGGTGCCGGTGATGTGGACGTTTCGCAGGATGCAGCCCTCGATCTCTATGTTGTAACAGACGCCACCTGCGATCACGACGCCGGAGGTGAAGCTACCCTTGATGCTCACGTCGATCGGATCAACGTCGATGTACACGATATCTTCTCCACCGTTGGTGTTGCTGCCATTGATGAGCTTGTCCTTGTGGCAGGCAGGCTTGTTAGCCGGCTCAGCGACCTTGGTCGGCTCGTCATCGCCACCGGTAAGCAGGCCGTCGTGGCTGACAACGTCAGTTATGCAACACACTTGCAATATGAATACTCACTCGTCTGCAGCTCTTAATTTGCCCTTTTCAGGCTTGTTGACGGTCTCTGACACGGCATCCTGGACCACTGGGCTGCTTGCTGAGAAATCGGTCACAGCAACGGCGGCTGGATCATCAGACGATGACGAGGCGGTGGCCACCTTCTGCGGGACGAATTTGGCGGCTGCTCGTGCTGCTCGTGCTGCTGGGTGGTCCACATAACGCGGAGTTGGAAACTTCGGTGGAGGCGGTGGTGGTGAAGGATGATCGCATGGTGTCTCCGGGCAGGTGCAGACCAATAGCTGCTTCTTGAGCACCATGACTGACGATGGTCACACAAATAGTGCAGAGGTTTACGTGGACTGTAATTTGTGTGGTATGGAGTTCAAAGTCGTTGGAAGTCTTTAGGAAGCACTTCAAACAAGGTGACGGCATTTGCCTGCAGGAAGGAGCACGGACACAGCCGCACAATGAGTTTCGCATGTGAAAGCTGTTCCGTGACTTCACTCGACGCCCACCTTCTTCCACCGCTCTCGACGCCATTGCAGATCGACTCCAAGCATAGCATCCATTGGTTTCTAGAGCTAACCATGATTTCCTTATCACCGAGCATGACCTGGCATGCTTTGGGCAACCCAGTATCAACTCCAATGACGATCGAGCGTTGACCCTCAAGCCTATTATGCGAAATAAGGCATCGCAACGCGGTAATTGCCTTCTTATTTCCCCCATACCGATTGAGAGCAGTCTCGTATGGTCGGGTATCGGCTTCCGTGGGGTGCAAGCCCACGCATGAAAAGACAACAAACTTGTAAGCTTCCGCCCCTGGCCAGCCACAGCCCTTGGCAGCAAACCGCCAGTCCACACACCACAAAGCTTAATTCTGCATCATAACCTCCTCAACCTCCATCAATCAGCATAACTGCGACTCCTTGGCGCAGTGATAGCGCGTCTGGTTGACGTTTCCTGGCTGGGTCCTCTGACGGCCGATGCGACCCGGGAAAGTCCAGAAACTCGTTGGTTCAACTCCAACAGGAATCAACATGAGCATATGCAAAGTGTACAACCTTTTTGCCATTGTATGGTTTTTAAGTCTTCTTTTGTTGTGGCCATCGTCCCAGTAGCCGCGCTCGTCCAGCACCCCAGATCGCTCTCGTCCAAATCGTGGACTATCCACTGGTCCAATGCGGTGATGCCTTTGTGGGTAACCCATCAACTACTACAGTAGTCAATAATATCCGGAATTGGCTCTGACGTGTCTTTCGAGAGTCTGCGCTTCGATGCCCACCTCTCTTCTCAACACTCACTTTTACCTCTATAAGCTACCATCCTATCCACGGCCTCATAAATCTCCAATGATCAAACAGCAGTATCGACAGCCAATGCGCCCCTGCTGAGCCTGGGGGGCCAATAGAAGCCATTTTGTAGGGTCGCCCACGACGTCAGTGCAGATGTGTCGACTTCGGAAGTGTTTGTGCTTCACCGAATTCTCCATCGTCTTTGATCCCCAGTCTATTGCCAACAAGTGCTGTGTGAAAGCTGCGGCATCTGCGGTCCGCGGTGCCATTCCTGCAGCCTAGGATATAACTCCTTGCATGACTCCCAAGTTCCAAGCAGAAACTTGCATTCCTTGACTCACACCTTACCTCCTTATACATCTGCCTCATACAATACACCACATTCCCAGCTTCCGTAGCTCAACGGCAGAGCGTGCGATTGCAGCTCGCAAGGTTACTTGTTCGAATCAGGTCGGGAGCTTCTCTTTTGGTCCTTTTTCACGTCGGTCGCAAAGTTCCTGCAAGCACAAGCGTTTTCCAGGCTTTTAGCGATGCTCGTTCGCACGTAGAGCTGTCGATACTGCCTCGAAGGCTTGAGCAGAAAACGAGTTCAGTCATATATCGTCCGGGACAATCATCGATCGTGACCGTATATGATCCCCAACGAGCGTCCTTTGCATCGTTCTTCCAACTCTCCCCAACCCCGTCTTCACCCGGCCCCCTATCTGCCCTCTTTTCCCTACGTCTGACACAACCCTAAATTCCTCGTCCAAAATCTAAAAGCATACTTATCCCCACATCAATACATAACAAACCTCCTCAAGCGATCCAAACAGCGTTCAAGGCGGTAACGGCCATTGATGTAGTCGTCCGGGAAGATGCATCCAAGGCCATTAGCATCGTAATCTTCAGCGCCTTCTTCGCCGCGCGGGATGAGGGCCAGAGAGGCAGCGGTCTGGAGGGGAAATGTGTTACTAGGTTGGGACGGCGTAGTATGGAAGTAGGGGAACGCATACGTCTTGACCAGCTTCGGCGCGGGCTATGATGGCCGCGGCGTTCTGGGTAGATGTGGATATTAGTCAGGCTGTTGAAATGTCTAGGCGTGGTGAGTGACGTACGTCCTCAGTTAGGACTGGGAGGGCTGCGATGCCGGTGATGGCGATAGAAGCCAGGGCAATGGTGACGAGATTGAACTCGATTGTGTCTCTCTGAGTGCATGGCCTGGAGGAGATCGTGCTGTTATTGTACGTAGTGTCAATATGAAGGGACGAATACTTGTAGAGGTGGTTGATGATCCAGAAATTGATCATGAGAAGGGCGGCGTAGTTACACATCTCGCTCACACCACAAATACCAAGTTTGCCGCGAAGGACTGTTCGTCGACGGCCTCGAAGACGATGTGAAGCCTTCCTCGTACTTTGCCTCGTTTCGAATATCCATCAGAATAGAAGAAGTCGTCCGGAACATTCAAACATCCAAAGCTGTTAGTCAGGCTGCGAGTCGCCTACTGTTGCTTGAGTCATCCTGCGCTCGAAAGTAGTCCTTGCACATGAACGCGAACGATGACCGAGCGGCCGAGCAATCAGAGAGCACTGCTGTACTGACACAAGGAAGCTGCCTCAACAGGCTGAAAAGCAAACGTTGATCATATGCACATACCCTTATAGTAAGATGTAATTGCTCAAGAGTAGTCAAACCTGTCCGGCAGAATGACCGGAGCAGCCAGGGTCCAACTAAAAATACCGTAGCACACCCACGCACTCACAATCTTCACCCAGCTGGCCCAGTATGTGCGCCCAACAGGCTGGAAGTCATCGCCTCTCTGATCCAAAGGTTGGTCACCACCGATGTTCTGTGTCAAAAGTGTCGCAACCCATGCTGTAGCAAGCATGAAGATAATGTGGAACAGCGAGTAGTTATACTGCGTCCTTTGCTTCTCATCGTCGTTCTTGTGTTTGCCAGTATCGACGTCATCGTCTTCGTCGTCACTTTCGTCTAGTGCCGACGCTGGTAAGGCGCCGGACTCGACTGCACGCCGGAGCGCTTCCTGTCGCATCTCGCGTCGACTTTCTGGCTGGGTGTCGACCATTCCATGACCGACCTCATCATCCAAGGCCACTGATTGGTAGCCTGGCTTTCCGGTGCCTAATGCTAGCCCGAGTGTCGCAGCTCTTGTCGTTGTGTAAGCGCAAGTGATGAAGGTGACTACAGCACCAATGACGATGCTAGCCTTGCGTGTACCAGTCGCGCGGACCAGCGGGTTGCATTGCTTATCATCCGGTTCCATAGCCACGGCACTGAGGGTGAGGTAGGTACAGTAGATCGACACAATGGCTGCTTGAGCTAGGCCAGCTCGTGGGTTGACAGCTTGGATGCTGGGGTGGATGGAAATGATGCTGACTCCGATGAAGAAGATCAGGTTAAGCTAGGATGTGTCAGCGGTGTTTCACGCATCATGATTCAAAATGCTTACTGTAATAGCTGCCTGGTTCATGGAGCATCCGCTGTTAGCAAAGTAGATGTACATGACGATTGTCATGGCCAAGCTGCCCAAGTACATGCCCATGGTCGATCCAATGAGGAGACCTCTCCACATGCCCGAGTCTGTATCCTCGATCTTCTCGATGCAGTACTCGGCAAAGGTGTGTGCCAGGTCGACCAGCAGGACAAGGCCAAGGAGCAAGAACAAGATGGCGCCGACGAGGGCGACATAGTTGCCCCAGACCTCGAAGAAGTCGTTTGGTATCAAGAAGCTCAGCACGATCAGGCCCAACCACACAATCAACTTTGGTCCCCAATAGCCATTCTGTAATGCAGCGCGCTTGTCTTTCGAGTTGTTGACTCCCAGCAGCAGGACGGCGTGGAAGGCGTGGAAGAGGCCGAGGGCGAAGTTGATGCGGTGGACGGCAGCGAAGCCGAAACATTCGTGGGAGAAGCAGTTGATCGTGACATAGTCAAGGAGGACTTTCTGCAGTTTCTTGATGGCCCAAGGCGTGAGCATGACCCAGGACAGCAGTGAATTGAGGAGGAGGATAACAGCGTAGGCGATTCGGGTTGCGATCGAATTGTTGCATTTCCCGCAGGCGGAGCATACTGCGCTACAGGTAGCCTGTCATGTCATATATAATCAGCATCGCCTCGTAATCGTCCGGTATGGTCATCGTCCGTACAGCACCGCAGCAACTTGCTGCAAACGTCATGAGCTGTTTCGCGGTCAGTAGGCGCCGGAGCAGCCAGGACTTCGCTCATGCTCACCGTTCCCACGCTGGGGACCGCCAGTAATGGTAGCGACAGCAATGCACCCATTCTGAGAGATGCGCACAGTGTACAGGATGTGCTTGTGCAGCGACGATGTTGAAACCTGACGCCTGCTTCACCATGATGAAGGAAGCAGTACCCAGCATACCCAGCACTCACGTGCCCTGAGACACCCTTTGTCACGTTATGTATAATGTCTTACCTCAGCAAGCTCAGACGCTTCCCCTCGGCTCGGCACCCTTTCGCTCCGTTCAGCACGGTTCAGCACCGTTCAGCTAATCGGGTAATTCCGCACCAGCGAGCCTTGGCGAAGCGTCTAAGATCGAATAGGGCTTGTTTTAGTGCAGCTTAAAGCTATTATTAACGACTAATGGGTTGTATTAACCTTAGGTTTAGGGGGGGGGTCCCTTAGGTCTAACTTACCTAAATTCATTTAGGTTTAATT
>LIHB01000011.1:0-16715 GCA_001297265.1 Mycosphaerella arachidis
TACTCCTACTTAACGAGAATAAATCTCGATCGAACGAAGGTTATCTAACTCGTTAGTTAACTTAGTAAGATTATAGGTTTAACTAAACCTAATATATATCTCTTACGCTTCTACGTAGTACTACCTATAAAAAGATAGGTAGGCTTTATAGCGCGGGAAGAATAGGTCGTACCTAACTAAATAAACCGCGTTATATCCCGACTATATTATTACGTACTATAGGTATCTTACGAGATAGTAGAGTACTAGATACGGTCGGTAGTAGTATAGCCGAGGAGGTAGAGGCTATAGAGTCTTAGTATAGTACGCTAGAGAATAATAATACTACGCCTATATATATCTAGTCTTATATAGCCTTCTTTTATACCCGTCGTTACGCCGTACTCGCTATCTTCCTTATAGTACGTTCCTATTTCTACTACCGCTCCTCTTTCTCTATAAGAGGTAGCTTACGCTAATCTTTAGGTAGTATCCTATATAGGAAGCGTACGGTAGGACGATAAGAGGGCGTAAAACTCTTAAAAGAGTAAGAGGGCGTAATATATTATAAGTAGAGCTAGTATAGACGAGGTAGATAAGGAATAACGACAAAAGAATAGTAAGTTTTAGTACGCTTCTAAAACTAAGTAGTTTAGGTATACTCCTAAAAATATTATTATATATTATTAGGTAGTTAAATAGGACTATACTATACTAAGAAGGTAGGTAGGACCGTACTCTACCCTATCCGCTTAATAGATAATCTACTTAGTAATTTAGAAATCCGCGTATAGTACGGGCTTCTTAGCGTACCTAAGCGTCTAAATAGATAACTATAAATAAGAGGGTCCTCTATATAATATCGTATAGGCCTTCTAGACTAGATTATAGTACCTAAGGTAATCGTAAAGGAGCTTATAGTATATAAGCTATACTCGGGTAGTACTACCGAGATAAGAGTAAAGTCTAAAGTAATAATAGTAATAATAATACTACTACTATATTAGCTAGACCTAACTCGACCTCTTCTAGTAACTAAAAATTTAAGAACGGTATAAGGTAGTCGTTTATACTAGTATAATACTATTAGCTAATATAGCGTATAAGCTATACTCTAGTAGTACTACTATAGTAGGGGTAAAGTCTAGAGAAATAAAGGTAATAATAATACTACTACTAAAGCTACTATAACTAGCTTAACCTCTAGTACCTACGTAGTAAAGAATAGTACTCGTACTATTTAGTAAGCGAGCCCTACGCTTATCGCTAGTTATAGCTAATTAGCTCGTCGCGTTTTAGGGTCTAATAGGTAGGGTACGGCTACTAAAGGCGAGAGTATAATATAGAGAGCGACGAGGAGTAGTTTAATCGAGAAGAAATAGATAGAATACGACTCGTACCTATAGAAGGCGTATTTATATATATATTTTAGAAGTAAAATAGGCGATATAGTCGAAAAACGGAGGACTAGGCGTATTACTAGTTATAGCTAATTAGCTCGTCGCTGTTTAGGGTCCCGCGTCCCGGCCGCCTAGCGCGAACCCCAACCCTAAAGTACCGTATAGTAAGTCCTGCGGCTTCGAGACTAAGTCCTGCGGCTTCGAGACTTAGTGCATAACGATAACCATACCTAAGATAACGGAGCACTACACTACAGCGGCGCTTACTAGGCGAGCAACAGTAGCATCTCCCGCTATGCAGCTACGTATTGAAATGCCCTAACCGTGTCGTCTCGTCTCGTCAGGTTAGATGTTGCGCAACCCAAGCCAGGCTCCGCCCTAATCTAGCTCAGATAATTCGTGCACAAGGGAGAGCAAGAGAATAATGTCCCGGCTCCGGACGGTATAAATTCATCAAGATTCACCACGGGGCAGCAAGGAAATGGCTCGTTCTCCCGGCTGGGTATCGCACAGGAAGGACGCAAGTACCATGATACATACAGGCGTAGGATAGCAACGTTAGGAACAGTAACGCATCAGCATCAGGTTGGAGACGGTTGGGGTGGAGTGTCCGTTGGTAGAGAGTTCACAGGCGAGGGGTTCTAGGAACTGTAGAAGTAGTCCCAAGGTGAGATGAAATAATAGGTAAGAAGAACTAGAGTGGCGTCGTAAAAGACCTAACTCGGAATTCCAGGAGGGCGAGAAAGCGCAGCGCGAAAGATGTGCGAGCGGTGGAAGAAAGACCCGCCACAAGCCGTGGCGTCACCATGTGTAAAAGCCTAGACGATGGGCATGAGCAATAGCGCGTGAATTTAGCTCTGAGTCGGAAGGCGAACAAAAGACAAGGGCGCGTGGCCATGACACTTACAGCCTGTGTGACATCAACAACATCTACCATCTTTTGCTCTCGTAACCATCAACGCCTCTTGGTACTCACCGGTTCCTGCCCGAAACGCCCACGCTGAAAGTCACTTTTCCTTCCTCTCACACACACACATCGTTTGCCCATGTCCTACAGCAGCGAATCCTGCATATCATCCCTTGCCTATGCACCCGAAACCACTCCATTGACCAATTGTGCTCTCTGTCTCGGCTCCAGCACCCAATCCTTCACGCCGCCCTTCCAATCACTTATCCTCCCGTCCCTGATACCCACCACGACAACTCTCACGTGCTCATCGTCAATATATGATCCCCTGCCTCCGTCGTCCCTGGTCTGCTCCGGACTCGTGCCAAACAAGCGAGTGGAATCCTGCTGTGCGCCGGCGTCGAAGGTGTTGTTTTCGAGATGCATCTTCTTGCACCAAATCTCTTCTTCACTGCCGCTTTCGAGGACACTGGCGTCGCCGTTGATGGTGGCGGAGATGCTGCTCATTTCGGTCGAATTCATTTGCATGAGCATGGCTGCGAGGCTCGATCGGGGACCGGAGACTGGTGAAGTGTCGCGGTTGGTGGTGGAAGGGCGGGAGGAGACCCAGTCGTGGACCAGTAACGAGACTTTCGGGTTTGTGATGAGGTTTGTGGTTTTCTTGGAGGAAGGGTTTGAGGTCATGATGATGGCTGGACCGGCGGGGAGGATGCTGGAGTTCGGGAAGGGGTGCGAGGGAAGGTAGGTGTAGTTCATGAGAGAGACGTGGGGGGTGTTTTGTGTGCAGGTTGCGAGGTGGAGCTACTGCAGTGATTAGCACGTGCTATCGCAACATATGGAGCGTCATGGGATTCGTACATATCGAGCATTGCTTAAGCACGCCTCGACTTCTGGAGGGAGTTTGTCGCTGGTGGTGCTGTTGCAAGGTTGAGCCGACTGTTCCCAACGGAGTGGAGGTGCAGACATTGTGGTGGAGTGCGTTGATGTGTTGGTTACGGTATAGTGAAGGTGGTATGGACTTCAATTGATGTCACTGCCAGTGTCGATCACGCCGGCTCCTGCTCGGGATTCGCCCGCGGTCTCACCTGACACGACACTTTCGCTAAACTTAGGTAGTGCTCATCAAGTCTTTATTTGAGTCTCCTGGACACCGGCGGGCTTTGCTTTACACTTTCAAGGTGTTCCTTGATCGTGAGGTGCTTGAGGTTCGTTCCAAGCCTCAATCGTGACGTACCCAAGGACAGCCATCTCTTCTTGGACCATCTCTGTATCTCTGCATGAAACACTGCTCGACCACGTTGCGAACATTCCTCACCACACACGCTTACCATCACCACCACTCATATCCACACAGCCATGTCGAGTGAAATCGGCCGCGACGACACTTCAGCGCCATCATCACCATCAGCAGCACGTCCGACTTCCTCCAGCGTCCACAATGGCACCTCGCCTGCAATCAACGAACACCTCCGAAAGGCCGTCGACGATGTCATGTACAGCGACATTGGCGTGACGACGCTCCTCAACCGCCTGAAACAGTCGATCGCCTCGGCTCGCGACTTTGCCTCGTTCCTAAAGAAGCGCAGCTCACTGGAAGAAGAACAAGCCAAGGGCCTTAAGCGACTGGCGCAGTCTCAATTGGACAGCGTCCGAAGAGGCGAGGTGCGCAGTGGCACATATGCCGCCCAGTTGACCGAAGTTCTGCGCGTGCACGAGCGCCTGGCCGACAACGGCATGCAGTTTGCGCTGTCGTTGCACCAAATGCACGAGGACCTGGATGTGCTGAGCGCGAACATGGAGCGGGGGAGGAAGCAGTGGAAGCATGAAGGACTCGACGCGGAAAACAAGGCGTCGGCAGCGGAGACCGCCATGCACAAGGCCAAGGCGAGGTACGACAGTCTGGCCGATGAGTACGATCGCGCCAAGACGGGCGACACCAAGAGCAGCAGGAGGATCGGCTTGAAGGGTCCCAAGAGTGCGGAGCAGTATGAAAGCGACCTCATGCGCAAGGTCGAGACGGCAGACACCGACTACAAGGAGAAGGTCCGCCAAGCCCAGACCCAGAGAGAGCAGCTCGTGCGGGAGCAACGTCCGAAGGCGGTGCGAGAACTGCAATCCTTGATCAAGGAGTGTGACTCGGCCCTGTCTCTGCAGCTGTCCAAGTTTGCGACCTTCAACGAGAAGCTGCTGCTCGGCAATGGTCTGGCCGTCAGCCCGTTGACCGACAACAACAGTTCCGTAACTCAGCGTGGTCTGCGGGAGCTGGTCATGGGTATCGACAACGACAGCGATTTCCACACGTACATCGCAGGCCATCAGGGCAAGATCCCAGCACGACCGGGCGAAATCAAATACGAGCAGCATCCTACCTTGGCACCCAAGACTCAGCTGCCCAGGGGTATGCCAACGACAGCTGCGGCGGCGGCGGCAGCACCTCCTACGCAGACCCCGTTGACCGTCAACACAGCCTCATCTCAACCCGGATCGACGACCAATAGGACGCCCGGCTCTAGTGCTCCGACGCATTCTTTCAGCGGTCAGCCACAATCTTCAGCCGGATACGTAAGTGGTCCACCCCAAGTGCCTTCTTTCCAAACGAACCAGCCTCCGTATCCAGCCGATTCGACACCTCACCGCGACGCCTACAACAACACTCCACCTTATTCGACTCATCACTCGGAACGCTCTGGCACCGGTTTTAGTCAACATCAGCAGACTACAGGCTCCATCCCAGCAGCGGCGCCTATACAGATCTCGCCAACCCGTGACTATAATGGCAGCTCACTCGGTGGTCCTGTCAGTGCCAGTGGATTCAATGGTCCTGCCAGTGCTGGCGGCTTCAACGGCCCACCCAACGAGAGCAAGAATCCTGTGTTTGGCGTCAGCCTTGATGAGCTCTTCATTCGTGATCAATCAGCCGTACCCATCATTGTCTTTCAATGCATCCAAGCTGTAGACATCTTTGGGCTCGAGACAGAAGGCATCTACCGACACAATGGTACTGCATCACAAGTCAACAGACTCCGTCAAGCTTTCGACAACCTGCCGGCCAGTTCACCACTCCTCGATTTCCGCAATCCATCGAACTTCGGCCATGATGTGAATGCCGTCGCAAGTCTGCTCAAATCCTTCTTCCGCGATCTGCCAGATCCACTCTTCACCAAGGCTGGCTACGCTCAATTCATTGAAGCCGCACAAATCGACGATGAGAATCAGCGCCGAGATGCCATCCACCAAGCCATCAACGATTTGCCAGACCCAAACTATGCCACGCTTCGAGCACTGGTCCTGCATCTGCACAGAATCATGCAGAACGAGAGCAGGACTCGCATGACAGCCGAGAACCTTGCTGTGTGCTTTGCGTAAGTTTAATGTTTCATCCCCTTCCTTTCTTTCCTCACTAACACCCGAACAGACCCACCTTGATGGGCACCCAAACCTCCGGCGCCATTGCCGACGCTAGCTATCAACACCGCGTCCTCGCTACTATTCTGATCAACGCGACTGCCATCTTCGACGACGACTAGTGGCCTCCTTCTTGTGAGAGATGCGCATACATCGAGACGATTCAGGGGCGAGAACGGAGAGAGCCATCGAACAGCACGTTCATGAGAGCGGTCAAGAGAGCGATCAGACTGCAAGTTCCGCAGTGGGACCATACGTGCTGGAAGGGGTCGAATTCCAAGGTGCCGCCCTGCATTCTAGAAAAAGGTCTCGAGCGGGCCGGGTCGCTGGGACTAGGCAGTGTACAAGGGAGCGCACATCTTATTAATCACATGTGTCACCACGACCCGAGTTCCTTCGAATAATTATACCGTTAACATGTAAAGAGAAAGAGATAGAAATCCCTAGTAACGTGGCATCTACGATACTCCGATGAGGTGACGTAGTTACTCTAAACCTTCCTAAAGATATATTACTACAAGCAAAAAGAATAGTATTTCCTTGTTCCGCAGCAGGCTGTCAACTCCGTCCATCTTCACGCTGCTTTTCGTCCTCGAGCGTGAGGGCTAGGAGTTTGCGATGTCTGTTCGCTTGAGCGGGAGGAAGAGGAGGTAGTGGTAATGATAATAGTGTAGATTATCGTACTACCACCACTACTACTACTGCTGACGCTGCCGCCGCGTCTTATCGGCAGACTAACGTCTGCCGTCTTTTCCCGAACATATTTTCCTGCCTATGCTCGCCGTTACGGTCAGGTGCCATGTCCTGTGGTAGGTAACTTGGACTGCTGCGTCACGCAGACGTCTCAGGCCTATATGTCTGAACAATGCCCGGATGCCCGTTCCGCTGTCCTTTCCCAGCCCCTCTTTGGTCGCCCATGTCTCTTGCACCGCTGCGGGGGTTCGAACGTAGCGGAGATCTTGAATCCGCGGGATTTGCAACTGTAAAAGATGAGATGAGACGTTACGCTCCAATTCCTTTCTTTGGGAATTGTGTCGGTTGAGCTGTGCGGGTCGATGATCAGGCGAGGTATGTGATATTGTTGGCTCTGGCGCGGATGATGGTTCTTGTGATACTGGTCTTGGACTGTTTCTGGTACGCGGAGGATGCAGTGCAAGCTTTTCTTCTCCGTGGCAGGGTCTTGATTGCAGAGATGAGAAATTACAGTACTTCTCGAGTCGAATGAAGAGGGGGGGGGGGGGGGGGGGAATCTACTTTCCTCGCCATACGCTACGCAGCAACGCTGTCGGCCCAGGGTCTTGCGGTGGGATTGCACTTTTACTCTTTGCTGCCATTCGCGTACTACGACCCTCTGGACAGGCTGTCGCCGGAGCCCGCTCCCTTTCGGCTCTTCCATCTGAAGCTCGCTGGTCACTGCCTTGATAACTCATCATACATCAGCGGGTCCGCCATGCTTGGAATCGGTCACGCAACGAGCCGCCTTGTCAAGATGAAGTTAAGCGCCTGTACGTAGCCTTATCATGGTTTCGAGTGGATCGGAAACCCTGTGACAAGTCAGACATTTCAGCAATCTCGCAGTGTGTTCAGACATAGCGCCGCGTAAGCTCCATCCATGTCGATTTTCTAATCTCTCCTTCGTACTAATCTCAATTTCTCTAATGGACTTCTGGGCTCGCAAGATATAGGTACACCTGATGTAGGGACGCCTAACTAGCACGCTCCAGCGAGCGCTATTAGTATTCTTGAAACACTTCGCCGCCATGAGTCAACGGCGGATGCATCGTCGCATTTATTCTCCACGGCGGCACACTCTACGTAGGATTCAACGCCAAAGCTTCGTGCAGTCCCATAGTAACTCAGCCTCTGCGCCCGAGGTTGGCTTCCCACCCGAATGTCCTTCTTGCTCAACATCGACTGAGGATCGTGACCTCTTCAAATTCGTGGGAGGCAGTGCATGAAGCTGTTGATGGTCCGTCTTGATTTGAAGGTCGAGTGACGTTGGACGACGAGATCTCCATGGTGAACATCTTCTAGGCGACGGTCGATGCTTGAATTGCACAGTGCGGCCCAATCCGACATGTGTCAATGGTCCGAGCCAGGTCGATGAGAATTCCTGGCAGATGAAGTGGTTACAGGGGTGTTCAATGCAGAAGTGGTACTGTGGTAGCACATATCGCAGCTGATGATTTGCTGTGGGGTGGATTCGGAGTTTCGATAGGCGTTCATTGCGACTATGGATTAATCCCGAGATGGGACGGGGGATGGTTACGTTAAAGAATGATACACTCGCGTCGTGATGACGCCTCAAGGCAACGGCCGAGTCGAGAGGTCTTGATTTGTACGCATGAGTGTGGGGAGGTTGTCTGGCCTTGGTTTAGAACTTGGGGCCGTTGCTGCAAGACATCTCAGCGATCAACATCAGTACACATTCAAGACAACTATGCAATTTGTCAGATAGGATCATTCAAACTTTCCATTCGCGACGACCCGATGCGCCGCAGCACTATCTGTCATCTAGCTACTGCCTACAAGACGCATGCCTACCTCCCTTCATTTCTGCTTCCGCGCCAGCAGGACAAGTAGATATCGTCCAGTGAAGCAATCTCGTGGCAAGGGGTCGATGAGCGTAGGCATGACTACTTTGCATTCTCCGCCAAATTGACCTTCATCCACAACTCTCTCTTCGCCCAAATACTCCAAATTTTCTGGTCAAGGAAGTCGCCCGTCTTGGGCCTGTCGAGGGTGATGTCGTAGTGCCACAGTGTCTATGATGTAGCATCAATATCATAATCATGGTCTAGAGTGGGTGTGAGAAGGAGGCATACCTTCGCAAGGATGAGTCTCAACTCAGCATACGCCAAGTTCTTTCCAATACAGTTTCGCACACCGACAGACCATGGTTGGTACGCGGCGTAGTTGTCGTCTGGGAAGAGCGACTTGTCGATGTGGCGTTCTGGGATGAACTCATGGCTGCGGGTGAAGTTGTAAGAGGCAAAGTAGGTTCCGATGTGGGAGATACCAACGCGCATCTGTTGTCATTAGCACATACATACTCTGGAGCCGGAATAGTATATACTCACCTCCTCAGGAACGAACTTCCCGCAGACAGTAGCGCCGCCCTTTGGCACGACACGGGGTGGCTGACCAGGAACCGAAGGATACATACGCAGTGTCTCATCAATGACAGCGGTGAGATATGTCATGCCAGTAACGCTCTGGAGTGTGATCTCTTCGGAGTTCTTGAACGTCCCGCGAATCTCTTCGACTGCCTTCTTCATCTTGTCTGGTGATTGAGCGAGCAGGTAAGTGGCACCGCAAAGTGCAGAAGCAGAAGTCTCAGAGCCACCAACTACCATGACAGCAGCGTTATTGAGCATCTCACCCTTCGACATACCAGTTCCGTCGTTCATTTCTCCCTCAGCACCACTCTTGACGATGACCCTGTCCCAAAAGTCACCCTGCTCGCCAGTCTGTTGCATACGACGGTTGATCTTCTCTATAGCGTATGAGTAGTTGTTGGCACGAGCACCACGGAGCTCTTTCGGCAAGACATATGGAGTCAATGGCTCGATGCCCATGGACCGCATGACGTGTGAGATAGCGACAGACTTGAGGTTCTTGTGGATGGCATCGACCCATGGGTGAATCTTGCGGTCACGCATGCTGCTGAACGATTCTCCGAAAGCGAGAGCACCGATGGTGTCGAAGACGGCCATGTTGTAGTAATTGACCATCTCAACAGATTCTCCAGTGTCAGCGATCTCCTTCAGAACTTCCATGAACTGATCGGCGTAGGTGTTGATGGTCTTTTGCTGTGTTCGCAAACCCTTGTCGCTGAAGGCGTGGCCGAAGAGACTTCGAAAGCGGGCGTGGTTCTTGGTGTCTGAGACCAGGATACTCATAACGCCGTTTGGTGCAAGTGGCAGACGGATTGGATCTTTGAGGAACTCTGGTCGTCCAGGAACGTGGGCGTAGATGTCCTTCCAGGCTTGAGCGTTCGCGAACGACAGCTCATCCGGTTTGAGACGAAGTTCAGGACCATAGACTTCGTGAAAGCGCATCAGGTCGTGGTGCATTGTGCCTTTGAGAAGCGCGATCTTCCATGGCAGTGAGCTTGCTCGCCATAGGAATGGTCCGGGGTAGTTCGCGAGAGGGTGGAAGTAAAGGTTATAAACGCAAGTTGAGATGCCCCAAGCAGCCACGGCAGATAATGCTATGCCTAGGATCGAGAGGATGGTGGTGAAGATGTTGCCTGTCTGAAGGCCAGGAAGTAGTTGTGTCAGCCTGAAAGGGAGGCCGGCATCCGGTGCTGATGACATGATGGCGGTATCGAACAACGTCAAAGAGAAGACGCTCGCCCTAGCAGTCAGCAGATATAGCAAGCCAGAGAGAAGGACGTGGAAGGCGAAGAAAAAGTGTCAGTACATCGAAACCAACTAACAGGGCGGTAGCGGATATCGGACAGCGACTGGGGCGTGTATGGCGGAGGCATGGTCCAAGGCCAGGCTTACCTCATAATTCCACGCGGCATCATTGGCCGGAAGCAGCAGCTATCCGTCAATAGCAATGCGACAGCAGACCAAGATAGGCCATTCGTACTGTACTCTGCCTCGTGGGAAAGATCGAGGCTCGGGTAATTCGATCGTTGCCGCCCTAGCTTTTTGACCTTGAAGTTCAGGCATTACGCTACGGCCCTGCAATGATCGTATAACCTTGAAACCGATATCGTTCCAAAGTGCGTAGTCTGTCCCACGGAATGCCCCGAGATCGTTCTTATCTACAACTGGTTACGCCGCTGCTGGCTGGTCAAAGGTGGTGCCTTCGGTATAGGGCCGTCACGATCAAATTGCCCGAGCCTCGGATCACTCCGCATTGCAAGTGAAGTATAGACCTGTACGTCGGAACTGGCTAGCTGAGCTCGGGACTCGACCTTGCTGCTCCCCGAAGGATCCAGCATTTCGCGGACATGGCACCAGCGTGCAGAATTGATCCTGAATTTGTCCGTACACGTAGTACTGCATGATACCCTGTTTGTAGATTGTCTGAGAGACCGATGCTGCCATTTCAGATCTTGTGGTTGTCGCTCACGAACGCTCTAGTCGCCACTGCTGTAGGAGAGAGTTGCAGACACAATGGGTGTCTTTCATATTGGTGCGTTGTCAAGCTCGCGAGCAGTCATTTCGAGCCTGCTCTGTGGCCCGCCGAATGATATCCAAGTGAGACTGATGGGGATTGGTTGCTGACGATGGTGACAGCACTGTTCAAGCTGAAGGAGGACGCGAAGCCAGAGAATGTGAAGGAATGGCAAAGGTTAGCGCAAGGCATGGTATGTCTTGAAGTGCGCCCAGGTACGGCCAGATTATGCGATGCTGATGATCAATCACACAGGTCGGCCAAGTTCCTGGTACGTTGATGTTGATGTCGGGTTGATGTCGAAGATGAGTGCAAGCAACCGAATGAATTGTCTTGAACCGGACTTGTCTCCGCTCATCTTCGCCTCTCCTGACTCCACCACCACGTTCTTGCTGACGACATGCACCAGGCTTAATCGATTTAAGAGCCGCTACGCCGATGGAGCTCACCGCGCCCATGGCGAAAGGCTTTGACATGGGAGTCGTTGTTGTTCTGGACTACGTGGAGAGTTTGGCGACGTTCTTCACGCACCCGGCGCATGATGAGTACGTTTCCCGAGGAGCAGACATCAGGATCAGTACTGACACATGGGCAGAGTGAATGTCCTGTACGAGCAAGTTTGCGATAAGAGTAGCACGATAGGATATGACATCGAGTTTTAAGAGCATGTGATGTGATTAGTAGGTAATGGACATCACATCTCGAAGCCACGACGAAGAGAGCCCTTGCTCCGTGTCAAACCAGTGGTGGTATGTGTACAGGGTAGAAGACATGCATGTGATTCGACAAAAGTACAGAGACAATCTGGTAGGTGAATAGGGTGCAAGGATCCTACTCCGTCCCCTGCTCGTCATCTACTGTCCACAAAGTCGGCTTGACGTGGTTCTATCCTGAGCAAGAGTGTCCACCCGAACTTCAATCTATCTCGTTGCTGACAAGCAGACTGTCAACCAGCGGCCGCCGTCCAAGATTCACAGTCTCAAGCATCAAACCCAGCCTCCCGTCTACGCTTCATGATTGGTCTAAGCTGATCGCCCGCCCACCCATCCTCAACATCATCCTTCAAATCAAAAGTCCCCTCCGGCTGGATAGCAAGAGCACGACCTGCATCAATGTCAGCAAAATCCCTCGCTCATACTGGCGAGAACAACATACCATGTAACTCCCTATTCACAGCACAATAGCTCGCCGCCTGCACACAATCCTCCATCGTCGCAAAGGCCAACACCTTACTCATCTCAATGCCCCTCGCCTTCATCGCATTCTTCACCGGCGCAATCAGGGGCGTGTCCACAAACCACGGTGCCAGAAGATTGCACCTAACACCTACGTCCAGCGTCCTGGCCCTTGTGCTTCGGAACAAACCTCGGACTCCAAACTTGCTGGCGGGGTACGTGGAAGCCTTGGGGCTGTCCATGTACCCACCAATCGAGGAGACAAAGATGAGAGCTTTATCGCCAGGCTTAGAGCCGTCGGAGGGAGGGAGCCGAAAGAAGTACAGCGCCAGCCACGAACTGTAGTACACACCCGTCAAGTTCACCTCGATGTTCCTCGTGTTTGGTGCCGGGAGGTTTGCTTCGAGACTAGGCTCTCCGGCAAAAAGGACGTGATCGACTTCGTTGCCTGGTGCGAAAGCAGTTCCGGCAAAAGTCGCGACGACGTCCAGCGTCTTGCGTGGCGAGAACTTCACAGCGGAGCGGAAAGCTTCGAGCTGAGACTCCCACGAGGTGACATCGCACAAAGCGTAGTTGACGTGCTGGCCATTGTGGCCGAGGTCTGCAGCAATTTTCTCGCCTTTCTCGATGGGCTGGATGTCGGCGAGGGTCACGTAAGCGCCTGCAGAAGCCCAGGCTTTGGCAGTCGCTAGGCCGATGCCTATGGAGTGTCAACGAGTATCAGCGAGGTATCGAGGATCCAGCACGTGATGCTCTGGATCCAGTATTGGGTCGACTTACCCGACGCACCGCCCGTAATGAGTACAGACCTGCCTTCAAGGCTTGCCAGGTCGACGTTTGTGTTGAGTGCTTCCATGGTACCTTCAGCTTCGGGAACGTGAAACTAGTAGGGACGAAGAGATCGAAGCCGAAGCTTTCAACGCCGAGGTAATGAGGTGTTGTGCTGGTAGGGAAAGAGGCGAAGCCTATGCCGCTCATGGAGGATGATGGTGTAGGAAACGAGGTAGGTCTGGTGGATGATCGGGTAGCAGGATACCTGCTGAGGTAGGGTGGGACTTGGTCTATTCGTGCACTTCATGGACTGCACGCGAATCGGGACTCAGAATAGCGGAGGTCGGAGGTCGAGCTGGGCGTTGCATATGTGCGCTCTGGCGTAAGACCGCTATCGTCACCATCTGTCTATGCGGTGGACTCGAAGCTTAATAAGCAGAGCGGTGCTCTTTTGCCTCAGCCGAAACTTCTACGCCTTCATGGTGCAGTGGTTAGCACGTCCGACAGATCAGGGAGGCTGCAGACTTCCCTTGTTAGCAACTCTGGGCGAAGGGCGGACTTTCGAGAGACCAATTTGTGTGCCGGGATTGTAAGTGGAAAGCCTACGTTCCAATCGTATTGAAGCCATGGACGAGAATCTTTTGCTCGATCATCGTACTTGGTCGTGCCGCATTCCTTGGGGCTTGCAGCGACTAGCAGTGGCTGTGCGATCTTCCCTAGCATGAAGTTGATACCGGACTCCGAGCTATTCCGTTCTCGGGAAACCATTGCTCGGCGAAGTGAAGGAAGCATGACAGCAGGATCCCAGGATCGCACAGCAGCTCAGTATGCAACATGCTCGGCATATTGTTTCTTGCCGGCATAGTTTCAGTATTGCTGTCGCTGCAAAGATCAAGGAACGCGCTCAGTCTTTGGAAAATAGACAAAATCATGCCAAGCTTTCACAACACCATCACCATTGGCCATCGGCCGATGAATACCACAAACAGGACGACTTATCTTGTGACTGGTGCCAGTAGAGGTATGTCGCAGTGTGAAACTCTCCAGTGCGTGGCAATTGCTGACTGCTGGCCGAAGGGGTTGGCAAAGGCCTTGTAACAGCATTCCTGGCACGGCCAGACTCCACAGTAATCGCCTGTGTTCGCAATGTCGAAACACAATCGAAAGTCTTCAGCGACGCACCACATGCAGAAGGAAGTTCTCTCATCGTCGTCAAGCTCGACTGCGCAGTCGAGACAGATCCGGCTGCAGCAGTCGAGGAGCTGCAATCAGAGCATAACATCCGACACATAGACGTCGTAGTCGCCAATGCAGCGATAGCTGGCGCGTATGGTCCTACCTCAACATTACCTCTTGATGCTGTTAAGGAGCACATGCAGATCAACTGCTACTCAGTCCTCCTTCTCTTCCAGGCTACCAGACCACTTCTTGAACAGGCTGCACCAGGTAAGGCGAAGTTCGTCTTCATCGGAGCGCCTATCAGTACCATCACACAAATGGAGGAGTGCGCTCGGGCTCCGCTCGGGGCGTATGGACTGACGAAATTGGCGGCGAACTACCTAATTAGGAAGTTTCATTTCGAGAACAAGTGGTTGATGTCGTTTGTGATTGATCCTGGGTGAGTACGCGTTGAAATAAGATGATTCCAGATGTGGACTGACGTGGCTTTTAGACACGTTCAGACCGACATGGGAGATTCTGGCGCCAGATTGATGGGCCGAAAGGAAGCACCGACGACGCTGCAGCAGAGTGTTGGAGGTATCTGTACAAGAGTAAGTTCTGCCAGCGAGACATTTCTAAGGTCCGAATGAAACGCTGACGACAATAATGCAGATTGACGAGGCCACGAAGGAAGAATCGTCAGGACAGTTTCTCCTGCATGAGGATGGATCCAGGCTGCCATGGTAGTTGGCTCATGTCTCAAGCTTGTTTTCTTGCCACGCTTTCCAGTCGGCTGCCATAGCGTAAAGTCATAGGTTCCCTGGTAGGAGCTATCAATAGCACAATTGGTGGTGATTGCAACCTGATGAACAATCGCCCACAGCTGCGTCGAGCTGGCCGACCATCGTTCTCCGATGATCGTCAAGAATGGGCATGTTGGTCACGCGGTACAGTACAAGTGGTGGATCGTTCCGCACGCACCGCTTTCCGCATCTGCCTTGACTTCAACGATGCAGAGATCTTGCTTCTGCACCGACACGTGATATGTAACGACCACGTGAGGAAGTATGTGCTTCTGAGGCATCTTCGCTCTTGACAGTGCGACGACAATAAGACTGTTCGGGGGCTGTAGACCTAGCAGCGAGCGTGCGTAGGGTGCACAAGGCCTGAAGTATGAGTAGGAGAACCCCCAAACGGCGAAGCACGAAGGTGACATATGGGGTTCGGAGCGCTTGTATAGTCTGCGGACAGGACAATGGGCTCTAGTACGAGGCTGCGACAAAACCCTCTGCCGTAACGGGAAAGCGACCAAGGGCAGTGCTGTCATTAAGCAATTACGGTACTTAACTGACGCAAAAAGCGATGCTTGCTTAGATAAATAACTAGTTACTTGCTTAACTAATGTTAAGGCCCCATACTTAACTAACTTAACTTAGTTCATCTACTTACCTAACTAATAATATCGCACGTTACTTAACTAGGTGTTATATGGCCTTGCTTAATTAACTTAAAGGGAAGATTTGTTCAGCAAGCAGTTAAAACAGATCAAGTTAATTAATTGATGCCACCACTGAATAAGGATCCATAGCTTGTACCTGCGCGCATTGCGAGGCAGTCTGTCTGCCTCGAAGGTGTTCGAAGGACGCAAAGAGATGACGACTAAAGAAGCGGGGCTTTGTCGCTCTCTACACAGATCTCTTTCTTGTGTGGGCTTTCGCCAACGAGCTTCGGTGGCGGAAGTCAAAGAGCTGCTGTGCTGATTGCTTGATATGTGTTTTGTGATAGCCATGCGATGCTCGCAGGTGTTCTGGTCAACCTGTATGGCAAATTCGTCCTGCTGTAGATAGTGATTGCAAGCGCAGCAGTCGATAAAACTCACCGTCATCATGAAGCGTCACGAATACTGGGTCGTCTCGCGAGGTTTTCAAAACATATAGCCTGAGATGCGGACAGCTCTAAGCTTCCGCACATCTGCAGCTGATCGCACTGCATCTGGTCAAGTTTGCCACCTTGGCGTGTCAATGTCATGCAGGTTAGCGGCGTGCAATCTTCGAAGGGGGTTGCTCGCTGTTTAGTGCACGAAGCGAATGATCAAGCATCAGATAGCATCGGTCGCTCCGCGGTCCATCAAAGGAAGTTGGGCGTGCTCATATCAGCCATATCGTGCCTTGTCGAGTCGTGCCGCATGACGTTCGACGTGCAGCTGCAGAGAAGCTCGGTATAGCTTCGAGTAGTACTTGTCGATAGTGTTGCTGATTTTGAGATGGAGGGTGCAAAGTCAGTGGTGTGTCGTGTGAATGCTTGGAACAGCAGAGTTTTGCCGGCGCAGCGCATTCATCAGCAAATTTGCGGGGGAGCTAGTTCGATGAAAGTTGTTCTCCAACCACGGCTCTGCCGAAGACAAACGCCAAACGGAATCTCGTGATTCGATGGCTGCAATTTCAGAGACAGCCCGCCTGGAAGGCCTTGCCCATGTGGTCTTCGAAGCGATGAATGGTGAGCTGTTGGGGAGGGGATGAGAAGTTTGTGGAATGCAGAAAGAAGCGCAGCACGAGGAAGCACGAGATGCTGCATCCTGTCTGGAATATGAGACTGGTTGACAAACTCATCCGCGACGTCGAAGAGGTTAGTCCGATGAGATGAGGTGAGTGAGTATCGCATATGACCCTGGCCCTGGAAGTGCTTGTATCTCAGCTGTCCATACAGCGCCGACAGCTCATGATGCTTCTCTTCGCTCGGCTCCCGACATGCGGCGCAGTGGTTGTTCTGGGCACGACGGGGGGG
>LIHB01000011.1:18620-157340 GCA_001297265.1 Mycosphaerella arachidis
GGGGGGGGGGCCGGTTGAGAGCTTTCTTTGGGAGAGGCTCGCGTGCTGCATCGAGCAGGATCACCGGGATAGCATGTACTGTACTGTAGTTCTACTGTAGTTCTACTGTACAGTACACGCTACGAGATAACGCCAGCGGGCCTTCGTAATTCGGCTATCTTCATTCGCCGCACGGTGCCTTATCAACTTCGGAGATACTTGAGCTTGGCCTAGAACCACATCCGCGGCTCGTCTCATAATATTATTGCATGAGATGTTGCACCGCTAGCGGTCGGTTTGCCTCTGGCGTTCGCGCGATCCGAGGTGACCTTGGAACTATTTGACCGAGGCCTTGACTAGTTCTACCGGAAACAGCAGGAGCCAAGACTTCCACACGGCTTCTTCGATGCGTTTCTTCGATGCTGAGGCGACGCCTCTTTTTGCTTGTGACCGATTGGCTTTGCGCTTAGTCTCATGGCGGATACTGTACTGTAGTTGCAAACCATTGCACCACGCCACGCCACGCCGGACCCTGGAGACCACATCCCGCTCGTGTGGATGGAGGAGGTACCCATGTGGTACCCATGTCCGAGGATGGCATGGCATGGCATGGCATGGCATATTATTAATAAGTTGGAGCATCGTTCCCATTCCCTGCGAGCTGGGTCCGTGATCGCACCATTCCCTTCGCACGTGTTGCAGCATTTCACTGGTCGTACGTGTCTGTGGTGAGAGACACTACTTGTCGCGAGACATCGACTGCAATCAATCATGGCGAACGTCAACGAGATTGTGGAGCGTCAGATCCAGCCACTGGTGGGTGCTGCTGACCTGAAACTCACGACCTCAAACTGACATTGCACCAGGGCAACATCAACCCGGATGTCGCGCCGTTGACCGAGAAGCAGGATGTCCACCATGTCCATCGTGACTCTGCGGACGGCACCGCCCATGGCACTCCAGAGTACACTGAAGAGTCCTCCGACAAGGAGGACTTTGAGAAGACCGCCACTCATGTTGGTGAGATGGAAGACAGCGACCTCAAGGAAGGCCTTGAAGAAGAGCACCAACAGGACCCGTTCGAGCCTTTCGACAACCTACCCGAGGAGCGAAAGGCCATTGTTACCATCCGAGCAATGCTTATTGGTGTTGTCTGTGGTGCGTTGGTGAACGCCTCCAACGTGTATCTTGGTCTTAAGACTGGTTGGACGTTCGGCGCCTCGCTGTTCGGTGCCATCATCGGTTTCGCAGTCCTCAAGCCTTTGGCCAAAGCACTGCCAGCCAGCTTCCCCATCCTCGGTGGTGACTTCGGGCCTCGCGAGAACAACATCGTTCAGACTGCCGCCACTGCCGCCGGTGGCCTCTCGAGCGTATTCATTTCCGGTATTCCAGCACTCTACCAATTGAACCTTCTCTCCACACCAAAGGGGGACTTTTCCCGTCTCATCACATTGACTCTCGTCGGTGGCTACTTCGGTTTCTTGATGTCCACACCACTGCGAAAGTTCTTCATCATCTACGTCGCGCGCGAGTTAAAGCTGGTCTTCCCGACCCCATCCGCAACTGCCATGACTATCCGCGCCATGCACTTGGCAGCTGGTGGTGAGGCAATCGCAAAGATGAAGATGCGCGCTCTCGGCATTGCCTTCTCTGCTGCTCTCCTCCTTCGTGTCGTGTCCCAGTACGCCATCGGTATCCTCTGGGACTGGCACATCTTCACCTGGTTCTTCATCTGGGGCAATTACAACAACGCCGCTATCAACGTCGAGAACTGGGGTTGGCTCATCGAGTGGACACCAGCTTTCATCGGAGCCGGTATGCTTGTCGGTCTCAACACTGCCATCTCCTTCTACGCTGGGTCCATCTTGGCTTGGGGCATTATTGGTCCAGCGCTCGTGCACAACAACGCCGCATTCGGGACCGCGCTTGCTCCGGACGACCCACACTGGCACAATTACGTGTCGTTCGCATCACTTGGTACGAAAGCTGCCACGAAGGACACTCCCAGCCCTCGTTTCTGGCTACTGTGGCCTGGTGTCCTGCTCATGATCGTTGTCTCCTTCGTCGAGCTCGGTCTCCAGTACAAGGTCTTCTTCTACGTCTCCAAGGCAGTCTACCGCGCATCGTGCGCTGGTATCGCCGCCGGCATGAAGAAGATGGGCAAGCGATCCGAGAAGCTCGAGCGCAAGGGTGCACAGAGCGAGTCCGTCCTCGTCGAGGACTCCGCTCGCGACGACGAGCTCGTCAAGTGGTGGATGTGGCTTCCAGCCATAATCGTTATCATCATCCTTACCTGCGTCGTTATGGGCGTCCAATTCGACATGCCGATTGGCATGAGTCTGCTGTCCATCTTCTTGGCATTCTTCTTCTCCCTCTTGGCTGTGCAGTGCGCTGGTGTCACTGACATCACCCCACTTACTGCTGCGTCGAAGGCTTCCCAGATCGTTCTCGGTGGTGCTACCAAGGGTGAGCACTGGCAGGTCGAGCATGCCCAGCGTCTCAACTTGCTCGGTGGTTCTCTCGCATCCATCGGTGCCAACCAGGCCTCTGACTTGGTCGGCGACTTCCGTGTCGGATTCCTTCTCAGGACCTCGCCCAAGCAGCAATGGGTTGCCCAGGGTCTTGGAACGATTGTTGCTTGCTTCCTCGCTCCAGCACTCTTCATGCTTTTCGCCGATGCTTACCCATGTATCCTCGACATCAACGCTGAGGTCTGCCCATTCAGCGCACCGTCCGTCTCTGCATGGCGTGCTGTCGCTGTCGCGATGACCGACCCGGAGTTCCCGGTCCCGACCAGCTCTGGAATCTTCGCTATCTGCTTCTCGGTCTTTGGCGCTGCCATGATTTTGGTCAGGCATTACGCATACCGCGGCACTTGGGAGAAGTACCGCGTATATCACCCGAACATGATGTGCATTGGTCTTGCATTCGTGTTGCCACAAACCTATTACGGTTTTGCCATGATCATTGGCAAGTTTTACTCCCTCATCTGTACGTCCACAATTGCTAACAACAAGCAGGTGCACTCCCGTGCTATTATTGGGCCAAGAAGAACCCCAAGTCTTTCGACATCTACGGCTACGCCATCGCAGCCGGTCTCATCGCAGGCGAGGGTATCGGCGGAGTCATCAACGCGATCTTTCAAGTTGCAGGCATTGCTGGTCCATCGCCGTACGGCACCAATATTGCTTGCCCAGCGAACAGCTGTTAGACGGGGAGAAGGTCGCTATCGATTGTTGCATGACTGGGAATATGTCAGTATGAGCACCAGACTCAGATCACGAGGAAAATGAGATGACGAAGAAGTGTTACGACACTGGTTCGAAGATACCCTCTCAATGCGTTCTGTCGCTCTTGTGATCTTGTTTCTGCATTTTGTCTTCTTTTCGTGCTGTACTTTGTGACCAGTGAGGCAGAACTTCGCAGGGCGTCCTTCGTCATATCAGTTTCCTCGCGTATAAGTGAAGTCATTCATACCGACCGGCTCGCATCTCTCATCGAGGTCTACGTCGACTGTACCCAGAGCAGACGACACGGGACATGGAACATCAAGTAGTGGAAAGCTTGTCAGCACCGTTGAAAATGCACGAGGTCGAAACAAGCCTTTTATTGTCAGCCTGCTGCCTGACGCGCAGGAGTGCTGACAGAATGCGAACGCGAGCTCCGCGTCAAAAATCCATCTCGGAGTTCGATCTTAGTTTACCGCTTGGTGGTACACATCAACATACTCGTGCTTAGTAGTGAAAGACTACGATAATGGTAAATCGAGCTCCGAAAAGCGTTCAGCTCTCCAAGCAAAAGCACAGCGTTCGGGAAGGTCCTCGCAATACTGGAGCCTCAGAGCCTGGACCATCGGCATGTCGCATGATCTAGAATTAGTTGAGCTACCACTTAGATTCGGGACAATGCAACTTCGATGTTTTCGTAGACGTCATATTCTGGCGTGGACTGTTCGCTATTGATGGCAAAACCTTACTCAGTCTTTGTCGCTCTAGTCCTGATCAGCGCTCAGACGCTCTGGAGGCTCCCCCAATCGAGTTACCACTTCCTTGCGCCGCTTGTGCTCTCTCCAAGCGCGCAACGCAAGCTCTCCCAGCCGTCCCAGTGCTTTCAGCAACGAATGGACTCTCGGGATCTGACACTATGACCTGTTCGCTGGCGTCCCTTAGTCTGGAACCGCAAAGATCCTCGTCATGAACGCCTGAATCTCATCGTGAATCAGAAACTCCCTATGTCGCTTTGCTTAACGCTTCGGAAATTCGAGTCGGCTCGCATGAGGTGTGCTGATGTATCGAGCATGGTTGTCATGTGGCAGATGGAAAGGGACAAGATCTTCGTCGTTGGCGTTGGCAAGTTTAAGGCGAGCGATGCTAGCTTCCAGCGCGTCTAGGTCGTTGTTGGTCTGTTGAACAGAAGACGATGCTGTGCGACGATTTTCGTAATCTTTGTTGACTCTCTCGAGGCGAGCAATGCTGGGTTCTAGCTGCTCTAACTCGTCGTTGATTTGACCCATGGAAAGATCTGATGCTTGACGGTCTAGGTCGTCGGCGCTGACTATCTCGAGAGACACTGAAACGCGGATTACCTTCGCCTGGACTGTGGACTGTGTGCTGTGCTTGCTCGGCAGCGAGCTGCTGCGCTCCAACATCGTACTGTTTCTGGAAGAGAGCTGTATGGCAGCTTGGACATGTGTTGGAATTGTTACGGAGCTAGTGCTTGAGACATTCGTAACAAAAGCTGTGCTTGCAACGCGTGGTGCTGGGGTTGATCTTGACTTCCATGTTGTCAGTATCCGTACGGCGGACTGGGCAACTTCGCTCACCTCGAAGCAGATTGTACACTCCTCTGGGTCGTTGTTGGCTGAGCCAGGGCGGAGTATCAGTGATTGAGCATGTCCTGCAACTGATCAGCGACAGCGCTCATCCTGTACGGCGACACCTGGCTTATATGTAGCGCTTTATTGAATTCTTTGGCATCGTATTATTTCACCATCTTAGCCACTGCGGTTTGAAAGTCAGTCGACTATGCAAACATCTTCTGTTGGGTGAGATTCCCCTGGTAAGATTCCTTTCAGTAGTACTGTAAGAGCTGTTGGATGAATTCCTCTGGAGAGCTATCGCCTTCGACACATTCGCAAAGCTTGACGCCTCGGAACAGATGTTAAACAAGGCTTAGAAAGAATGATGGCCTGGCTTGTGGGACCTCCGACTTGTACATACGCGCCCCATGTATCGACTGCATGGTAAGCGATTTAAAGCACCAACAGAAAGTCCGTTGCTAGGTACCATTGTCAGCATAGCCCGTGTTCCCCCACGAGCGAAGATGTCTGCTACTTACTCTCAAGGCCAAATTCGATCCACGACCTCTTGTGTCATGCATTTTAGCCGCTGTAAGGTTCTCGAGATCAGTAGTGTTCAGACCATCCGGTTGCACCAAACAGGTCCTTGGCCATGTCGATACGAGCTTGGTTCTTGCCGACCGCTTTGGTTTGTTTACAGTCAGGAATGTGTGCACTCTACAAGAACATCAGCATCAATCACATCGTTCAAAGTCGCATCATCGCCCACCATAGCAGCACAGAGGCCGACCCGCCTAGTCCACAGATCATGATTATCCCGTCTGGCTCAGGCTCCGTAACATTCAGAGTGGCCCTAGCTCCTGTTAGTATTCCGTAGCCGATGAGAGCAAATAGATTCAATTCATCGTCGTTCTCGATCAAGCCCGACACTGGCAGGACCGTTGTCTCTTTCAAATCACTAAGCTTTGCGAAGCTGGAGTGGCCAGAAAACTTCGCGCCAATGGATTGCGTCTCATTGCTTCCCTCGAATACGTCTGATCTTCCGAACAGAGTCAAGACTGCAGAAATGCCACGAAAAGCCGGAAGCTTAGCATGACACTCCTTGCAGCCGTTGCAGCTGTCGAAAGATAGAAGTACCGGGTCGCCTGGTTTGACTGGCTTGGTGCCATGCGGACCAACGACTTTGACGTAGCCAGAGCCTGTCAACGGTCAGTCACCAGTACTTTACTCGTTCTATCGACTGCATATCTTCATGCCCGGCGATCACAGGAAACGTCTGCCCCATATGAGGGCTCGTCAACGCGGATTCAGTATGGCAGCTGCCCGAAGCCACCATCTCGACCAGTATCTCTTCATCCTTGAGCTCGGTCGGAACTTTGATATCGGCCATCCCCCAGTCGTCGACGCCGTGGTGTTCAGAACCAGGTTCGGAGGCAACTATGACTTGACTCGGAATCATACTGGAGTCCCGCCGGACACGATAGTCAATACGACGTTGTGCAGGTACAGCGTACCTTGATCGCGGCCCTCGAGGACTGAGCACGACAGCTTCGAAACAAAGGCTTAGTGAGGCATACTTGCTCTGACGCCGTGGCCGAGCGCAGGGCACGCGCCATTAAAGCCATGTTGACAGCTCATAACAAGCTGTCAACGTAGCAGAGTTCGGGAGCTGTAACGATCGCATTGGCCAAGTTATGCCATCACAACAATCTGTAGTCAGGACTCCTTCCGTCAGACAACCAATTAATGCGACTAGGATTTGTGCGATGGCTTGCGGCGAGTCCTTGAAGCACACGAGTTATTCTCCTCGTAATTTTGCCGGCGGCATCTTGACAATGCGAACCACTGCGACCTACCAAAAGGAGAGGTCAAGGTGGAGTGGAGGGCAGAAGACGGATCACGGTAATATTGGGACAGCCGCATTTGCCGGACGAAGCGCACGGCATCACCTGCGAGCTCACAACAGGTACGACTATTGCTTCGTGTAAGATCTCAACGAGCCCAACGAGCCTTGGGTCGTGCAGGGGAGGACACTGACAGGATCGTTCATGTCAATCATGTGAGATTTTGATATCAAATGTCCAGCGGCTCCTGGAACCCAATGTCAGCATTGCTTCAATAACACAACCACCCTCAGCACTTACCACGGTCGGTCGGACTTCATTGGCTGTTTTGAAAGCCCCATTGATAAGTGTGACTTTCTCATCACTTCGTGGCACTATCATGACAGGCATCTTCGGACCAGCTAGACCCGGAAAGTCACCGCGCCAGTCTGCGATGTTGAGCGGCAGCTTTGCATCTGCAGACGGCTTGATCTCAAATGCCCATAACAGCCGCATGATCGCAATCGCAAGCGATCTTTCTGCGACGTTGTACCCTGGGCATATGCGCCTTCCAGCACCAAACACAAAGTGGTCTCGCTTCTTCACATCTGCAGCGTTGATACTCTGCATGACGGTGGTCGTATCACCCTCATATCTCTCTGGCATGAAGATCTCCGGTTCCGCATGTCGAGCAGGATCATGCTGGAGGGCGTAGGCGTTCAAGTGAATGTGTGCGCCTTTCGGGATGCGCATACCGTCACATACTATGTCGTCGGTCGTTACATGAGGATGTCCTAAGCCCACCGGAGGTCTCCATCTCCACGTCTCTTTAACGAGAGAGCGCACATATGGTATGCTGTCGTAGTCGGCAAACTCTGGTATGCGATCGCCAACTACTCTCTCGACTTCACGCCGAGCCTTTTCCTGCACCTCGGGATATTCCAGCATGGCTTCGATGAATGACCACGTGGACATCTGGCTGGTGTCTGCCGCAGCAATGGTCAGCATCAGGCTGAAGTAGGCTCCCTCTTCCTCGCAAGAGAAGCCAAGCGACTTTTCATCTTCAACGATCTTGCAGAGGAGTGACTCCCTCACGGCTGATCCATCGATCGCGGCTTGCTTTATCCTGTTCAGCTTGTTCACAGACCAAGCTAGATCTCGCCGAAAACGTTCGCGACCAGCTCGCTCCCATGGCTTGAGGACCAGCGGCAGATAGTCGAGGAATGGCAGCACTTCCACCAGATATGCTCCCGGCAGTGTGCCTTGGATTTGTGCGGTTCCAGTCTCGTGAATATAATGGATCGCCGCATCCGTCGATTTGGGTACATCGAAACCAAGCATCTGTGTGCTGAAGGCGCTGTACGTATACCTCATGATAGAATTCCACAATGCTGGTCCAGATGATTGAACTTTCGAATCGTTCGCGACCTCGTGCATGAACTTCAAGGTCTCATAGTGCAAGAACGTTAATCCAGCGTCTGCTCGAGGTATGCTTCCAACGTTCCCCTGCGTGACTTTGCGCTGATGCTTCCATCGTGCGGTGTCTGCATTGAGGAAAAGCACATTCCAATCGTTGCAAATATGCTGTCGACTAACTAGCCACGTGGGACGATTTGCAGAAATTCCAGCAGGTTTGTCGAAGATCTGCCTGACGGCCACATCCGAATTTACCATGTATTGAGTATGGGTCCCTAGCTTGACTTTGTAGACGGCACCAAACTCACGAGCCCATTTCTGGAAGATCAGATGCTGCTCTCCAACCTTGACAGCAGCTAGGAGCTCAAGAAAATTTCCAACCAGTGGCAGACCAGTCGGACCAGGAGGTAAAGCTAGCTGGCTTCGCGCAGTTGATCGCCCTCGCATAAGTCTGTATATCAAGCTGAAGGCCAATATCAGGATAACAGAGACACCAGCATGCCCTGGAAAGGATGCCTCGAGTATTGCATCCAACATGGCGGCTATGTCATTCCGCTGTGCTCGAATGCTGTAGCACAGTGCGTACCATCGCTGGAGGTCGCATATTATCGATGAATGATCTGACTGAAGGATATACTATACTGCTCGTGGCTTGTTCGGAGGACGGGTGGTCAAGTAGCCGGGAACGCTGGTGGTGACTGTAGTAATAACGGACGATGGCATGATGAAGAGGATCTGTACCGCCCCAGACTTTCTCCGTAACATCTGTGCATCTCCACGAAGCTTGTCTCGTGAGGGGTTAGGGCTCGGCAGTTGCGATCCGGTGGGCAAGAACTTATCTACTCGTGTTGCAAGCAGTGATCCAACAGTCACCGCCCAGCGGTGTTGGCCGGCTCGACGCAAATCTCGACATCTGGGACAATCTTGGTGCGAATCGCTGAACAATTGCGAGTTCTAGTATGCTTTATTCGACGTTTACATAAGTACAACCCTTTAATGATATTATCCATATCGAAATTCATATATGCGAGATGGCCGGAGAACGACGATTTTAACGATGTATATGTCACACAATACTATTAATCAAGACACGACCGACGAGTCTCCGTATTTACACGTTTCCTTAGTAGAAGTCTCCTGCGCTGAGCCGTTTCTTTGCGTCGAGCCGTCATTGCTTGCAACACGAGTAGAGGCATCATCATTGTACAAGTCTCGTGTCTCGTCATTCAACAGTCTTGGGATTCCACCATGCACGCTCGTAACGCTATGTCCCAGCCATTCGCTCCCCTGGAACCTCGGTCTTTCCATGCTTGTCTGACATCTTCCACTTCGGCAAGCCGGATCTTGTCGGGCTTTCTGGACAGCAGCGGCTGTGCTCTCGCCATTGTACCTCTGAATTGACACGAGTACTTCTGGGATTCGACGAGAAGCGACTGGGGAGAGTGTCGGCATCGATCCAGGACGGTCCGCTGCTCTCATCTTCGGTATGCCCACAATCGACCACATCTCGGCGCTTCTGTCATCGATTTCTCTCTACGAAACAGCCAGCGTAATGGAGCTCGAGCGCGTCGAGATCACATGCCCACGCGATACCGGTTCGCGGTCCTTTGTGCTTCGCTGTATGTACCTGCCTTCGCCCGCTGCTTGCGTTCTGGTCCGGTCCTTCTTCGTGCAAGATATTTGAGGAGCCAGCAGATATGACCGACGGTGGTCTGTGAGAACTTCATAGTCGGCCTGTAAGAAGCGGACTTTGACACTTACGTCCTTAACCAATGATGCCAGGGGTCGTCGCAGCCCTTTGTGGTCGTCGTCGAGGTCTCACATATGCAGAATGTTCCTCAATGCCTTGGACAAAAGTAGAAGGCCTCAGCGGACTTCTTCAATCAATTGGAGTATTACGTGTTCTGGTGGCGGAGCCCCTGTCCTGTCCGCAGCAATTCGAGCAGGCGTCCCCGGCGTCTGACATCCGAAGCAGGCAAGGCAGCCGGATGCTCAGAATGCCGAGAGCACAACAACTGGCCCAGCAATTTGCAGCTGTACCAAGTCTGTACAGTTCACCCTCACCAAGAGCATCGGCGGTCACCTCTTTTGCTCTGCTGACTACCATATGCGTGTCAGGATCGAGAAGTACCAGTCGCTTGACAGTCTTACGAACCATCTCAGCGCACGCATTGGAGCAAGCTTGGCAAATGGCGGTTGTTGATCAGATCTGTGTATGGCTGATGTCTCTGGAGTTTTACCGTAGATAAATTATATCGTGTCTCGTGTGCAATGCGCGAGACGTTTGCTGTCGAAGATAGGGTCCGCCGTGTTCCCTGCGAGAGCATGTAGTTTCATGCGTGGGGAGAGATTCGAGACGCGAGGTTAGAGCTCTATTGTTTCCTCCAGACCTTCTCGCAGGTCCAAGTTAGCCATCTTAGCCACCATAATGTTTCGGATCATGTGGCTGTCCTAGTTTAGGGTCATAATGCCCTTAGACGACCACTGCCCAACCGATTTGGCTCTGTTGGGTGAGTTTCGTATGAGAAGCAATCGGGAAGATCGATCCAAGGGTCGGTGACTACAGGCAAGAGGTATCTCAACACTCGCGCGTACCGGTATCATGATTGCTTAGAGTCCGACATGTTTACTCATAGTTCCCCGGACAATGGCAAGAGTATGTCTCGACTATCAAATTCCAGCAACTCGGCGAAAATAGATTCGTGTTGGTTACAAAGGCTCGATTTTCGCAGCAAAGCGATGCACAATTTCCATTGCATCCACGATGGCCACCATAGCTTGCGATACCTTCGCTCATGAAGCAGCAGCTCACACTTCAGCTGGAGAAGGTCGAGCATATGATGATAATGCTTCATCGGTCTAGAGTTTGCCCAAAGAGTAGGTGTTGGCTTTCTACCCCTCGAGATAGCTTTCAGACCGATCCGAAAACAGCGCGAAAGAACATGCTCGACTCGAAAGGCAGGCGCGGACTCTGGAGACTCTGATGTGCGGTGACGTCCTCCACGCGCCAGTAGATGAGGCGAAGGTGACCAAGGTACTCGACATTCGATGACGGACCGGCTATGTAAGCGACAAATTGACTCTCAAATTTCCCAAGGCTGACGTCTATGGCCTCGATCTGTCGCCGGTGCCTACCCTGAGGGAGGGAGGGGTCATCAAACATGGATTGGCTCCAAGGTAATGCAATTGACGCAGAAACCTGAGGCCTGGACCGGAACTAGGGAACCTGTTGTTGAGAGGAACCAAGCAGTGGTCGATTGAATCTTCAGTCGGCCGCTCATCATGTGAATGACCGATCGGCCTGGGCTGCTCGAGCAAAATTCTGCTATGCTCCAGTCCGATGGATATATTGAGCACCACGAGATTGACCTGACCACCTTCAGTGCGCAAGGTGAAGTGGCAATGGAGGGTATGATTGATGTTGGAAAGGCTTTGGGCATTGACCACAAAGCAGGCTGAAGTTGAAACGATGGCTCGAAGACGCCGGCTCCGTGAACGAAGTGTTTCGCCAGTATTAATTGCGATGGGGCGGTGGCCTCGGAGCCGATCCCGCCATGAAGACAGTCGGCGACTTCTGGTATCAGGACGTGTGTGAAGCCTCCACAGCTCCGATGAGACGAGCACTGCGCACAGTTCGCAAGCCAGCGGATGAGGCTAAAGCACATATTGAAGCGGTCCATGCCCTGAACCAGCCTGACGTCGGCAACCACAGCATCGTATGCACCGTGTATGAACGGGAGCCCTAGTGATACACATGCATCGTTCATGGCAACGCAACCAAAGTTTTCGACATGAACATGATACTGAAGTTGTATCCTTCTCCTCGTTGGTGGATGTAGTCTTCCTGATATCCCTTGCGTTTGTAGAACTCGGAAAACAGTTCCTGGACAACGCAGAGAACCATCTTGAGTCGCCTCAGAGGAGGACGGGTCATGGCTTTGATTTTCAGGGCAAAACGGTCCGTGATCTCCTGCTCCGTTGCCTTCAAGACAAAAGCCGCAGCGCCTCGGCCTTGCGCAGAAGGATGAGAAGCCAGCAACCTCAGCTCCCATTCTTCAGTATCATCTTCGACGAGATGCGAGCATAGCCAGGGCGACTTGCTCTCGTCAGGGCCAAGATACCGGCGACAAGTCGCAGTGGCAATCACATCGCAGGACCCCGGATGGTTAAGCACGATGAGAAACGAGTCTGGGTCGTCTCGCAAGTAGACGAAGATTTCATCGATCGAGCTCAGGCGGTCGTGTTTAGGGAAGCCTAGCTCTGGCTTCGACTGCTCTGCTTGGGCATACGCGAGGTTGATCGTCTTCACGAGACCAGGCAAGAATGGCGAGCCGCGGAGTTGCTGCGCTGTGAAGATTGACAGTATGGTTGGCTTACCATCTATATCGAGTCCAGCGAGCATTTTTGGCCTGTTGGGGTTCTGTTCAATTGCCATGGTCTGTAGTTGATGGCACCAGGGTGTGTTATCAGAAAAGTGCGAAATGTTCGGTGGCTTGTTATTTTTCCGCGAAGCGAGATTAGGTTCAACCTTCCGCTTTCAGACAAAGCATATGCTACCATGTCTGCATCCTACGCCCTTCCGTTCCACCAACATAGTGTTTACAGGACTTCTCCTTCAACATCGGCAGCTGGCAACGGCATTAAGATCTGTTGTCAGGACATCACCCTGTGAACAAACAAGATCGTCACGGACAGAGTGATCCTCAGATTTATCACTGAGTTCGTCCCGATTTCCTCGAACTTTGCGCACCGGAACATCTTTCTGTCCTGGCAGATCGTCCGCCCCGGGACTGTCCAGTAAAGGAGTGCGCGACAGCCAGTCGTCTCTTTTTGTGATTATGCCATACTTCCAGACCTTCGTGTCGCTGGCATCGGCTAGGCGAACGCCTCTAGCTCAATCGTGTTACCCAGCGCCTGTGTTCGCCAGGATCATGCCGCTAAAATCAGGGAAGCTCGGCCTTACGCCGGCATCGTGCTGGAGGCATCGCTCGACCGTATCACGTAGGTCACGACTGTAGTGATGCTTGATACGATCGGGAAATCGCGCTGGAGTTCTACCTTCGCTGGATTTTACCGGTTCGCCCTTGTCTCTAATGTGTACAAAATCATTAACAGACGCATCAGAATCTGAGCCTCGCAATACGCTCCACATGACGAAGCCAACTCCCCAGATATTGGTTCGACTGTCTGGCATGAGCTTCTTCTTCAATGCGATTCTTCGAATTCATTTCTGGAAGTGCTGTTAGTCAGAGTGCATGCGTCTATTGCGCGCATAATACTTACAGGAGGTCTAGCATTCTCGGTACCGATGCCGACATTATTTTCATGGAACAGTTCTTCGGGCGAGTACTGAGGGTTCGGAGCGACCCCCAGCGAAACGGCGAGAAGGAAATATACCTTCGATTGAGGAAATGCACGTTAGATCTAGTCAGAGCTGTTTCCGGGGAACACTGCGAGTTGTTAGCGGGGTGCTGACCTAAAAATTGTCCACATCACCATTAGCTAGTCTGAGATCATTGTCGAGTTGCTCAGCTTTCAGTCAGCACAAAGGATGCAGACCAGAGGACTATCACGTACTAATGGACGATTTGATGCAATTTTCCCTTCGACCGGCGGATTCCATGAGCAGCCCCCTGCCACTAGTGATGCAAACACAGCTCATAAGAAGGGCTCGGGAAGCCATGGTGCTTGAGCATCAGGAGTTGCCACATCCCTCCAAATGAGTCGGTGGTCCTCCGTACGAGGCATCACAGATCCCCATCGCCCACAGTATTCATGTAGATGCGGTATTTTAGGCCAGCAGGGTGATGCTCTGGGTAAGGTGGCCAGTTTCTGAGCTTTAAAACACTGTCAGAATCTGCAGAATCTGTGAGCTTCTCATAGCAGCGACTTCGACGGGGATCTGCTCAAAATCTTCTAAAAGGACGAAGTAAGCTCTGTCTCTTGATAACAACGCGCTGATGTAGGTTACCATGTCTCCTTCAAGTGCCACTATTGACGGAACAGACTTCCCCCAACGATCAGGCCGCAGGTATTTTGCTTGATGTAGAGATTACTGGTTCCCTGACTGTCCTCACTGATACCTACAGGTCCAACCCATCCATGCTTGAGCAAGCGTTGTACAATTCTCTTCGGGGTCGCTACCTTAGCGTCCTGGCCGTGGACAGGTGGTGCCCAGGTAAGGGTTGTCTGTAGTGGTCTATTCGCTGTTGCAGCTTGAGCGGCGCGCCGCTTGACCAGGAGCAGCTACAATAGGAGCGGCTGCGACAGGGTCGGCCAAAACTGTTGCAGGCAGTGGTGCAGCTTGTGCGGCGACCTGTGCGGCCTGGACCAACCCGCGTATCTGCTTAAAGGATGTGATAGAATCTGTATCGTCCGACGATCTCGGCTGTAAGTATCTGACTGTTCTTCCATGTGTATCGGGAAGAGTGGTACGGAGAGTAACCGGGGCGCCAAGAGCAGCACGAGCTGTATGCTTTGCAGCAATGGTAGCATTGATACTAATGCTGTAAGCAGTCATGCCAGATACAACTGTGTTATTTGGTAACCAATCTCTAGTATCCTGAGCCGCCAAGCCGGCCAACGCAGCGGCTTCGTACTATTGAAGATGTATTATTACATGGCGCTTCGTCCGGCCGAAAGCTTCTGCCCTTTCTTTTGGGCTGTACTTTGGACAACGGGTAGAGCTGTACTGTAGGTGTGTCCTCTCCATGCGGTTACTTCTCATTCGATACATTGTTGTTCGCCAGCCATGAAGGATCGATGTGCCGGCAATGACGATATTTACGGCGTAGAGTAATACGCGATTAGTACATCTGACATCTGGCTTGCTGTGAGACAACCTCATCTGATTTGCTTTGTCTCAAGAGCAATTGCGAGCGATCAGGGCAATAATGAGCTTTCTGAGGTAAGTGAAGTTCTTTGTGTTGTCGTGATCCGATCCGCTATCCCCAGCTTTGGTTCTGTTGTCCCCAAATATTTGCAGATTGACGGGCGTAGACTAGGAGGTGAGGTTAGTCATGCTTGCCTTACACAGTCTTCGCGGCTCTTATACATATTAAAGCCCAAACGCTTCTACTTTGGTTTATATTCCATGTTTTCTCTTGTCATCCTATTGCAGTGACACGATTCTCGTAGAGCCTTGTGGTCCCACTGCCTTTGTTGTTAAAGGACGAAGCAGTCTGCGTCCAAGCCAGCTCCCTGCGATCCCTCCGTAGAGTGGAAGAATTGTACCGCCCAGACTCAATATATTAGCTAGCAACACATAGTGTATGATATACTGTACGAAGAAAAGGTACAGCACTATGTGATGTCTCATGCCCCGGGGCAAGACACACTTCCTCCCGTTGACCTTAGCAAGTCTGGCCTCAGACTCCTAGACTCCGGAAGTGCCGCCGGTGAGTTCAAGCTCCTGTAACATAGTCTTGGGCGTCGCTGACCTGATGTGGCAGGGGCTTGGGCCTAAGATGTTGCAGAGAAATGCCCTCCCCCAGCACATTACTTTCTGAACACCTACATCGATGGCATAATGTTTGAAGCCTGAACATTTCAAGTTTGTGCAGGATGACATTCGCCAGCCTTTTCCCACCTATAGGGACTGCAGGAAAAAATTCGCCAGCCTTTGCCCATCTACAGGGACAGCTTCGACCTCGCTCATCAGCGGAACGCCCTACCTAGAGCATACGGGGTACAAATCAAGCACGCCGTCCAGAATCTGGCCGATACCGTCAAGCCAGGAGGATGGATCCAGATAAAAGAACTTGACGACGATGTCCTGACTGGACGCCGTGGACCAGCATACACGACTTTCATAGAGCTCATCCCATACATGCTGCGTGCCGTGGGTGTTCCAAACATCGCTAGAGTCCTGAAGCCGATTTTGGAGACCATCGGCTTTGAGGACGTCCAGGAGAGTCTTCCGCCCTCAGATGTCAAGTCTAATCGTTGTGACAGCTGCACACCTTCTCGAAGCGTCGGTGGAGCTCCTCGTGACGCGCTTCCACATTACGTAGCTGCGCATGGCAGTCAGTGGCATGGCTTTGAAGTATAGCGCAAGTTGTTCTATTACTGACTCTTTCGAAGCCATACGTGGATGAGTCTAGACTGTGTCAAGGTACGCTCAAGCAGCGTTCACGTGTCGAGCTACTTGACAAAGGCGCAGAGTCTTGTTTCCGGGGTTTCTGCGGTAGGAGGCCTGTCGGTCTTGGGAAAATTCCGTAAAATTCTGGCTGGTGTGCCAGACAGCAGAACCGCATGATGCCGAAATACTTATACTTCGGACCTCATACAGCGTTCAGTGTTGGAATAATATCTTCGAATCCGGCCTTCGGTCCACTTCGATCGACCAGATACCCAAGCCTGCCATGTTCCTTCCACTGCTCAAGCACATACTCCGGCAGGTCCATTCTGTTCTGCTCGACAGGCTTGTAGGCGTCGCTCTCGCCTACCAAGATATCTTTGTCTGTATGCTCGTGTTGCCAGCAGCTTCCAGGCCGATAAGATCTTCCACCTCTGTTCAGACTTCCGCTACCATTCCATGACAAAAGCGACAGTGCCACGCAGCGTCCAAGATAAAAGCTCGATCCCACCAGCGTCGTCCGGCTTGATACGGTAGGTACAGAATATCTTGGATTCGCAAGGACCATGGCAGCAATCCTCTGCGGAGGTCGCTGGGCAGAAGTGTATTCTCTAGAGATGAGCTGAACGTAGTGGCCTGCGGATGTAGCCAAAGTTGTCCTGTACGAGGAAGTGCGAACGAGTAGAGGAGATATTGGCTTACAAGTGTGGTCCTGCTTGGGAAGTCGCAGCGGCGCAAGATCGAGACAGTTCCTGGTCGTGGTAGCTCCTGGACGTGACCTACTATCAGTACATCGCCTTCTTGGGGCATCTGCTCCGTGTCATTCGATGAAGTCAGTCCTTCCGTGAGGCTTGCATCACGAAGGTGCTCGATTTGTTCCATAGCGGTGAGTCCAGCAACGGACATTGCAATAGACTGGTGAATGATCTTGTCGTGGACGTCCGCGAAGCGAACCAGATCCTTCATCGATGCGGAGGTCTTGGCGCTTGTGTTCCGCATCGTTGATGGCTCGGCAATCACGAAGAAGTCGGCTCGGCAATCACGAAGAAGTCTACATACGCAGCCAGCGTGTTAAGCCTGATCTCAAGCCAGTCTAGATCTCCGGTGAATACAACAAGGTCGTATACTTTCCGTGGTCGCCCATAGGATCTGAAGCCATGAAATCGACATATAATGTCAATCTCGTCACGCTTAACATCGTTGTAGGCTTCCGCGTAGTCAGCAGTCAGCTCGGCCATGTCAGGCCTTCGTGAGAGCACATGCTGTCTACTGGTGTCGTGATGATAAAGTGCCAAGATAGTGACCATCAAGACAGCAATCGTCGAAATGTATGCGCACAGTCGCCATCTTCTCCGGGTCCGGACAAGTAGATGCATTGACTTTTAGGTTTGGATTGTTGGTAATCTCGTCTCGTAAGTGGAATGACAGTGAAGATATTGATGTCAACACGCCGCCGCCATGATGTAGGTTCTCTCGGTGGATGGTCAGGTAGTATGTCACCAAGTCACCAAGTGGTCCGAGTCATGACACACGAAGCAGCGCAGAAAGCTGGGTTGTTCCTGGCCATGCTGTTACAGGTTCTGCAATTCTGAGAAGAAAGAGACGCTTGGTAGGCGTTGGAGGCGCAATAGTGGACAGTGGTGCGTCCAGTGAGATCAGACTTCGATGAAGGTCTCGGTTGGCGGCACAACGGTTGATGCCAAGAATAGCATTGAATCTTGAGATCTGCATCGTCGGCTTCGACTCCAAAGAATCTTTTTAATTTCGAGATCGCTCGAGAAAATAGCTGGTTTGCTGCTCGTTCACAAAGCGTGCAGCTTTGAGCAGCAAGCATGCTCTCGTCCTGATTTGTGGCTGAAGGCCTGTGCTTCTCATAGCACATTTTCGACTGGAGCAATGCCGAAAACCAGAAATCGATCTCAGCAAGCCAAGCGTGGCACTTCTTACGCTTGGGCCAGTGAGAGTTGCGAGCACCAGCACTCACCCTCCCAATGCGAGGATGCGCACCATCTCTTCCCAGTAATATCAGAGCGAGTCAGTCCCATCGTCGACAAGTTGAGATAAGCGAAGAAATGTCCGGGCTTCCAAGATCAGCAGTCCGATTGTCAGTGGCCTTCTGATGCCTGCTGCTGGTCTCAAGTGGTCGTAGACCAAGTCGAGGAGCGGAAGCAGAACATGGTCCGGGAATTGGTCAAGAAAGGTCCATGGCAGGCCGTGCTGCGGTACAAGTGTACAGTCCCAGACTGCGAGGAGCCAGGCCAGGAGTATCAGAGGATTGAAGAGGTGTTGAAGCACACTCGGGCGAAGCATTGACAGCCATTAGATGACAGTGGTAGCTGGAAGGGCGAAAGGGAGCCGATCCGGGAGGATGATTGGTCATAGTTTACGTGCTGGGTGAGCGATCCTGGTGGAGCCAGTGCCATTGCATGGCGATGCCATGTCATGAAGCTGGACGGTGAGTTGGTCGTTGTCGACATGCCAGCTTGATCAACCAGAGGATGCCTCTGTTCAGGGCAGAGACTTCACCGAGCAGCGCCTCTTCCTCAAGGTTTATTTCCATACAGCTAGCTGTGCATGACATCGCCCGCGTAAGGTCCCACGTTGTTATCGTGAGGGAAGAAGGTTTCAAGATCGCGGAGTCCGAAAGCCGAACCGCCGATCCGAGCCGTATAAACGTGGGAATGAGATCACAGATCGGGGCCTCGGGCTCTACAACAACACATCAACGATATATGGACCTGCAGAATCGACGCCGGAAATGCTGCTTCTGGACACATTTGCGTGCACAGGATGAGCTCTGCGGGGTACGTCAGGCGCACGGTGTAACTCGCAAGGCTCCGATAGTGCAAATCGTGGTAAAGGTGGAAATGACATCTTGCTGATCCCCGTACATTGACGCGCTGGACGTGCTGCCGTGCCAGTGAATGAGTTCTGTCGTGCAGCAGACTGTTCTATGTAAAGCTCCGGATGGCACGGGAGGTCTCACACCCCTCCCCCGGGGCTCTGATCGTAAACAAAAGCCTGACCATTGCTCTCGCGTGCCGCCCGCCCTTCGCCACTCACCACGACAGCAACACCCGCAGCGAGACCTCACCATGTCGAAAAGCATCATCGTAACAGGCGCCACTGGCAAGCAAGGAGGAGCTCTAATCGACCAGCTCGCCAACAATCCCGGTTTCACTCTCATCGCCATTACCAGAAACGCCACAGGCGCTAGTGCCGAGAAGCTCAAGTCCAAAGGCACCAATATCAAAGTCGTCCAAGGCGACCAAAACGACTGCCCCGCCCTCTTCGCATCCGCCAAGTCCGCAGCCTCGGGTCCCATCTGGGGCGTCTACAGCGTGCAAATTGCCCAGGGCCACGGACCCGCCTCAGGCACCGGCGACGAAACCCAGCAAGGCTGCTCCATGATCGACGAAGCAGTCAAAGCAGGCGTTAAGCACTTCGTCTACAGCTCCGTCGAGCGCGGCGGCGACGAGCACAGCTGGGAGAATCCCGTCCCATCGGTGCCGCACTTCAAAACCAAGCACAATGTTGAGCAGCACTTGAAGGAGAATGCTGGCTCAATGGGCTGGACCATCCTCCGCCCGGTCGCATTCATGGAGAACCTCGCCCCGGGCTTTCCCGCCAAGGTCTTCATGGCCGCGATGCAGAGTACGGTAGGTGAGAAGAGAGTGCAGTGGGTCTCGACGAAGGATATTGGCGTCTTTGCTGCGTTGGCGTTTCAGAAGCCGCAAGAGTGGAATCATAAGGCGATGGGGCTGGCGGGGGATTCGTTGAATGTCACGGAGCTGTGTGATAAGGTGAGGGATACCACAGGTGCCAATATATACCCGACTTTTTGGGTTTTGGGTGGTGTGTTGAAGTATATGGTTGCAGAGATTGGACATATGCTCACCTGGTTTGGAGCCGAAGGGTATCAGGCGGACGTTGCTGCGTGTAAGAAGGTGCATCCGGAGATAATGGATCTGGAGGCGTGGTTGAGGAAGGAGAGTCCGTTCCCAAAGAAGTGAAGCGGGAAGATCGTTCGCCCGAGCCTTTGAATAAGTATTAAGTATGGAGCAGCACAGTTCGGCGGGATAGGTATGGAATGGAATATACGCCTGTCTTGAGTAGCTTCAGGCATGGTATCTTTTTTCATGGATGACGTTCCTCTACCATGTTGTAGATAGGTATTTTAGCGAGTACAAGCTTCCAAATTGAAACGATAGGGTTGATCAGTAACCCTCATGAATTGCACAAGGTGTGAGTCTATCTGGCTACAGAAACAGTATGATATAGGGTGTGTGTGCCAAGTCCTGACTAACATGGCCACGGTTCACCTGATCTACAACATACCATTCGTCTCCCCGATGGCCTTGGCGGCCGATGCCCGAAGATGCATTGCGTATCATCATCTTCACTCACGCCCGAGCGCTTCGGCATTGTGTGCGACAGCAAGGCTCAAGTATCTGTCTAGACATCTCTTCCTGCTGTGCTTGACCTGATCATTTCTGCGGGCTTCTCGGTTCAGGGGCTTGCGCGAGTGGGAACAGCTCGTGCATGCCACGGCCTGTATACATAATAACCACCACTCCATGTCCCGTCTGCGATCATTTCGCGCCAAAAGTACCATCTCCTCACTGACCAAATCGACACGAGGCCCTCTCAACATGACGACCACAACAGCATCTAGGACTTCGACTGTACACATCACCCCACCAGCGTACAAACTACCAGCACCACCAGAAGCCAAGGAGCTCCAACACCATCTCAAAAAGAATGCCGTATTTGAGAATCCATGGCCGTCCTTCGTCGACCCAGGCGGCTTCACAATCGGCGTCAAGATGACCCATCGCAAAATCTCCGGCAAAGACGTCTCAAACCCATCAAAATCGACTCTGGCTGTTCTGACACCTCACTTTCACCCCACTCGAAAACAGGATGACAACTTGAGAGCGACTTGGCTAGGCCATGCATGCTACCTCCTCGAGTTTCCCTCCGGCTTCCGAGTGCTCTTCGACCCGGTCTTCGAAGAGCGTTGCTCTCCAATATCGTTCCTTGGGCCAAAACGCTTTACGAAGGCGCCCTGCAGAATTGAAGATATCCCCATCATTGATGCTGTCGTGATCAGCCATAATCACTATGACCACATGAGCTATCCAACCCTGACAGCAATCGCCGCCAAGCACCCGCACGTGCGCTTCTTCTGTGGTCTTGGAACCGCGAGATGGTTCAAGGATAATGGAATGCCGAATGTGACGGAGATGGATTGGTGGCAGAGCAGTACCATCGCTCTCACATCGGACGACAAAGATATTGAGGCGTCCGTGTCGTGCCTACCAAGCCAACACGGTTCCGCGAGAACCGGCATCGACCGCAGTCGCATGCTGTGGTCTTCCTGGTCCGTCTCCTCAGGCACCAAATGCGCCTACTTCGCCGGCGATACAGGCTACCGCACAGTGCCCGAACTTCCCGACTCCGAAGACGACTATGGCCCAAAATACGCTGACCTTCCCGTCTGCCCCGCCTTCAAGCAGATCGGCGAACTGAGGGGTCCTTTCGATCTGGGATTGCTACCGATCGGGGCGTATCAGCCGAGGTTCATTATGAGCTCGCTGCATTCAAACCCATTCGATGCGGTGAATATATTCGTTGATACGCAGTGCAAGAAGGCGCTGGCGATGCATTGGGGGACTTGGGTGTTGACTGAGGAGGATGTGATGGAGCCGAAGAGGAAGCTTACGGAGGCATTGAGATGGAAGGGCTTGCCTGAGGAGGGGAGGTTTGATGTTTGTGATATTGGCGAGTCGAGGACTTTTTGATAGGAATCAACTGAGGAGTGCATTTCGCCGATCGACGAGCCCTTGGAGGGGCATCTCTTGAGTCTCATCTCTATCTCAAGCGATGCAATGAAGCTGTTGGCTAAGTTTGGCCGTATTTTCGACTTCCAGGGCATCCAAGGTCGACGCAATCTGATTCCGGAGGTGAGGCACGATCTTAATCGTCCATTGCAAGACTCAGCATGACCTGAATCCAGAGTACGACAACATTCCAAACGGCCTGTCCTTCTTGCACTCGACCTCGGATCTGATACGTCTCGAGCTCGAGAACCAGACCATTTGCTAGCGACAGCACCATAAGGGAGCCCTTCGGCACATTTCTCAGCACAACCGTGGTGTACAGTCGTGCAGCAATGATAAAAGCTCTTGCCGAAGCCGGCATTTGCGCTTCATACGGTATACGCCGCCGCAGCTTGATCATAAGCTGCTCGGTGATGTCCACCGTCTGCTCAACGCATTGCGCTCAGCTTCACCACCTTTCTCCGCCAGCGATACTTCCGGAAAACTGTGAAGGATATCAATCATCGTCCGAAGGTGCGGGCACAGAACCACCTCAAACTCAGCACGCAATACCGGGTCCGACAACCTTGATCCAGCATCAGCATAACCCGGATGACTCCATTCCGCCATCTCCCCGCCCATCAGAGCCGGCAATCGAGGCCTACTAAGCCATGGGGCAGCATGACACAAATCAGCCCAAGCCACAATTTTCAACAACGCCTTCCCTCTCCAGCGCTCGGTGGCCTCCCTGAACAACCAACGACTTCATCATGTCCTCCATATGCAACCTACTCGGACCCCCGTTCCCCTCCAAATCCTCCGCAATTACAATTGTGGCAACGATACTACAGACCAGCAAGAGTCGTCAGTCATTCTTTGTAAGATATATCTTGTGCCTGACACGTAAGCGTTGTGCACACCAAGGTACTAGAAACGTCGCAATAGGACCTGGATGTGGCATAAGTGTTACTTCCTTATGTTACATCAGAGGACCTCGAACGTCTAGCCTGTGGTCACCGATCTGGTTACAGCTGCTCTTTAATTCAGCGTTGACGAACTTGGACTCGCTGAGGTCGTCCTAATGAGTAGCGCTGGCTGGTGCGAGGATAGCCGATACTCGCAATGCGGATAAGAATGAATTGCATCTTGAGGGCTAGAGCACTGGTGTTCTGTGAAATTCCTTGGGCTCAAGAAAAATATAGGATACCGTCCACTTTATAGGCTGCATGCTTTCAATCGCATCGTATCGACCCATTTGTAGGTCTCTTGGAACGTGTTGGCCGATTAGTTCCAAGTTTGATTTCGCTGTGATCGCACCAAGCCGTCAGAGGTGCCGGTTGTAGAGTATGCTGGCGCCATGTCTCGAGATTCTTCATGTTCGATAAAATGAGTGCATACTCCTTGATCGATACCATTGTATGATCTCAGGGTCGAGTGTGCAATGTTTGCCTTGTCTCTACGAGGATCCGTGGGCAGATCTGCTAAGCAGCTCTCATGAAGTCCTTTACTTGTATGTTTTGGTACGCATCCGATTCACAAGCCTAGGCTTGAAGACCAATCAGGCCATTGTTTGCTCGAATAGAGACGCAAGTCTAACGAGACACGCTCTGATGGCTTGTACTGCAGTGCTCGTATGAAGGTCAAAACATGCTGCACATCCGCCGAGTGCTCATCTCTGTCCTCGGTGCCCGCGCGTCGTATTCATGAAGCCGTCCAAACATTGATCTCGCACGTCTCTGAAGCCGACAAGCTTTGTGCTAGTCTAATCCGAGCCTCTCCTTGCTGGAGTTAGCTGCGCGCGCGCTGTTGCAGAGGAAAAGCTCAGTACCAAATTGCTGCTCTTCCGGTCAGACATCTCTCATCTTACGCTCATCCAACATCATCTGTCTCCCGATAGCGACTTTCAGCTCAGAACAAAATGATTGTACTTCGTGCGAGACTTGCCACTTATTGTCGATTGAGTTTCTTGAGTCCTCGTAGTCTGGGCTACGCGGCAAGATCTTGACTTGTTGTGTCTTGCATTCGTCCTCTGAGACAGCGACTTGGTACCCTCCCCAAGATTCTCATCGTGGGACGGGATTTAGAGCACTCATATTCCACAATACGGTCCTCCAACTTCCATTATAGCAGTCAATCGTCAAGGACATAATCATGATTGCTGATCATCGCATAGATTACCGCAGCATCGCAGACCATAGCGTAGCGAAATATCGACGACACCATCAAGCGCTGCCTCACTGCTTCGCCTCATCATCCCAAACAACCATACACCTTACCTCAATACTCTCCCTAGCCTTACCATAATCCTCTTTACACACGAACGCGGTATGCGGACTCCTCCTTGCCACCCCGCTCGTATCAGAATCGAAAATTTTCAGCAGAATCGCCTCATCGGTATTCAACTCGGAGCAATAGTACCACCTGTGCTGTCCGTCCTGCAAAGGAGGTTTAAGCTCCCAGTGCAAAGAGTGGCCATTGCCAGCGTAGGAGTCTTTCAGGCCACTCGTGCTGTTCTGAGCTGTGGAAGAGTGAGGAAAGACAACTTCAACTTCTTGCAGGTCTGCTTCGGGGACACTGCGGGCATCGCACATGGCGAGGTTGCTACGAGTCACCGGGTGGGTGATGGGGCGCCAGACTGGACGAGGTCAGCATAAGACGACTGGGTTAAGAGATGAATTGTGATTTTACGGTTTATGATGGCCCAGCGCGGGCTCTTGATCCTCTCGCTCAAGCCGGGCCTGACGTGTTCTGCAAGTTTCCAGGCACCGTCATAGGAATGATCTGGGCAAAGGTCAGCGTCCAAATTGATCTAGATTGCAGAGGCGTGGGACTGACCAATATGGACAAAATTGGAGTTTGCTGTAGCTATTGATCGAGCATGATCTGGAAGATCCTTCTCGGCTTCGAAGATTTCCTCCCATCGTCGCCTGCGGACTGCGTAGTTGTAGATCTGTACCTCCGACGCTCCAGTACTGCGATCCTGGTCAGCACACATTTGTACTGTTGCGAGATCTCAGCTATGACCGGCCTCTTCTTGATCAGATCAATACAGTCCGGATAGTAGACCGACTTGATCACCTCATCGTCATCAAAGGCCGTCGCGGTGCTTGGCTTCTTCACTATCTGGAAACCCTGCTTATCAAGGTGAAAATCGTGCTCATGGCCTCGCATGTCTGTGATATCGACAGTGACTGGTTTCATCTTCCTCCTCTTCTCACCAACGGTACCTGCCATGAACACAGCAGCGCCGCCTTCTGACGCCGGCACATGGTAGTTGAGAGTGGCAGTGACATTGCGAGGTTGACATGTCATGGCGAGCAAAGTGATATATCAGTAAGTTTGGTGAGCGAAACTTCTCGGCACTACTTTCGTGCGGACTGCGGCTTGGGTCAGTACTTATACGCCAGCTGTGGCATGCTTCTCGTCCAGCCAGAACCTCGCAATCGATTAGATCGTTCGCTTGCCCCATTGCAAAGCCCTGTCTCGAGGCCTGTCATCAGGCCTATGCTGGCAAGTCGGGCTGACCAAGACCTCGCTAACTTAACTTTCGAGCCTCAAACTCTAGCGGACAGGCCAATTTGGGAGCGACATCACTTCTTCTTGTGGTGCGAGGTCAGAAGATCTCGTATAGAATCTTTGACCCTATTCAGCAAGCCTCGTGCGAACCAGTCAATGTAGCGATCGTGCCGTCAGAAGCAGTATGATATGATACTCCAGCAATCATGCAATGCACCCACCAGCCCGGAACTGCCGGCCATCCAGGGCAAGCATCACTACCAGGACAATATCTCTTTTCATCAACAGGAGCTCTTGATAAGCTTCACGTAGCTCTCCAGGCATAAGTCCATCATCCCACAAACAAACCCATGGAACGCCCAGCACGAATCATTCGCGGGTCGCAAAACCATCTGGGTTAGAGCCCCCGGAAGGTAGCATCAAAACATCTTTCGGTGAATTACTCCCATGGGGACAATTATGTCGTTTATTACTCATATAGGGACTATTATGCAAAATTTACTCCTATAGGGACTTATAGGGATGCTAAATTACTACTATAGGGATATATTATAGTAGTCTTTAGCCTTTAACTTAGGCTATATTACAGGGTGCAAAAAGATAGGTATGTTAGCTATAGGTGCAAAAAGTAAATGCTATAGGTATAAAATGTAAGCTACAGGTATAAAAAGTAACGCAAGGACAGCTAGAACAAGTATACTTAGTACCGTAAGTAAGGTAAGCCTTACGAGTAGTTAAGTAGTATGTCTGCCTAGGTCTGCTAGTCGCTGTCTTTTTTTGCTAAATAAAACTCTTAGCTGCGTATATAATTTATTATTAAAGGCTAAAGACTACTATAATGTATCCCTATAGTAGTAATTTAGGATTCCTATAAGTTCCTATCGGAGTAATTTCTGCATAATAGTCCCTTTGGGAGTAATAAACGACATAATTGTTCCCATGGGAGTAATTCACCGAAACATCTGTACATTCTTTGGCTCAGCGTCTATAATGAATTCGATGAAGCCGCACTTCGTAGTGATGCGATGAACCATGAAATTCCGGTCCTGGTCCACGGGGCCAGAGGTACGTACTTATAAACCTCATCGATGAAGAGGTACTTTCTCGAGAATCTCCGGATACCGTTCATGTCATGGACGCCAAGCCTCAAGGCCCGTGAGATCTACCCCATCGCCAGGAGTGCCGGAGAAGTCGTTGCCCGACGCCTTCTCGTCTCGACAGGTGGAGAAGTACGGCTTGAGACGGGAGCTGTTTCCCATCGAATAGTGCAATACTTCCGGGGGTTAGATGGTGGATTGCCTCCAGAAATGCCCTTGAGTGAGTCGTACCTCCAAGGCTTGTGTGGTGTGGTCAAAGTTATCCTTGGCCTTGTACAGCTTCTCTCTCGCGTACGCCATGAGCCTGTGCGCGGCCTGCTGGGGTTTCAGCGTTCGGTGGTGGACATCCACCACATACACCCGATAGGTCCCATTTCTTCAGCCTCTCGATATAGCTCAGGATTACACAAGCTACCACAGTGCCCAATAAGGTCCCCTAAACCTTCTCGCGATAAGTAGATACAAGCCTTTCGAGTAGATCCCAGTACTCTTAAGTCCCATCGATGCGATGCGATGCGATGCGATGTGCCATATGATTGATCGTTTGATCATGTTCTCCGAGCCCGCATTCCATCCCTTTGACGTAAAGATTTCTTTTCGACGAAATCGCACTAATCGATGCAGCAGAGCTGAATCTGATCGACCCCCAGCATCAGAGCCGATCCACGGCGTCTCAGCCGACGCAACGCATACCACAAATGTGGCGTGATATTACATTGAAGCGAGTCGTTTTACGGATGCCGCGAATGTCGGTTCGAAAAATAGATATGTGGCCCTGAATCGTACCTACCGGACCAAGACGTACGACATCGCCTGAAATGAATCCTTAGCATCGCCTATCGCCTTTGGGTCCACTGCTCCGACGATAGATAGGCCGCGAAGCGGCCAACCGCTTTCAGTGTGCACAAAGATCTTGTGTTGTTCATGGAATTTGTTCTTCGGGAGTATGAGATGGAAAGCCACTGGGCGAGTAGAGTCATAGCGTTGTTTATGTCTCTGGGTCAATTGAGATATGCCGATACCATGCACTCGAGGTCGCCATTGAGGCCCCTCCCCCCCTCCCCCCTTCCCCCCTCTCTTTTTCAGCCTCGAGTGTATTGACAACAGCGGCTCCACCATGGAACTGCAGTCGTCAAGTCAGCAAGGTTGTCTGTTCTCCAGATCCCGCGTATCTCCTCGGTGCCTTGGCACGTGATACGCCGACATGACATGGTTCCGAGTGTGCTCTGCTCCCATGCAGTCACCCGTTCTCGATCGCCTTGCGCGTCTAAACGTGAGAAATACTGTTTATGAGTAACGTTGTTTGTGGGTGAGTGGATTCTAAGCATAATGCAGCAGCGGCCTCACATGCTGTTCCAAATCCAAGTCCAAAACCAAGTCCAAGACCAAGTCCACATGGCAACAGTAGCACCACAGCCCGCCCACTGCATCCCTTCTAAGCCGAGAACCACCTACACACTCCCCCACGAGGCCGCGATGTGAGAGCGTGGAAATGGGACGCACCGCGCAAGCGAAGCGAATTTTCCAGTCTCGAGTCTCCGAAAACTCCGGACAGATACCCGTCCCCCCCCCTTTTTCCATCTTTCAAACAAGTCCAACTCATCTCATCTGATAAACCGCCACCAAACAGATCGAAATAGATCGACCCCATCTGAACCCACCAGACCTCAGATCTCAGAGCTCTAAACGGTTAAACCTCGTGTGTATATATACCTCTCCACAAACCTCCGTGTAAAAAAGAGTCCGTCCCGTTCCGTTCTCTTTCCCTTTCCACACCCTTTCCCTTTCCCCATCCCCTTTCCCTTCCCTGACCCAACCACATCCCGGCTCCAGCTCCCGCTCCAGCTCCCACAAGCAAGTATGGGTCGTCGTGCTCGGCTCGCTCGAGGCGGTCGGTAGTTTAAGTTTGAGAGTTTAGGCTCGTCCGATGAGGAAGACTTTCCCCCCGCTAGAACCTGGATACCGTTAGCGACGTCTCGAGGACGACGACGATCGGGCCCCTAGATAGGAATATGCGCCCTATGCTCGATTCCGGGTTGGAGTCGAGTCGAGTCGAGTCGAGTCAACGGGGCTTATGAAGTTGTGGCCTTTTTGGTGACGTGCTCGACTGTTCATTTTTCGTTCGCTTCGTGGTGGTTCTGATGAGATATTGGTGGCAGTGTTCACGAGGCTGAGTCTTTCAAAGGAGTGTAGAGATGAAGATATCGATTCGCAGGAGTTGACTGGGGGAAGGCACCATGAAGGAAGGAAGGGCGGTTGTGGGAATAAGGTCAGCAAAAATCAGCACTGTACAAATACCTACCAACCATATATACATACATATGTACTCAGCCCCGCCACCACTCCCGCTCTCTCACTCATCCGGATTCAAATTCCTCTGCACCGGAACACTAGCCTTCACATCCCTATTAACCATCATCGCCTTCCCAATCACCGTCTGCATGATGGCATAATTCACAACCGCCTTGATACCCATCTCTTCTCCCCGCTTGACAATATACCCATTCATATACTCAATCTCGGTCCTGCGTCCCGCCCTCAGATCCGCCAACATACTTGAGACATTATCTTTGGTCTTCTGGCAGATGCTGACGACCAGAGACTCCAGCCGCTCTGCGGAGAAGCGATGCGGGACGTTTGGGATGCCGCGAAGTTCAGGGAGGGTGCGGATGATGAGGGAAATTTCGGCGAGCATTAGACGCATTGTGCGGGAGATGGCCATGTTGTAGAGGAGGTTGCCGTTGCGGTTGTCGAGGAGGCAGGTTAGGGGGTTGACGACGGCGTTGACTGCGACTTTCTCGAGCTGCAACTGAAGCAGCTCGATGGGTGTGAAGCCTACTGCGCAGAGGACGGGCGTTCTGGTCAGGGTGCGGAGGAGGTAGCGGGCTGAGGGCGCCCAGTCTTCGACTTTCTTCTCGGACAGCTCGCCGCTGTTGTCGGTGCCTGGGCCTGTGGGTGTGGCGGGGCGCGAGAGTGGTTTGCGGGGGAGGATGCCGAGAGAGATTGTGCCGTGACCGGCGTGGACGACGAAGAAGGGGTCTTGTTCGGCTTTTTGGGGTGGGACGTTGGCGCCGTGGGAGACGATGCCTTGGACATAAGTCGGGCGGGTAGCTTCGTCGGGGAAGAGCTCTTTGTTCACATCGTCAATCACGCCCATGCCGTTTTGCAGGAAGCAGATGGTGGAATCGCGGTTCAGGCGGTGTTTGATGCTGGCCAGGGCGGGGATTGTGCGGACTGTCTTTGTGGTGACGATCAAGTTGTGGATGGGTTCGTTGGAAATGGCGTAGTCGCCTTTGCCAGGTCGTCGCGCGAGATGCTCTCCTTCGTTTGTAGCTCTCGTCTCCATGGGCTTGTACTCTGCCACGTCTTGCTCTGCGCGCTTCTGCTCATCCGCCTCTCTCTGCTGCCCGCCCACAATCTTGGCAACCTCGTGCGGCTGCATACCCGTCTCATCGGCCAGACTGTATACATCTGGCGATCCTTTCTGCACGGGCACCTTGTGCTGTCTCCTCGCGTCGTCCTTGAGCTCAACATCGAAGCCTCCTCTTGGCACCGTATACTCCCCATCCTCCACCGTAATCACCTTCTTGCTCTTTTCCCACGCCTCCAGCAGCCTATACCGGTGGAAGATCAACGTCACCGGCGGCGGTTTCGGGATTCCCCTCAGCGCATGAGCCACCAGCTTCCCGATGCTGCCTGTGCCCACAATGTGTATCCTCTTGGGCAGATTCGGCGTGGGCGCATACTGCTTGTCCACCGCTGACAGCACGTTCTGGAATTCCTTTTCCAGCTCGTCGTCATGCTCCTCGCCCTCGGTCTCCGTGTCTGGTTCCGTTTCGGAATAGTCGACAGTCGGTTGGTCGCGATTGTTCGCTTTCGCCTCTTTGGCTTCCATCGTGTGCGTACTGCTGGTCCAGAACGATCGCTTGGCGGGAGGAGCAGTGATGCTATGGGGTGAGGAGAAGAAGGCCACCCGGCCAGCAGTGATGCTATCGCAGATGCATGAGTCGTGTTTCCGCGGTATTCGGCGCGGGAGGAAGTAGAGCGCGGTGAAAGGCAGATTTACTGCTGGGCGTGTGCTATGTCAGAACGATCATAGCAACGAGGTGGCGGAGTCGAAAGGTCAAAGAAGAGGAGTGAGGTAGAAGTGGTGGGCTATAATGGTGGTAATATAGATATGAAATGCAGAGTCTCGGGCGTCATCAGCCACACTTCGCAAGAGCAGGGATCACCTCCGCAGAGAACCATTCACTTCCAACAACCTCGTCATCTTTGTCTATCCGCAGCAGCAACATGTGAAAGCCACCGCAATGTCCTCCACCCCTCTCTTCAACCGCCTCCTCTCCCTCCCCCCACCCCTCCGCGCCCGCACCTTCAGCGTCCTCCACCGCCCACCGCCCAACTACCCCGGCCACGTCCCCCTCACATGGCTCGAACGCGGCGCCCTCGCAATCGGCTCAGCCTTCGGCTCTCTGAGAGATCCATACCGTCACGACCTCATCGCCTCGCTAGGTGAAGCCACTGCCAAGCCATACTTTGTTTCACGACTGCGCAGAGCGATGCTCGAGCACCCCACCGGCCGGAGGATTCTGCGGGATAAACCACGAATCACATCCAAGAGTATGCGCCTCGAAGAGTTGAGGAAGTTGCCAGAGAACACAGTCGGTAGAGCATATGCAGTGTGGCTAGACCGAGAAGGTGTCACACCCGACACGCGCGATCAAGTCCGCTACATCGACGATCCAGAAGAGGCATACGTGATGCAACGATACCGCGAAACCCACGATTTCACCCACGCCATCACGGGCTTGCCCGTCATCATCGAAGGCGAACTCGCCGTCAAAGCATTCGAAGCTGCCAACACTTTGCTTCCCATGACTGCTTTATCTCTCTTCGCCCTTGTGCGCTTGAAGCCGATTGAGAGGCAGCGCTTTTTCGATATATATCTCCCCTGGGCGCTGAGGAATGGGATCAAGGCGGAGGAGGTGGTGAATGTATACTGGGAAGAGGAGTTGGAGACGGATGTGGAGGTTTTGAGGGCTCGGTTGGGGATTGAGGTGCCGCCTGATCTCAGGGAGATTAGGAAGGCGTTGAGGGATGAGAAGAGGAGGGAGCAGGCGCAGAGGGAAGCGGGGGAGAGGTCGGGGAGTGCTTGAGCATGATGTTTTGTGGTGCACACGAGTGAAAGCTTGAGTCTGGGGGCATCCAGTTGTGAATACCGCATGTGCCATAGGAACCAATCCCATTGACAATCTCAATTGCCGCCAATTGCCTGAACATACTATACTGCTTGCTCACGGCAGAGTGTACCTCTTCTGAGCCAAAGACTGGAGCGACTCATTCAAAGGGCAGAGCGCCGCCATGTTTGGACGGCCACATTTCGGCTCCTCATCGAACCGTTTTTATCTCAAAGGGCGTATCGAGCATACTACAAAGGAGCCAAGATACTCGCCGCTGTGTCACGAACAGACATGTGTGGCAACACGTCTCATGAACAAGACCATATCGACCTTACTTCATCACTTGCGACATGCATCATATGACAGTAGACGCCCCGGCCGGGCCCTGAGCCTCTGCGATACGGACACGACACGAAAGCAAGACTTGGACAGAAGGAATCGTGGGCTTGGGCGTGCTGATGTTGTTCCAGGATGATACATATATACTTACAATACATCATGTCAAGGTTTGTACATGATCGGCTTGCGGATCTTCGGGTTGATGGTCTGATGTTGCGTAGCTGCTGCCTTTGTCTGTCGAACACGCGATTGTTCACAGGGCGTTTGGTCGCATTTCGATGAGCATCTTTGGTGACCTTGGTGCTACTTTCGTGCTACTGGCCGGCGTTGGATGGACTGGCGGTTGGCTGTTCCAACAGAAACCATCAACCAATCGACGTGAGCCATTCGAATGCGCCGGTTTTATGATATAGACTGCTCTGCCCCGGCTCGATAATGGATAGTCAAAGCCGCCTCACTACTGGAGCCTTCCGCTGGATCAGTACCAGGGAGGTGAGCTTCCAATCCTTGACACAAATGTGGCTGATCATTGCTTCACGCCCGGCTGCTCCAATGCGCCGCGCTTACTGTGACACCAACGAGGGGTAGTAAGGCTCGATCAAGAGTCTTCAAGGCTTGGATCTCTACAGGTCAGATTGCACGAATCCTTGAGCACACTTCCATCTGTGCCTGTACGATGGAGGACGTCGATGAATCAGACTTTGGTGGCTCGGACTTTGGGGGACTTGAGCTCACACAGATCCCATCTGATGATTCGCAAGGGCAATTCTTTGTTCCACTACCCGAGCGTCCTACCACAGGTTTGCCATACCCACCGGTCCATATCTCTTCCGACCATGAAATTCGGATCTTCTCGTTGTCCCCGGGCAAGCCTGATCACCGCATCTTTGGTGAACTGGAGATTCACAATCTGCAGGAGCCTGTACAGCCTTATGAAGCCCTTTCATATGTGTGGGGCACATGGGATGATACAAGATTAATCGGCCTTGACGATTGCCCGCAGTCTCTTTATATCACCTCCAACTTGTGGAAGGCACTTCGACGTCTGAGATATCTTGACAGACCCCGTCGACTTTGGATCGACCAGATCTGCATCAGGCAGTGGCACTTCCCCGAGCGCAATCAGCAAGTGCATCTCATGGGACGAATCTATCAGCAAGCTGATAGGGTCATCGTTTGGCTGGGCGACGGAGATTACGATAAAGAGGAAGTGAGCCAAAATTTAATGTGCAAGTCGGATACACGGTGTCCTGTCGAAGGATTAATCAATGAGAACACCGGGATGCAAGCAAACTCAGATGTGGCTATGGATGCCACTATATCTCCCCTGAACCCCGTGGACGCAGATGCTGCCGGGCTCTCGTTGAGAAGAGCTCTGGCGGCAACTGGTCCGCAGTGGTGGACGAGACTCTGGGTATGGCATGCTCAATGTAACGTTGAACAAAGTACTGATCCCGTCAGGTCGTGCAAGAAGTTGCCAATGCTTCACAAGACCCACACGTCGCTTTTGGCTCTTTCACACTGTCCTGGGACGCAACATGGAGCCTTCCCGCTTTGCTGAACCGCTCCGAGCCAACTCGAGACCTTGCTGTCGTGGCGAAACGCTTTCGTGGACTGAAAGATGTCAACAGGCGGCGAGAGGGCATAGTGTCCATGATAGACATTGTCACACGTGGCGCATGCCGCGACAAGCTCGACAAGGTGTACGCTCTGCTGGATCTCATTGTACCGCATGAAAAGGAAATGATCACGCTTGACTACACAAAGTCTGTATCGACAGTATTCGCCGAGGCTACGTATGCGTCCATCATCTCGACTGAAAGCTACAGCATCATGGATCTTTTGATTACATTGCCCGAGCCAACGATGAGCATGGCTTCGTGGACGTTTGACTTCGCGACCGTCCGCCCTATTAGTCCTCGGTACTACCGCATACCATCACGCCCGATCTGGTGGACCAGAGAGAGAGCCTGCACAACATTGTGCGCAGACATCGACACGCTCAAGCTGCGCGTATATGCTTATCGATTCGGGCGGATTGCTTTGGCCGTCAAACTCTCAGCGACAGGATCCGTCACGACTTCCCAGAAAGAGATCACTCACATCCGCAGGAAAATCAGAAAATCAGCACAAGATGTGCTACGCTTACGGCCCTACGACCACCTCTCGCGGACCTCACGAATCCCTCGCAGCTGGTTTGCTGGCGTTGCAGCGGGCGTAGACTACTTGAGCAACCTACTTATCGACTTCGGAGTGTCCGTTCCGCAGATTCTACGGCATGAATACGAGGATACCGTCAAGGAAGACGTTCTCGGTCCGAGGAATACATTTGAAGAGCAGACCCCGGCACGAAAACCGTTCTGGCGAAGACTTTTGCATATAGGTCGTGGCGTTCATACCCACAACAGCATCACTGATATGAACGTCACCACGCAAACCCTCGATCGGGTTTCCCAGATCCGTAACCCTGTCTTCATCGGCTGGAAAGTCGCCCGTTCTCTTCCTAACTATTGGTCCGGCCATGTGGGAGATCACTGTGCTCGCAGTTGCTTTGTTCTCACGGACGCTGGTTTTGTGGTTGCTACACCTAGGCTTCTGGAGGAAGGCGATGAGGTAGCTCTGCCCTTTGGTGGACATGCGCCTATGATCCTTCGACAGGCGTCGGACTCCACTTGGCGATTCGTGTGCTTCGCGTACGTGTATGGGATCATGGAGGGAGAGTTGAGGACTGAGGTGCCGCATCTTGAGCTACCTGAAATTGAGTACACGTTGGTGTGAAGGTACGCTTTGCTTGATGTTTCGGCTGAGCGCAGCATCTGCGGGTGCATCGTGGCTGTGCAGCTTATGTTACACAAGGCTGTGCAGGCAGGTGCCTTACTGTGCGAAATGCGGATAAGTACTTGTACTACGTTATTGTCTACGACAGACCCTCGCTCCTTTGCAGTCTGCCGCTAAGATGAGCGACAAGCAAGAGATCGGCAGCGATAGCGACTCCGAGGCCTCTTCTTTCGATTGGGGCTGCAACTGGTTCCGACCCGACACAGAACTAGACCGTACATGCGTACCATATGCGGGGGTCAGCCTCGATCTGGAGACGAAGATACCGGTGCTTCTACTTAAACCAGATGACCTGACAGATGAGCTATGCGGTACACTGGTGGTCCAGGAGCTCTCGGATCAGGCTGAGCAAGCCGTCTCAGTCGATTCAGATTACGAAGCTGTGTCTTACGCATGGGACTTGTGGGACCGTTCTGAGCAAGTGTACCTGACCGACCATGTGCAACCAGTCGCGATCACGAGGAACTTATGGCTTGCTCTAAGGCGCTTGAGGTCCCGAGAAAGAGTGCGAAGAATCTGGGTTGACCAGATTTGCATCAATCAGGCCGCCTTCTTTGAGAAGAATCACCAAGTCAGGCTTATGGGCAAGATCTATAGCATGGCTAGTCGAGTGATAGTGTGGCTAGGCGGAGCCATATTGACGCAACGGCAAATCACGGAGGACCAGACCAGCACAGGGTGCTGCAGTAAAGAACAAGCGCTTGGTTACCTCGCACGGCTGTTGAGTCAAGTACTTTAACAGACGACACCTTGCTGGTGGGAACGTACATGGGTGGGTTGATGCGGACTGGAGTCTTCACCTCCGCTGACAAGTGAGCAGGTTGCTCATGAAGTAGCGAGAGCGGAAACCCCTCCTGACTTCCAATTCGTAGCCTCGACCATGGCCTGCGCACAGCTGGACGGACTTGAGCAGTTCGAGGCCGAGGAGAGGGACGGTGCATTTATCGCTGTGCTCGCCCAAGCAACACGACTCTTTAGGTCGTTCTGTCCACAATCACCGTCGCGCCCTCGAATTCTGGAAAGTTTTGCAGACACCATGAAGCTCACCACCTTCTGCTCTAATCCGGCCGACTACGTGTACGCATTTTCGATCTGGTCACTCCCGCCGAGAGAGAACTTTTGACTATCGACTACACTCGAACGACTTATCGTGTGTTTGCGGCTGCCACGTACGCAGCACTGCGAGCCAGCAATAAGATTGAGATCATGGATGCTATCAGCCATAGCGTCGATGACAGATGGGGCTTTCAGTCTTGGGTGACAAACGTTGCAAAGTTTGCATTCATAAGCACATCAGTACCATCACTACCTCATCACGTTATGAGCCTCGAAACTTGCCGCCAGAATTTCTCTATACACTACGACCAAGATCGGCTGGAACTCAGCATCGGCGGCGCGGTCAGACTCGGTACCATCGTGCTCTCGTGTGGGGATTAGGTGGACACTATGAACAAGTCAGGACCGCTGGGCTCCGTGATCGCGCTCAAAGGCCTATACGATGGAGGCCCTACAGCTCAGAAGCTATACGACCTCGCGCAAGGAATCGTCACCGATTAGCTCTCCGCTACCCGACACTAGGAATGGAGGCCACCTTTCATCGGCACAGAACGTCCGTTGGCCGCGGTGAGAGAGCATCCACGTTGCCTCCTGCTATGCTCGAGCGGATTAGAAGTAAAGTGTCACAGTGGCTGGCAATGGTCCCAGGAGAAGACATCAGAACATTCGAGCACCTACGACTTATTGTCTCCAAATTTGTCGCCGTCGCTCCCACGCCACTCGGTACCATGTAATCGACGGAATGCTCGACTACTACCTAGCGCAAACGTTCGGCACCGATCACGGTCACTCAGCGAGACATGCCTGGTCCTTGTCACCCGAGACTCGGCTCGAGCAGTGGAATACGTAGCTGGGTTCCATGGCTTGTCGCAGGATTATCCACTTTACCGACTCCGATTGTATGACCACCATACCCACATATGTACAAGAAGGGAATGTTGTGGTCATGCCGCGAGCTTCGAGAATACCTATGATCCTCCGTAAGGCGGCCGACCACACCTTGAGTTTCCAGTGCTTCGCTTTGACATATTGTGATGTTGTCAAACGTGTAGAGAACATCAAGGCTACAACTGCTTTGGCAGAGGAGATCTTCACCTTGGCTTCGCGCGATTCGACATGGGCAGGACGCTTGTCTGCGTTCGATCTCGTGTTGGACATAGTTGACGAGTTCGGCGTCATCATTCGAATACTGTGACCAGCGAGTGCCATCCAAGTCTCCACTCTAGTATGAGGGTTCCGTAGTCGGTAATCAGGACAATAGCCACAGGCACTATCACCACTATCACCAGCACCTCCACCCTCGGAACTCATTCCTCCAGTCCCGCTCCTGGTGTCTCTCATGTAAAACGCACCTTACCTCGATCCCAATACACTGAGTAAGCCATCGGGAAGTTTCGCCAGAGCCCCTTGCACTGCGCCACTGCTCACATTCCCCCACCTTGCCATAATCCATCGAGAAACTCCTGAACTGGCGATTGCGAGCGATAAACTCCCGTGAGTCTTGCACAAGGAAGGCAGCGGCCTCCGGCTGCATCGATCCCAAAGCGGTGAATCGTTGCTTGAACAATTCCTGCATCGCGAGATGACCTCTTGGCTATCGTCCCTCGTCCGGCTTGTTGTCACATTCTGGTAGCACAGGGCGACTTCAGTATCTTTCAGATCTTGGCGATAGAAGCTGAAGCACAGCTTGGCCAGAGCATGGCAGTTCGCCAATGCTTTCACGATTGCAGAGACACTACCTTCTGCAGGTGCTATCAGGGTCCATATTGCAAGCTTTGCGAGAGTGACTATCCGGTCTAGCATATCACCAAAGTTGGTTCTCACTTTTGGATCCTGGAACGAATCTGTAGAAATGCTCCATGCCTTGGCTTTTGTCTCAATTCGGTGCAATGGGGCTTTACCATCGGTGATTGCTGGCAGGAGCAGCCTCCACGGTCTATCATTGTTAGACTTCGGTGTCAGGAACACTGACTGCGAGCATGTCAGGTAATTGTTTAAGTATGCGTACTTTATCCACGCCCTCCGACTCGGTCGGACAATCCTCGCTACGGAAATGATTTCGGATCTGGACGGGCACCGATGTTCCATTTTTCCGAATATGGTTGAAGATGGGTATCAAAAGACGAAGGTCTCGTCCCGACTCGCGAAGTCGTTGATGAGCTTCGTATAATTGGTCTCCCCGCGCAATGCCCATTCCGCTACTATCCCGACTTTCGACATCCTGCATTGTGGTAATGATACTGCTTGCTTGCCCAAGCTCGTGAAAGTTGAAGCATAGGTTCTTGAGGGCTTTGTCCCATACCGGATGGCGAACGATCTTCTCAGCTCTGACCAAGCTTTCATCGTCGCACAAGGAGGCGTGAAGGCAAGTAAAATGGCGCCTAGAAACTCACTTTTCTGTCTTTGCATATATCCGGCGGTTGACAAGAAGTAGTGCGGCGTATAGCCTGGTTAGGTTTAGACCGATGGTGTGATGGTGTGGGAAGAGATTTCTATAGAAGATCAAGAACCTCAACAGAAGGGCTGAAAAAGATTTCGGATCGTTTGCAAAGGTCAGTACCACAGAGCCATATCTGCTGTGTAGCATGCTCAAGTCACGTTGAGCGGCGTACTGCCGGATTTCCGATCTGAGAATACCTTCACATATCGTCGAAGTGGACAACAGCTGTTATGCACTCATTCGAGCCGCGGCATTCAGCGGCTCCATCTAACGATGCACTTTCTCATTCAATGCCGTGTCGTTGCGAACCCTGTGCACTCCCAATAGTCCGCCTTTTTCACTTGGTACCAGAGCACGATCTACTTGTATTCGACCCAATCATCCTTCTTCAGATCATCCCAGGCACCACTCATCGCGGCTCGAGCGTTGTCCGTCAGCCTATCGATTTTCATACCCTCCTCTTCTACGCCAACACTCCTGCCATTCTTCCATACGAGAAACATCTCTCTGAGCGCCAACATTTCAAGTCTGGGATGTCGCTCCACAAATGCCTCCAGTACCGCGACTGCCTCGGCCTTCGTACCTGGCATTGGTACCCCAGCGAAGGGCACGGCATAGTCTTCGTGGTCGAGGTTTTCTAATCTTAGTCGTCGTAGTGCTGGGAAAGCCTTGGTCTTCAGCAGCCACAGCACAACGCTCGTGTCATCACCGTCTTCGCTTACAAGATGAAGCTCTTCGAGGTCTGGGAACGCTATCATAGCGTTGAGGACAATCGGTATGTTCTCCAGCGCGAAGGTCTCATCGCTATAACGGCTGAAGGATAGTGGAATGCGTAGGGTCCGAATATGGGAGAAAGCAGTCCTGAGCTTAGTAATTTCGGGCTCCTCGACGGTGCTTACGAGTGAGATCATGGTTAGACGCTCCAGCTGCAAATTCGAGATGTCGAGGGAGCTGCGTGTAAGTGCCGTTAAAATTTCGGTCGTGGGTATTGAGGAACCCCACTCATCCACATAGAGTGGCCCCTTATCCTGTACGTTCATGTTCAGCGGCTGGAACACGTTGTCGAGGAGGCGACGACAAGCTGAAGAGGGGCATCCTCTTCCAGCTTAGACGTGGCCGTGATGAACAGGTCATGAGGTCTGCCTTGTGCCCGGATGTTGCTGAAGTACGTTGTCAAAAGATCGTCAACCGTGTCACATTTTCTGAAATCCTCGTGGCTCTTCTTGATCATGTCCCGCGCTGCTGATGCCCGAGTGATGACTGTGGCCTCCTCATACATTCCTCGCCTCATTCGAAACCCCGCCATGCCGCGCACCTAACTCTCCTTCTAGTGCTGCTCTCGAAGATTACCGAGCACGAGTGTCGTCCTTCGAATGTACTTGCAAGCGACAGCATGACGCGCGAGCTTAATGGCACTCATCAGGTCCTGCTCGTCGCACATAAGCATAGCGACATTGGCAGCGCATCTCTTCCAAGCTTTTTCTGTGACTTGTGCGCCAATTTACTTGTTGACTCGACGTAGGTTTAGTATATCCTTGTTGCCGACGCCCTCGATGATGATCTCGATAAGGTCTTGCGGTAGGGCGTCCAGTTTACCCATTGCGGCAACGGTGCTGCGGCAGTCGCCCTCTAGTGTAAGATTGCTCAGCAATCTAAAGTCCTGGTATCGGTAGCGACAGGGTGGTGCGCAGATGTCAAGCGAATTCGAGTAGCTCGTCCTTAATGGTTTTCGAGTGCAATGCTAGCAGTGCCTTGTACTCGCGATTTACATGCTCACACTGGCAAACTTTTGGGTCTAGCGCCACAATCGAACAAAGGCCAGGTAATCATTATTCGTGTAGAGCAAGAGGACTCGGAGGAAAAATTCTCCTTAGGGCGTCTTAGGCAACCTGGGTAAAGAGTCACTGTAAGTGAAGATTGCTTGATCGACTTACGGACTTGTTCATGCAATTAAGATACTGTTCATGATTTCATTATCCAGACAATGTATGCTCATACCTATAGCAAAAGGGCCCTGCATCAATCCTTATCAGATCACCAGCACGTATTGGCTCTGCCAAGGGCCAGAAGTCCAACTCATAGTCAATACTAACATTATGTGAATGTGGCGAGTTAAAGTGCGTGACAGTACTATTAAACTCAATGTACCTCTTTAAGTCTTATCCTTACCACTCGGCACAAATCAGGTCAAGCATTCCATGGTGGGCGTAGAACACGGAATTTTGAGGTTGTGGTTGGCGGAATAGCTGGAGAGGGCGTGTTCGTCGAGTATGTATCCACAATCAGTAGCAGCGAACAAGTCAAACATGTCCAAACCAACGTTGAAGTGCCCGCATGTATGAATGCCCATCCTGCGACCAAAGTCCCCCTTGTTCATGTACTGCTGCCATTCGGCGACATTGTCGATGTTGCACCGATTGGTGCCCGAGCTACTGGCGACCTACCATTGAACCAGCCTACTTGCTTGCCTGGGCAGCTCATTTCAGGGACACTATCACTTCGCAACATCGTTTAGGCCTCTCGTCACTGGATGCGTCGCATATGAGAGACCCCGGGAGGAGTCGGGCATCTCGTAAATCCCTCTTATTCTTTGTGCTGGAAGGAATCTCCTCTTCCCCTCTTGGCGTTCATGGTGCCGGCAGCAGCCGATCGTGGACAAGATTGATTTCGGTCATAGCCGAAACTCATTTCCCACGACACGTTAACTTCTCCTTTTCGTTCTTCCTCCCTACCGGTGGTCGGCAAAACTGCAACTGAGACAACCGAGACAATATAACTTCGAGACCGCGAACAACGATTAATATTGCGTCTTCTGCCCTTTGTCACCGATCGCCGCGTAAAAGCGAGCGGGCATACTATCTACGCTATTATTTATTTGTCGCATTTTAACCTCTCGAAGGGAAGAAACAAGATAGCGACGAGGCTGCGGAGGCGATCGGCAGTGGGGGCCAGTTGCAGTTTTGCTGTCTCCACCTTGCCTCCTCTCCTCGACAACCACCTAACAACGGTTCATGTGGCTTGCTTGGCATGGGGACACGCACTACTGTGGTGCATCCCTAATGTGCATTATACAGCCCATGCCAGGCTGAAGTCTAGAGGCCGATAAATTGAGAGTGGTTGCTGGCGACGACAATCTGCTGTGCTTGGAGACGCTGCATCCATTCCCATCAATCAGCTTCTGCCTTGTGAAGACTTGTGTCATCCAAATCATGAGGCATGCATGCTTCCTTCTTCCGTCAAGATCATCTGGACCGAGCGTCAAGCATCGCTTTGGCGAGCCTCAATAGATCCTCTTCACAAAACAAGCTTCCCGGGTTGTGCTACCGTTTCCTCTCGAGTCCTTGGCTACATACGCTTGTATCCCCGCCCCGCGCCCCCCGTCCCTCGCGAGATATTTGATGCCTCGAATCGTTGGTTAAGGCTCTAGAACGAATGGATCGCCTCACGCTGATAGAATAGAGAGTCCACTGCACGTAGGGGCCGGAACACATCCTCCACAGAGGTCTACTGCCGCACGATACAGTGCCTGCCGCTTCCCATTTTCTCGTATTGCTTGGACCAAAAGCTAGAGCTTCATCGAATTAGGAGAGGTACTCTATTAACTGCAGATGACGATGATTTTGCCTATTCCCGACTACGCTTAGCTGGACTCGCACGAGGGCGGCTGTGAGCTGCTGTCCATGGAAGGAACCGGTACGTTCTCCGAATCGAACCCATGTGAGATATGCCAGCCGCAATCTAGAAGTGTAAGACCTCCGCGATGACTGGCGTCCCGATCGGTGGCAGGAACTTGATACGTCATGGCAGCAACACTTCGACTGTGCTGAACGAAGCACTTTGAGCACAACGCTGAGAGCCTTTGTCCCGTAAACCCGGGGTTCTTGATGCCAGCTCCGCGCCAACGCACGTTGCGCGATATCATTGCTTCGACTCCACTTGCGGGTGTCAGACATCGAAGCTGACCTCGCTTCGAAGAACGTCTTCCCAATCAGCAACAGCCTGGGAGGCGTTAGCCGAGAACGTGCTCAGAAGTAGGTAGGGCAGAGCGAAGATCGGGCGCCTATATGACTTTCTATGCTCTCCTCATCTCAGAAGAATCATTAGCAAGCAACAGGTTTTTAAGACTCTAGCATCCGCTACTACACTCGCTCATATCCTTACTCTAGTCACTTACCCTTTACTAGTTACTTACTCTTTACCTCGCGGACTCAGACACCTAGCTTCTCAAGCAGATCAAAGTCGTCAAGATGCATACTCGGCTGTTATCGTCGCTGTCGCCAGCCTCGCCGCTGCCTTTTCAACTAGCCATACGGCGGTTACAGTGGCGACAAGCAGCTACAGTGCTACACCACCGAGACCTGCAAGCCAGAATATCAGACAACCACCAAGATTATCCCATACAGCGACGTCAAGTGCAAGACCACCACAGACCAGCAGCCATACACCATCACCGTCACTAGTGAGCCACTCCCCTAACTACTCTACAACCTCATCCGCTAACTCTCTCTTCCCGATAGTCCTCGCTACCTAGACCACAACCAAAACCGCGACCGGCCCTAAGGGGGTCCCAGTGACCACCTGAACTTACAGCACCTCTTGCCTCATCAACATGGTCCCAGTCATGACTAAGGAGAAGATCACCACAACCTACCAGTCGACTTGCCCATACACTACTGAGGAGACCAAGACCATCAGCTCCAATAAGGGATATCCGACTGCCAAGCTTGAGACTTACACGACTTAGACCGCTTCCGTCTGCACTCTGCACTGTGACTAACAGCAAGTGCTACCTTACCACCTCGTGCAATCACAAGGATGCGCACAAGCCTACTCCTGAGGGATATGGCCCCTTGATGTTCGGTCTGGACTTGAGTATGTTTAGCCTTCAACAGCGGATATCTGACACGACACGACGGGTCGCACATTAGATCGGAGCTTTCTAAGATTCGCATTGCTGTTGGGACGCGAGATATGTATCTGGATGGGACTTGGGCATCTGCACTCTGCTGCCCATAAATAGCGACGGTACAGTAAAATACAACAAAGACTTGTGCTCGCTACTGTAGTTTCGAGCCGTATAAGACGATTTCTGCTCTTTCTTCCCAACGTCTATAGCTCCACCAGCAACACTGCCTCCTATTCAATGTGGCATTGGCTCTCATGCGAGTTGCTTCACTTCTCGCGTCGCCTCGTTGACCGACCCTTTTCAGCAGGTACACTACGCGAGCACTACCAGTAAGTACTGGCGATGCCAATCTGCACGAGCTTCGTGGCGGCGCCGAGGAGGCTGACATTCCGCCAGATCGTCGCTGCATCGTCGACGCGAGACTTCTGGATCTCGGAAGTTTCGCGGAGACCGCTTCGAGTTTAGACGAAAATCCTGCAGCTTGCCTCGATTTGCTGAGAGACGGAGCGCAAGATAGAGATGGGAGGAGTTTGTGTGAGCAATGGATGAGATGAATCAGTAGCAGTTCAACAGAGTCCTGCAGGAACGAGCCATATTCTGTGTAACTCGTAGCATTGTATTGTCTTCTGATACACACCACAATTTGAATTCGAGAGCGCCATGACTCCATGCTAACCCCAAGCCATGCCTTTGATCACCCCACGTCTGCCATGAGTTCCTTTAGTTACCAGCCAGAATATCGGCAGCGATCTTCTCTGCCAGAGCATAAACAGTGCCCATAGGCTGCCCATCAATCGCGAACGGGAATGAAGACGCATCAACAACTCTCAAACCCTCCACACCCAGCACTCTCGCCTTCGAGTCCAAGACAGCCTGGGGGTCATCCTTCTTGCCCATGGCGGCAGTACCGACTCCGGCGTAGTACGCATCACTCGTCTCGGCAATGTAGCCCAGAACTTCTTCGTCGGTCTGGTACTTCTTACCCGGCAGGAGTTCTTCGCCATCAATGACATCCTGGAGCACCTCATGCTGCGTGAATTGTCTGCAACGACGGAACGCCGCAACAGCCAACTCTCGATCCCTTGGATCGGAGAGCCATTTGGGGTCAACGATAGGGTTATCGAGGGTATCAGTGCTGTTGATACTGACGTAGCCACGGCTGAAAGTCGTCATGAGAGCGGCGGACATGGAAAAATAGTTCTTTCCGTTGAACTGTGGGACGAAAGTATCGTCGAGGGCGATGAAAGAGTAGGTCGGCCAGTCGGCTGGGAAGTTGGCGTCGATGTCCGCTGCCGTCTTCTGGGAGAGCGAGCCAGGTCCTTCCTTGGCGTGCTTCTCAAAGGCGAAGAAGTCTTGGCCTGGGTTGGTAAGGAGGCCGGCGCGGTGGTTGTTATAGTCATCAATGGAGCGGGGGAGGGTGTCCTTTCCGCCGAGGAGTTGGGAGTGGGATTCGACCCGGATTGGGTTGGTTGGGCCGAGGATGATGGTGTCTTGGAGGTTTTGGCCGACGCCTGGGCGGTCGGACAGGACGGGGATTTCGAGCTTCTCGAGAGTCTCCTTGGGGCCAATGCCGCTGACCATGAGGAGTTGGGGGGAGCGCATGAACCCTGCGGAGAGGATGACTTCCTTCTTGGCCTCGATCTTCCACTTGAAGCCGTCGGTCTGGACTTCGACGGCGTTGGCCTTCTTGTTCTCGTCGAAGAGGACCTTCTTGGCGAGGGTGCGGATGTAGATGTTGAGGTTGTTGCTCTCGACGAGTGCCTCACGGAGGTAGGATGAGGAAGCAGTCTCACGGCGGCGAGTGAATGGGTTAATGGTGTGGGTAATGTACGACTTGCCGAGAAGCACGCCGTTGGAGAAACCCTCGACATTGGTGAAGCCAAATGCATCGAGAGCCTTGTCGACCCAGGAAGAGATGGCGTTGGTGAGGTATGGATACGCAACGTGGACTGGACCACCGGTTGCAGACCACGCCGTGTCATCGTTGACAGCCGTGGCGTTCGCAGGGCGCGGGTTGGTGTTTGGACCAGAGAATTTGATGCCCCTCTGGAAATGTGGCAGCCACTTCTCCCAGGTGTACGAGTCATCACCGACTTGGTCTGCCCACTTCTGGTAGGCGCCCTTCGAGCCACGGTGGTACAGCATAGCGCCACGAGCAGTGCTGCCTCCGAGCGTCTTGCCCTGCATGTAGAACATTTCACGATTGTGGAGACCCTGTCTGTGTCAGCACTGGAAGCATTAAGTAGGTCGTCGGATCCTGACCTCTTGTGGTTCGGTGTACTGGTACCAGTCGAACAGCGGGTTCTTCATGTAGCCATTGTCGAAGAAGTAATTGAAGAGGTACATCGGCACCTCGGTAGCATTCCCAGCATCCACCTCATAGAAACCACCAGCCTCAATGAGAGCGACCGAGTTGCCCTCTCCCTCAGACAATCTCTTGGCCATGGCCAAACCTGCTGTACCACCGCCAACAATGACATAGTCAAAGCTCTGATGAGGCCAGCCAATCGGGCCGAAGTGTGAGCTGAGCAAGTCACGGCCTTGGATACGACCATCGTACTGCGCCGCCTGTGCGTCGTATGTGCCCACGCTGGGAGTATTGAGCATCGAGCCCAGGACAGCAATCTGATCAAAGAAAGAGGTCGACGGCTGTGCAAGAGCAAAAAGGCCAGCGACGGGCATCGCCGCCGCGGAGAGGAGAGTGCTGAGCGCCATGATCACAGTCAAGTGCAGGCGATGAGAGGGGGATGAGAGGGGGAGTGAGAGGGAGCGTCAGAATGTCACGCATCGATTGTGTGCAGTTGTGGCTGCCATATAGTCTACTTCTACTTCGCATCGTGGTGCAGAAGTGCCCTCCACGTCGAAGTCGGACTCCCAATGATGGACACAGCGCGGAGAGCGATACGTGGAAAGGCTGACCCGATCCATCATCATGTTCTGCTGGTCGGAGGTGATGTAAAGGGTCTCGGCCAATCACAGCGAGGAAAGTTCTCTTACCAGCCTTCGCTGTCCGACCCCCGACTTCATCATGGCAACAACGTCCATCCGACCAGTTGAGCTCAGTGTCAGCGGCAAGGGGAACGGCACAGCCCATTGCGTGCACTGGAGATATACCATGTAGGTAGGTGCCTTAAAGTGCTATGTAGGATCGGAGAAGGGTCGCATACTCGGCACTTCCCTACTCTTCATTACATCCAGAACAGCAACATCCGTCCTATGCTTCGAGCAGCAACAAACCTCTACTCCCCACCCACAACCACGATCACAACCAGCAACATGTCCCGCAAACTTCCCCCCTCAGACGTCGGCATCGAAGTCATCCCCGTGATAACTGGCACATTCCTCTCAGGTCCGTCATCCCAATCCGTCCAAACCGCACTGCATACTCACCCCCACCCACAGGCGCAATGATGTCGCTCTTCCTCCTAACGATCCCTGTCATCCTCGAGACCACCACCGCCCCGCGCCAACTCCTGCACCAATGGCACCGGATCTTCTACCGCGGGCACATCCAGGGTCCGCTCATCTCCATCGTAACCGGCCTCTTGTACTCCTACGCCGCCTACCAGCGCTCGCTCCGCGGCCAGGCGTGGAAACCCTTTGCGCTCTCAGCGGCTGTTACGGTCGCGATGATCCCTTTTACGTGGGTGTTTATGGCCGGTGTGAATAATGCGCTGTTCAGGGCGGTGGCGGTCACGGAGGAGGGTGGGCAGGGGGATTGGAAGGAGGCGGAGGGGTTGGTGAGGAGTTGGGGGGCATGGAATGCGGTTCGAGCGTTGTTTCCACTTTCTGGGGCGGTTTTGGGGTTGCTTGGGACTTGTAGGTTGGTGGTGTTTTGAGTGGGGTTTGCGGGTGCCTGAGGCAGGTAGGGTTGAGGTAGTGTGCGTGGTAAAGTGTTGGGACGGTGGTGGGGATTGTGTAGAGGTGTAATGCAAGATGTAACGAGTGTTTGAGTGTTTTGCGTGATTTCGACAATGTCTGTGTAGCTTGGTGGCTTCATTCTTATGTTCACGAAAGTTTGGCCTCAACGTCGTCAAATTCATCAATTCGTTGAGGAAGTGCCTCCAGACCTTCAACATCATGTCCCTCTCTTTTCAACATCGGAATCTACACGCACGTAACTTCTCAAAGGACCACGAAGTCCTCGCTGCGTGTCGCAAAAAATTGGGGCTCACTGGGAGGCTCTTGACCTTAAGCAAAGGACGCCACAAGTGCTAGAACGACCTCACCAGAGATGATATGGCCTGCTCATAGGTTGACGGTGGGCTCACACCTTGAAGGATTCACAGCCCAGTATATACGGAGCGGAAAACACAATCTACTTCAACAACGGCCTCACAACCTCCCTTACAGCCGCCACCACAGCCTCCCTCTGCACATACCCATACCACCCCAACCCCACCACACTCCCCACCATAATCACCAAATTCCTCACACTCCTCACAAACCTCGGCTTCATACTCCCCTCCACCCTCTTATGAAATTCCTCCGCCACATTGCCCATCGGGAACTCCACATCGGGCACCTTCGCCCCCAAAAACGCACACAACGGCCCCCACCCTTGCGTAACATCATACTCCAAGAAGTTCCCAGAGGCATCAGCGGGTTTGGCCGCTCCCCGGACCAAAGCGGCATGCTCTTTGTAGATGTCAAAGGCGTTGCGACGGATGTTGTGGCGGAAGTAGTGATCGTTGATGTACCACCAGCAGCGGTACACGGCGCGGGCTTCGGAGTCGAGGTTCATGAGGACCCAGTAGAGCCAGGATTCGCGCAGGGCGTTGGCGGTGTTTAGTGTGGATTTGTACCAGACGTCGAAGGGGCCTGCGGGGGATTGTCAGATGAAGGGGAGGTGGGAGGTGAGGTGGAGCTTACGTTGGTTGAGGATTACTTTGGCTTCCGGGTAGGCTTCGATGAGTTCGACGGGGTAGGCGGCCGAGGGGAAGTCGGTGCAGGCCTGGTGGGCGAGGTGGGGTTAGATATGTTGCCCTTGAAATAGGAAGGGTATTGTAATGCTGCCATGATTGTCCAGTGGAACGAGACTTACGCTGTAATCACCCAGAATCTGATCGAAGTCCTCTCTCTTCCACACTTTGCCTTTGTTCTCATACTTGGCCTGCATCGCTTCTACCCACAGCTGCGACTGCTTGTGGTTCTCCATCGACCTCCATCCATGGTAAGTCGGGATGCCGAGAATCTCGAGGGCTTTGCACAAAGATTCTGTTCCTGAGCGAGACATGCCCAAGCAGAGGACCTATGCATGCTGTCAACGATCGTACCCAACATTGTGGTGGTATCGATGTTGTTGTCAAAGGGAGGAAGGGGAAGGTCACGCGTGAGGACTGACCTGCATCGGCTGCGTCCGCTTGGCGTTTCTCGGATCTCTCAGCTGGGGCGCCATCTTGAATCTCGATCGTTACAATCTCGAAAACAACAACAACTCAAACGATATGAAGAAGATACAGCAGAGCTCGAAACTCATGAGGGAGTAGTGGCTGAACGCAGCCTTGGCGCAACGGTTAACAGATGGCGGCAGTGGATACTGGGAGCAGATTGAAGGAACGACTCCGACGCGTTGGCGGACAGCGACGCGTTTTGGTGATATCCTTCCACGAGGACTGCGACACATGGCTATTCTGGGATGCGATACTGGCGTGCTGGGCCCGCTTCCGTGACACGCTTGGGCCGTGTTGGTTGGGACATGTCGGACTTGGCATCGAGTCCCGAAGCTGCCAGACACGAGATCCGACACTGCTCGGGCTACCTCCCGGGTCAATGACAGCATGTGAAAGACTGGCAAGATGCCTCAGGCCGACACTGGAACCCAACGCCTAGCAGTCTGAGCTCATCGCTAAGGCATGCATAGCGCCGGTGGTGCCGTGGTCATCCTACGCAGTGAAGGACGCACTTCTTGGCGCTGTAAGCTGAGGAAGCCATGTTACGCCTCGACAATGCATATTCACGCCTCAGCATACTATCTGCTATCATATGCCGGAAAAACCTGGTGCTCATGGACGCCTTCGCGCTCTGACCAAGCACAACCACTTTCCAGCCCTCAGACTGGCGTATACCCTACAACGTGTACCTCGCTGGACGGTTTTCAGCGATACCAATAGCAACAGCAATCAAACAGTCCTCCCCATGACTGATACTCAGCTGAATGTCCTCTAACCCGGCTTTGCGAGCCGCTCGGATGCAGTCATTGTGCAACTACCACTCGTCAGCATTCGTTCAGAGACAGGTAAACGACATCACCGTACCTTCACTTTGGGCGCATCAGCACTCTTCACAATCTCAATATCCTTCATCGCAGCCCCAGCACCTTTCGTCTGGGTCTGCAGACACTTGAACACAGCCTCCTTCGCGGCCCATCGACTGGCAAACGCCATCTTCTGGTCCAGACTCTGTCGAGCGAATTCCTGCTCCTGGTCTGTGAAGTTTCGCTCGATGAACGTCTCGTTCTCATGCGCCGAGAACGCACTCAGGTCGACAAGGTCGATGCCAACGGTACTGATATTCAGCGAGCTGCGTCCATTGGTCTGCCTCTCGATCCAAGCCTGCGCCGAGTTCGCCGCTTGAGCAAGCCCACTAGCAGCATCTGGTTGTGCATTAAGACGTTCGCCGCGCACAATGCGGGATAGTCTGGCTTTGACATCAGCGACGTTGCGGATGTCTTTAGCGTCGAAGTGGTAGGATCCAGTCTCAGCAAACTCTGTGATTCTCGAGAGAGGATCCATGAAAATTCGAGACTGATCTTCTTGCTGGTATGGCGAATGATCCTGGACTTTAACGATTGCGTTCGACATCAGAGCTTTGGCGTAAGCTCTGTCAGCGACCTTGCTTCGCTTCGTCACGCGGACGCGGTAGTCTTTGTATACGTCCTCGTCAAGGGTGGCGAAGAAGTATTTTGGTGCTACGCCGACGACTTGTCCACCTTTCTGGCCGAAGCCGAAGGACGTGAGGATGAAAGCTTTCACATCTTGGACGTAAACGGGTCGTGTCGGGAAGCAGAGGTGCGTAGCTGTCCGTAGCGCTGGGTCGACATTGTCTGCGTTACGGTTCGCTGGGATGATGCGCGAGTCCATGACTTGCAAGCATCCATTCAGCATCCATGCGGCCGCTGGAGCCTTCGGATGACCTGTCACGGACTTTTGGCAGATGGCCCAGAGAGGTCGTCCTGGCGTGCGACCAAGATGTGTCATCTGTTTGCAAAGGACTTCCGGCTCGTTCAGGTCATTGGCCTTGGTTGAAGTTCCGTGCAGGGATACTACGTCCAGGTCATCGATGGTCAAGCCCCAGGTCTCTAAGCTTGCTCGTAGAGGTGACACAGTCGGTCGCTGGCTGCGCCGGCCATAGGATGATCGTCTGCTAACGGCTGGCCCACGTGAAGATCCCGGGGGAGTAATGAGTGTCGCTGGAGAACCACAGCCGCTCTCATCATCCGAAATAGGCACCGCACTCGAACGCAGGGCACCACCGGTCTGCTCCAGGAACGACTGCAGCTGCGCTTGCCCAGTCTCCTTCGCAAACGTCAAGATGCCCTGTCCAGGCGCAGGAACCGACCTCCCAACCTTGTCAGCTGCCATTGTCGACCCAGCAATGATCCCATAAACCGGCAACCCCATCTCTAGCGCCACATCACCCCGACATAGAATCTGCACACCACACCCATGGGCCTCAACGAACCCCGATCGACTCTCAGCCGTAGGCCTCGACATCTCACTTGGCAATCGCCCCTTCGCCAGCTCCTCTTCGACATTCACAGTCGCCTTCATCATCGAGAACCCATACGACTCGTCCTCGTGAAAATCGTCAAACCCACCCACAATGCACATCCGCGTCTTATCCGCCATGATACTCTCAAAAGCAGAGTCAATACTCTCCACACCCGTCGCGCACGCCCCCATCGGCGTCTTGATCGGCCCCGTCGCTCCGAGGAGTAACATGTTCACCCAAGCCCCGGTAGTGTTCAAATACGTCTCCTGCAGCACATCGCTCTGAATGTCCTTGTCCATGTAGATGTCTCGGTACATTTGTCGCGTTTTGAGCGCGCCGCCCATGGAGGAGCCGAGGAAGTTTCCGAGCTCCGAGAGGTGGATGTGTTTGAAGATCTCGAGCGGGTCAATAATTCCGGCGGAGTAGAAGGCTTCGGCGACGCAGCAGATAGTGTAGAGGGAGACCGGGTCGAGTTGGCGGACCAGGTCAGTGGGGATTCCGTACTTTGAGGGTGACCAGCCTTTAGGCAATTGGCCGGCTACAGTGCCCCAGGTGAAAGGGATGGATTTGGGGATTTTTATGGTAGCGCCGCGTTTCACCTGGACAGTAAATCGTTAGCCGGATCGATGCAAGAGTTGACGTGGCGGTCGGCAGGGTGTTGCGGCGCTTTCTTAAGACACGGCTTCTTGCCGCTCACTTACCTGGACTCGGCAGTTCTCGGTACCGTCTATGGGCATGATGGAGACGTTTGCGCCGTGCCGCAGTCGGAACGCCTCTGCTGTATCGATCGAGGCTTCGAACTCGGGAAGATCTTCTTCAACCGCGATCTCATGGAGGTACTCTTTCTTCGCTGGATCGTAACCTGCGCTGCCTTCTGGATCAACTAACCTGATTCCGGTATGACTGCGGATCGTCTCGCCATACTTCGACTCGATTTCAGCATCGTGGACGGGCTCTCCGCTCTTCGAGTCGACCCAGCCGACGTAGTAGCCAGTCTTGGTTGGACCATCGACGTGCTTGATGAGGTCCATCATCCATGCCATTTCCGTGTATCCGGTCTGGCTGAAGTCACCCTTGCTTTCGATCTCCCATCGCAGACGGGCACTACCCCATGGACCGAGCTCGGAGAAGCCCACGACCACAACTGTCTCAGCTGGATCATTAATATTGCGGAGATGCTCGAGTGGTGATAGCTCTGTGTCGAAGTCTGGAAGTCGTGGAAAGCCGACGGTCAGCATTGACTTCTTGGCTACTGATGATGTGCTGGATGGTGCTGGTAGTGATTGGGTCGCTGCTCGCTCGAGGTCGTCTTCTGCCTTTACAGCTCTCGCGACTTCAGCTGCAGTATTGATTTCTGTTCGAGCATATGACAAAATCTTCGCACAGTCCTCCAGCGCACTCAGACCACCGCCGAAGTCTGCCATCAGCGGTGCGTCCTCGCAAAGGTCTACGAGCTCTGGAGTCATGAGCATGGCAATGTTGAAAGCCATCTCCTGCACGGAGAATGTCAGGACACCATGATCTTCGATCGCCTCAGCCACAATGTCATTCGCATTCATCAAGCCGGTGCCTCGTGTCCAGCCAATCTTTACGCCGCAGATCGACAGCTCGTCTGACCACGACTCTGATTGGACACGATTGAGCAGACTTTCCAATCCGAGCTTCGATTCTGCGTACATGCCATCGCCACCGAATGTCCCGTGGTTTGGTGACAGCGGCAGCAGCACCTGTGTTGGGTGGCAATCGATGGAACGATCTCGCTTGTTCTTGATGATACGACCAAGCATGCGGAAGACACTCGCCAGCATGAGTCTGTGAACAAGCTCATTCTTGGCGCTCACGTCCTGTATTTCGGTTCCACCTTCGGGCGCCGCGGCGAACGGCAGCAATGCATCGAGGTCACGGTTGAGACCGCCATCGTCGTAGATGTGGTCGATCAACTTCTCGCAGTCCTTTGCACTTGCTTGGTTGAACTGCGTCAGAATAAGCTCGGATCCTTTCGCTCCGCTCTCCTCATACATCTGCTGGAAGTACTTGGCAGTCGATGATGGCTCTCGACTTGTCGTTACGATCACTCGAGCCCCTCCCATCAGCAGGACCCGGACTACTTCGACGCCAATAGAGCCTTGACCGGCGCCGGTGATGAGGACATTCTTTCCGGCGAACGACATACCGCTATCAAGCGCTTTCCTGATTCGAGCCAGCATGCCGCTGGTCAAATCCGTGCTAGAAGATGCTGACTTGAGGCTGATGAATCCGGCCACTGCCGGGTTTCCGTTCAGGGTGGTGGCCTGCAGCACATCGGCGTATGCTGTGCGGCCGCTTACGCCTAATCTCGGTATCTCCGTGAACTTGATGTCTCCGTCGTCTGAGACTGTGGTTCTTGGTCGGGTGGCCGGAAGGAGAACTTTTGCAGTCGCTTCTCGATTGATGCAGGAAGATACTGCCTTCTCTGCGCGACAAGTCAGGTCAGCTAGGCCGGGAGCCTTTTCTGTTTTGCTTCGTGTGCTGAGACTACGGATCATGGCGAGCAAGCTGTCGTCTGCTCTGTTGCTGAGTCGATCAAGGAACGAATCCAGTGCGGCAGTGTTGTAAGATAGTTCCGCCTCGAGACTGCCGGAGAACAAGGCCAAGACATCTTGTCTTGCGGCGTTCCACCAGGCATTGTATCGCCGACTCTTCTTTTCGCTGAACGTGGAAGCCACACCAGTCAGGAAGTCCTCCGAGAACTCTGCTGTCCATGCATCGAGCTTCTGTTGCAGCTCTACTGCCAATGCTTCCGACTCTTGAGCAGACGACGGCTTCATCAGATCGACCTGCAAGTACTGCGCTAGTGCCTGGAATTGTTTCTTGGCTAGTCTGGTGTTTGTCTTGGTGAGCTCCGCCAGCACCGTCGGGTCGACCGTCCCTGATGAGCCACTGTTTCCAGCACTACTCTGAGGCGATCGAGCTTGCAGTGTGATGCCAGCCCATTCGCCATATTTGGCTACGGTGTCGTCTAGATACTTCTCAGCTGCCGGTAGAGAACCAAGTCTGCTCTCCGGTTCCGAGGCGATGGCGAATAGCATCACTGCCACGCTGCGTAGTGGACCCAGACCCCATTTCGAGGCGAGATACTTGCCAATGGCATCGGCATTAAAGCGAGCTGGCATCTTGGACGACACGAGCTTCGATAGTAATGCCGAGGAGACTCTGCCCAGCATAAGGCTCCCACCACTGGCAGATGCTGGGACCAACTCCTTGAGTGGAATATCCTCTGGCCTGTCGGGAAGGTTCGTGAACTCGCTGTGGAAGTCGCCGACAATCTCGTTCTGCAGCGTCGATTTGCCGTTGCACAGCTCTTTCACTGATTTCGTGGTTGAAATGCTGAGTATTGGCTTCTTCAACTTCCTCGCCACGAGGGCCCGTACAATTTCTTCCGCTGTCACTGGTACGTCGGATATGGTCGCTGTAGGCATCATAGGCTCCAGTGTCTTGATCGCAGTCGTCTTCGCCCTCGTCAACTGTGGTCTCTCTGGTGCAGCTTCAGGCGCTGGCTCCTCCTCTTCTGGCTGTGATGCTTCGACTTCGACTGGTGCATCATACTCGTAGCAGAGCTCTTTGCTGTGTTGCGTGCTTGCAAGGAACTGCACGCTAGCTTCTGCTGGTCGTTCTGCTGACTGAATCTTTCGTTTAATGGTCTTCTGGCCCATGCCCAGCAAGACACTTGAAGGACCGAACTCGATGAACCGATCCACGGCATGTTTACCTGACAGCAAGCTGTCTTGTGTATCGACCCTATGTTGTCGTCAACGAGATACCGACAAGTTTTAATCAAGGTTACCGACCATTTTACAGGAAATGCAAACTGATGGCTACCAAGACCCATGTCAGTACACATCGATACCACCACGGACTTGTTTCATACGTACACAAGCAGCTCAACAAGCAATTGATGAGCGATTGTCGTGCTATCGAGCTTCTCCTTTGCCATCTCGTCGAGATATGATCGATCGATGCTTGGACGGGCTCATAAAATTCTGGCGTCAACGACAACAGAAAGCACAATAATTAGACTACCACTCCACATCGCAGCACAGCTCTATCTGCGACCATGCAATAGACTCCGGACCAATATAATTGCCAGCACGTGGAGAGTGAACATGTTTCGTCCTCCATGTCGGAGCGTTGTGCCTCAGCTCGGGCATGTGTTCCGATCCTGGCTAAAGCGGCTGTTCCCGACGTCCGACGTGCTGGACACCGAGCTATACCAAAGTGCAGGCTGCCCTCGCGCAGGAACATGTGTTACAAACAGCGGATCTCGATCGCCATCTCGGTGGCACACCTCGTGATGGCTGCCCTCGTTGTCCTGGATTGGTGAACTAATGGTCGCCACGCTTTGTGGTCGGTACACCTCGTGGTGTCCGAGTGTGGCTGCAGATCGCTCGCACGGTGGGCCACCATCTGCAAGCGGGCATGTCCTTTGTTTGTCTTGGTACTCAGGCAGGCGACCATCCGTACACCGGCATGCTGTATGACTAACTGTGCAATGGATAACGTGAACCACAATCAGCGTGAACCATGGTGGAGCGGCCATGACGATCTCCATCTAGCAAGATGAGCGAGGCTTGCGATAGGGCTGGCAGGGTCCCCGGTGTTATTGCATACGATGCTATCGTCCGTGCCTCCTGCCTTGCCCGACACTACTGTTCGTTCCCGATAGCTGAACCCTCACATCACTGGCGATACGCTCCTTTTGCTTGCGGTTTCCTCCTACATATCGCTGTCCCTGCACTTTCTCCATACCTCTCATACGTACTTTTGACTATTCTCTTTATTTTTGATTCTGCGTTGCGACAAGGCTAGGCTGTCAAGGGTCATCATTCGGCTCAAATGATTTGACCAGTAACGACAGTGTTCGACCACTAATCGAGATATGGGCTCCAAGCACCAAGGTCGTCACGACTCCGCCCTCGTACAAGCCGCTCTAGATGGCGATGCAAGAATAACTGCCGCCTTCGGTGGTCAAGGTCCTAGCAACTTAAGTTGCTTCAACAACTTGCTCGAGTAAGTTAGCAGAGCAGAGGGAACTCGCGGAGATTCTAACGCCTGCGTAGACTCAATCAGACATATGGCTCAACGCTAAGACCTCTCATTCAAACCGCCGATGCCACATTGCGCGAACTAGCTTCACTGCCTCATAGCAGTGGCTTCCACGAAGATGAGGGCTTCAAGATACTGGAATGGCTAGAAGACCCTACAGAAGCACCCAGCCGGGAATACCTTGCTCTGTCACCGATGAGCTTCCCGATCAACACACTATTAAGCTTGTGCAATTACTGCATCACGGTTCGAGCACTAAAGCTCGACCCAGGCCAATTTCGAGCCATATTGCAGAGTGTTGTGGGACACTCGCAGGGTACATTTGCTGCAGCTGCTGTGGCAAAAGCTGACAGCTGGGCATCTCTCATGAAAGCTGCGGATTTTGCCCTTCAGATCTCCTTCTGGGTCGGTCTGGAAAGTCATACTGCCGCGCCACCAGCACATATCTCAGCTGCCGCAGTACAGGACTGTGTTGACCATGGCGAGGGACAACCCTCGTCGATGCTTGGCATTACTGGTCTCAATCGTGCTCAGGTAGAGATGCTTGTCGAACGTGTCAACAATAGTCTCACCAGTGAAAGTCGACATGTCCATCTTGCACTGGTCAACTCGCGGGACAAGTGTACGATCGCAGGCCCACCACAGTCTCTACGAGCGGTCTGTGTTCAGCTCCGCGAGATCCGAGCTGCCTATGGCGTTGACCAGTCACGCATACTGTTCAACAAGCGCAAGCAGGACGTCGATGCTCAATTCCTGCCGATCTCTGCTCCTTACCACAGTGAATACCTTAAAAAGGTCAGCAACAACGTTGTTGACGCGCTTCGAGTCGACTTGATAGGAAATGAACTTGGCATCCCTTTGCTACATACGCAGAGCGGACGGAACCTGCAAGACTGGAAGTCTGAAAGCGTCGTTAAGGCACTCGTGAGTGCTGTCACGACTGAGGTGGTGGAGTGGCCAAGCATCTGCCAGCAGCTCGATGCTACACACATCCTCGGCTTTGGACCGGGCAACATTGGCAACCTCATCCACGAAACTACAGAAGGCACAGGGGTGCGAGTAATACAGATGAACGAAAAATCTCCCAGCGCGAGAGGTGTTGGAGCCCGTGCCGAACTCTTCTCAGACGAGATGCCTCCGCAGGCTCTGGATTGGAAACGAACTTTCGGACCCAAATTGGTTCTGGATCATCGGGGTAATGTTCAGATCCATACCAAGATGACGCATCTCCTCAATGCGCCGCCTGTCATGGTCGCCGGCATGACTCCCACCACCGTACCATGGGACTTCGTCTCTTGTATCATGCAGGCTGGCTATCATGTGGAGCTCGCAGGTGGTGGCTATTCGATCGAGGCACATTTCGAGAAAGCACTTCGAAGCTTGGCTGCCAGCATACCGATATATCGCGGCATCACATGCAATCTGCTTTATGCCAGCCCGCAGACCATTGCTTGGCAAGTCGCCGTCCTACGTCGACTGGTAAAGGAAGGGATTTCCGTTGACGGTGTCGCCATTGGAGCCGGCATCCCATCTCCAGACGTTGTGAGAGAGTATATCGAGTCGATCGGGCTCAAACATATTTCCTTCAAGCCAGGCTCGTTGGCCGCAATTGATGAAGTGATTGAGATTGCCCATGCACATCCTAACTTCCCCATTGGCCTCCAGTGGACGGGAGGACGAGCCGGAGGACATCACTCTCATGAAGACTTTCACCTGCCTATACTAAGAGCCTATCCGCGCATTCGCAGATGCGCCAATATCGTCCTCATCGCTGGAAGTGGCTTCGGAGGAGGTTCTGACACGTGGCCATACATCTCTGGAGACTGGTCAAAGCCCTTCGGCTATGCACCTATGCCGTTCGACGGAGTACTACTAGGCAGTCGAATGATGGTCGCTAAAGAGGCTCACACATCACCTCAGGCCAAAGAGCTCATCACTCAAACTGAAGGGGTCGGTGATCACGACTGGCATGGCTCCTTCGACGCACCGACCGGTGGAGTGATCACGATCACTTCTGAGCATGGTCAGCCTATACACATGCTGGCGACACGAGGCGTCATGCTGTGGAAAGACTTTGACAAGCGCATATTCTCAATCAAGGATGCGACTAAACGGCTGAGCTACCTAAGGTCACACCGCGAAGAAATCATCACTAAATTGAACAGAGACTACCAGAAGCCATGGTTTGGCGTCAACGGCAACGGCCAACATGTGGATCTTGACAGCATGACGTATCGTGAAGTGCTCGGTAGGATGTGCCAACTCATGTCTCGAGGAGACAAGGGCTGGATCGATTCCTCCTGGCTCGATATGGTTCATGACTTTGTCGAACTTGCTGGCGAACGCTTCGGTCGTCATGTCGATACACGTGCCACGAAGTCAAGCGATATCCGCACCGGGTTCGAAAGAGCTCTTGGCGACGATATCGATGCAACTTTGTATCCCGAAGATGTCGCTCTCGTATTGGAGCTGTTCAGAAGGCGTGGAAGAAAACCTGTGCCTTTCGTTCCGGCATTGGATGAGAACTTCGAGACATGGTGTAAGAAGGATTCTCTCTGGCAGTCAGAGGATGTCGATTCCCTGGTGGGGAAGGATGTTCAACGTGCTTGTATCATCCAAGGGCCAGTCGCGGTTCGACACTCGACTTTTCAGGACGAGCCCGCGCAAGACATATTGGACAACATCTGCAGCTATCACATCGAGAGCCTTTTGAAAGCTGGGCAGGTACCCGTATCAGCCGGCAAGCAGGATCTTGGAGGGCCGAGATCCATCAAGAAGAGTGTGCCAGGCGTCCAGATCACCAACGACAAGTCAACAATTCGATATGAAGTTCTGAAGACAGATTTGCTACCTCTCGAGATGGAAGTGTTGATCGAGCACATTGTAGGCTATGCCACAGACTCCTGGGCTAGCCGCTGCTTGAAGGATGAGTGGATGTTCAGAGACCACGCTCGACTGCGAAACCCTATTCGCACTGCATTCCTACACCAAGTTCAACCAGGCGAGCTTATTGAGGTGCGACTTGGTCGAGACGGTCAAGTCCAGGCGATAGCTCTAAAGACGGCCATCTTCGGCAAGTCGAGTCTACAGACAGTGCTTCGCATCGCATCGACCGACGGCAAGAGTATCAAAGTGGCACTCACACCGCCGTCCTTCCTGTCCGACAAACCCCTTGGCCTGCAATTTGCTTACCAGCTGTCGCGGAAATCTCGAGGTTCGAAGCTGGTCGAAGTGACACCAGATCGGTTGGACACAATCAAAGGCTTCTATGCGCAACTGTGGACTATGAGCAACCAAGATGTCAAGCAAGCTGGGTTGAACTCGGAATTCTGGGGCGAGCCTACGACGCTTACCGCTCAAGACGTCCAGAACTACACAGCTGTCGTCGGGCGGAGCTCATCACCAGAGCTGCAAGCATGGAACCCAACAGGCTCCGTACCGGTGGACTACTGTATTGTACTTGCTTGGACTGCCCTGACGAAGCCACTGACGATACCCGCTCTACAGTGCGATCTACTCAACTTGCTGCATCGCTCGATCAAGTTCAAGTACGCTTCGAACTCGACACCTTTGCGTTTGGGAGATATTACCCGGACTGTATCGCGTATTACATCACTTACCATTCAGCCTACTGGAAAGCTCGTAGAAGTCTCCGCCGAGCTGCGTCGTAACAACAAGACGGTGGTGACCATCACTACGGAGTTCTTCATCGTCGGTCAGTTCGAGGATTATGAGACACAGTTCAAATCCTTCGAAGAGCCAATACTCGAGATTCCCGTCCACTCAGTGACTCGCCAAGCACTGCTGCAGAGCCGAAAGTGGCTGATCTTGGACGATCCATCAATGGACCTTGCCGGCTTGACCTTGTCCTTCAAGCTGAACACGTACACGATGTTCGACAGCGAAGGCAAGGTCGGTGCGTTGCAGGTCGCCGGTGTGGTCTCGAAAGTGGATAGCACTGGCATCGATACCCGAGTAGGCAATGTCTACTTCGAAGAAGACACATGCATTGGAAACCCAGTGGTCGATTTCATAATTAGACACGGCTACCCAAGAGAAACACGCCATGAACTCGAGAATCCCGGCTGGACCGATGGCGCAACTGTGATCGTGAAAGCACCGACCAAGAGTAATCAATACGCCGTGGCTTCGAAGGACACAAATCCACTGCATGTCTGCGATGTCTTCGCCAGGTACGCTGGTCTGCCTGGCACTGTCGTCCACGGTATGCACACATCCGCTATTGTTCGGCGAACTGTTGAGTGGGCGGTCAACGATTCAGATCGCTCTCGCTTCAAGAAGTGGCAAGTCAGTTTCGAGGGCATGGTGCGGCCTAATGACAGGATCAAGATTCAGTTGCAGCACACTGCTATGGAAGATGGCCGCATGGTCCTGAAAGTACAGGCTTTCAATGATAAGACTGGCGACAAAGTGATCGAGGCTGAAGCGGAGGTTGAACAGCCACGCACTGGCTATGTCTTCTGTGGACAGGGCAGCCAGGAGAAGGTCAGCCATCATAGTCCAGGACTACTGTCTACCTCACTGACACTACATCGCAGGGTATGGGTATGTCACTATACAACGCACGACCAGAAGCTAAGGCGTTATGGGACCGTGGTGATAAGTACCTGCGTGAGCACTACGGTAAGCAGTCAACCACGATTATCTTGAAATAGTCTGCTGACCATTTGCAGGTTTCTCGTTACTGAGCATCGTGCGAGAGAACCCGACGACCTTGACAATTAACTTTGGCGGCCGCCGCGGCAAGCGAATACGCAACAACTATCTGGCCATGACCAAGAAGACGTCACTGGACAAAGACGCAAAGGACATATGCATTGTTCAGGGCCTGACTCCAAAATCGACATCATACACCTTCTCCGAGGCTAAAGGACTACTCTTCTCCACCCAGTTCTCGCAGCCCGCCTTAGCGTTGATGGAGATGGTCGAGCATGAGCACCTCGTTGCCAAAGGTGTCGTGCAACCCAGTGCACTTTTCGCTGGGCACTCACTGGGCGAGTATGCCGCACTCGGCGCATGCACAACGTTCATGTCTTTCGAGAGCCTCCTCACGCTAATCTTCTATCGGGGCCTGAAGATGCAGAATGCACTGGAGCGGGATGTCAATGGCCGCACGGACTATTCGATGATGGCTGCTGACCCCTCTCGAATAGGGAAAGGTATGTTATCGCCGTCTGGTGCCAGTGACGAAAGCTAATAGAAAGCAGGCTTCGACGAGCGAGCTTTTCAATGCCTTGTGGAGCTGGTCAACGAAGAGACAGGACTACTGATGGAGATTGTTAACCACAACGTCAGGTCACAGCAGTACGTCTGCGCTGGCCATTTCCGCGCACTCTGGATACTGGGAAAAGTTTGCGACGACCTGGCAACACATCCCAAGATTCATCTTCTTTCGATACAAGACCTGAAAGACATGGTCACTGCGCACGTTCCCGAGGCCGAGAAGCTCACAAACGATGTCATCCTGATGCGAGGAAAAGCGACGATACCGCTGAATGGTATCGATATACCATTTCATTCCACGATGCTTAGAGGCGAAATCGAGCACTTCCGCCGCTATCTGCTGACCAAAATCAACATTCCTGACATCAAGCCCAAAGAGCTCGTAGGGAAGTGGATACCCAATGTTGTCGGAAAGCCCTTCTCTCTGGATCGATCGTATATTGAGCATGTTCAGAACGTCACAGGCAGCGAGCCATTACAGAGAATGCTGCAGGCAATGGCTTAGGTGGGACGGAAGTTTCTTGACGTTTGAAGCAAGTGCGCATGGGGCTCTTTGGCATAGACTGGTTAGCACGATCGGAAGCATCTTGGGCTTAGTTCCACAGACAATTACAATCAATGTAGCAAAACAATAGATTTGGCAGACATGGCAGGTCGAGAGCAGGATCCGCATATTTAGTATGTCTCAAGCCGAACAGCTGAAACCAATCTGCGTACACCTCAGCTACCACACCACGGACCGGCGCTCCCGATCATCAAGATGTATTTGGGACATGGTGAATGCACAGGGACAGAGTGCTGCCGGAACTGCGTCGCAAGATTCGTAAGACCTGTAACACCGCGCCAACGCGCCGGACGGAGCCTTGGACCGGAGTCCGACATGAGTCCGACTTATAGCAGGACAGGATACGAAGTCAACTCCAAAGCCACATCGTACACCGAGCGGCTGCAATGTCTCTCCGGGACCGTCATCCACGCAATATGCGCTGACTCTACCTGTGGGACGCATGAGCAGACAGTTCGAGCTCACTGTCTTCCCGCCCCAAAGATGGCGACCGTTTCAGCTCAAGTTCAGGGGGCATTGAAGGGATATCTGAATCCCTTCACAGCTCGAGCAGATGATGCATCTTTCGTGCATATTGCGTCTGGGTACTCTTTGGCCGTCTTCGTTTTTGGCGTAAGCTCTGTAAGTACCGTCTACCGATGGCTGAGTACACAGGAAAGTAACTGACCAGCTGCTCCTAGATCCTGCTCTGGACTCTGACCACGGTTGCATATCGACTGTACCTGCATCCTCTTCGAAAATACCCAGGCCCCAAGCTGTGGGCTATCTCACGCCTGCCATACATTCGAAGCACCGTCAAAGGCACGATCGTTCACGAATTCCATAAGCTGCATCAGCAATATGGGTCGGTGGTCAGAATTGCACCAGACGAGCTTTCCTACAGCACTCCCGATGCCACAAAGGTCATTTACCAGTCAAACCCAGAGCTTAACAAGGATCCAATGCATTTGCCGCCATTCCATAATGGCACACCCGGAATTCTCGCGGCCGAGGAGCAGCATCACAGACGGTATCGTCGACTGCTTGCATATGGCTTTTCTGATCGTGGTATGCGGGCGCAACAACCATTGATTCAGCGCCATATCAATCTCTTGGTCAAACGCTTGAAAGAAAATTCAGCCAAGGGCTCTTTGGATCTTGTCGAGTGGTACAACTGGTGCACTTTTGATATTGTAAGCGTTTCTCTGTTCTAAGGCCCTTCACCAATAGAATTAACGTATTTTTCAGATTGGTGACCTTGCCTTTGGTGAGTCGTTCGGCTGTTTAGAAGAATCGAAGACGCACGAGTGGATCGCATCGATCGCAGGGAATGTCAAAGCCATTCCAATCATCAATGCCATTCGCCGCTTCAATCTGGATTGGGTGATTCCAATGATAGCTCCCAGGAAGCTTCTCAAGATGCGACAACGGAATGCTCAGTTTACTGAAGGCAAAGTTGACCAGCGTCTTCACTATGGCGTAGATCGTGGTGATCTCTGGGATGGTGTAATGGATCCAAAGGGCACCAAGGGAGGGATGTCTCGACAAGAAATGATCAGTAACGCCAGTGCAATTGTGCTTGCAGGCAGTGAAACTTCTTCCACACTCCTCAGTGGCTGTACATGGCTTTTGCTGCAGAATCCGGACGTCTTATCCAAGCTGAGGGAGCATGTGAGGAGCTCGTTCACCGACCAATCTGAAATTGATCTGATCAGTGTTGGTAAGCTTGATTATATGGCTGCTGTTCTGGATGAGGCGCTGCGCCTCTATCCACCGGTGCCCATGCAGAGCAACAGAATTGTCAACAGAGGAGGAGTTAATATCGCAGGAAAATGGGTACCATCAGGGGTGATTGCTCCTCCACATGTTGACTACTTCAACTCATGCTGACTTGACCCAGACCACCGTAGCTGTACAGCAATACGCTGCCTGCCGATCAAATGAAAATTTCCGTCGGCCTGACGAGTTCCTCCCACAGCGGTGGCTTGGCGATCCAGAATTTGCGGATGACAGAAGGGAGACCTCACAGCCCTTTAGCGTCGGGCCTCGTAATTGTATCGGTCGCCAGCTTGCTCACTCAGAAATGCGCCTTATCCTCGCACAGATCTTGTGGCACTTCGATATGGAGCTTGATGCCCCGAAGATGGGCTCCCGAGACTGGCTTCACGAGCAGGGTGTCTGGATCCTGTGGGACAAGAGTCCTTTGTGGGTGCGACTGACTCCGAGAGTGCTTGAGAAGAGCGGACGAGGTTTCTAGATCGAACTACAGTCAGCAAAACGATGTAAATATAGTACGTTGAGATCAGTAGTTCTTTTGGCACGGATTTGGCAGCGCATCTACTTCGTAGACCTTACTTCGAGAATTACCTCGGGTGGCGTACGAGTGAAGCCAATGACGTGATCACATGAAAGTCGGATCTCGCCAATCTGAACCCTACGCACAGCGTACTCACATTTACCACACTCTCCTTGGGCGCGTTCGCTTCCTGTCTCCTCCATTACGGTCAGCATCAACACAACATCAGCAGAGCTTCCACAGGGCCCATTGAGCGTGCGGAAGACTTTTAACAATTAGGGTGACTATAATGCACCGCCAAGTGTTCCAAAGCTGAGTACGCACATCTGCAAGATCTCCCGCGAATGCTTCCCAAACGCAAGGTGGTCGTCTTACTTCTCATACCTACTCGGAAAGACCCCCAGGATCTGTCGAGTGACCCGTCCTGGACTGCAGCCCGATACTGCACAGGTGCGACTATCGGATCCGTCTCGAGACACATTAGTGGGATGCGGTGCACTTCTCCGCTTGAAGGGTTATAGCAGACTGCGCGCAATGGATTTCTGCCGTCCGCAATCATCATAATCATGCCCCTGTTCTGTGGGTGGTCCTTGTCTCGAGCATGATCGCTCGGCAGGAGCGATGGAGGGTGGAGACAGGATGTATCAACAACACGAGCAAGCAGCGACTGACGATATTTCTTGGTTATATCGGGACTTGTCCATGGATCATATTCACGAGCCGAGCGTCAACCATATGTTGTGGTGATATAAGCATCGTGCGTAAGCTGAACTGGAATTAGATGATGAAATGGGACTTCTACACATTTGTTTGCCATGGCGACTGACTTTGGGACGTGGACCGCTGCTGGAGGACGATGGAACGCCTATCTGACACGCGGAGGAAATGTTCAGGAAGCTGCATTTCACGACACATCTCCTCGACATTCTGGATCGCAAGTTGGTTGGCGCTTTGACTTGACTTACAGGTTCACCATGAGATAACCTGTTTTGAAATGCCTAGCAGGCAGCGCCAGATTCCTTGCCCCGGATGACGCTTTCGACAGACTACCACAGCCACGACAATGATCAGTATCATCAGGAGCTACGCTTACGGTTGGCCGCATAATGATTCTGTGTCTCATCACGAGCAACAGGCCTCGCCTGCTAATCCATCATTCACGGTGAGTGCCACGTCTGGTGTACCCAACACCTAGGGAGGTTGCAAATGCAGATTTTTGGTATTATGAACTGTTGAACTACTGCTATAGGCCTGGGTGTATCCTGTCTCACACGCATCATGGGCCAAAGCTCGAACCACATCGCACGCAAAAGACCTCGACTCTTCAAGCCAGTACCTCGGTCGCACCAGGTGATATCTGGTTCAAGAGAATTTGTGTCTCGCTCCAAAGCTTCTTCTGCGCCTCCTTGCCTTCCTGACTTCTGACCCACGCCGATGTGTTCTTGACTTGGCACTCGCTCAAGTACTGTCCATGTGTCTCCGGTCCAGCGGCGATAGCGGATGTCAAGCACCTGGCTCCCGACTCTGCGTCACGGCCGATAAGCTTCAACATATTTCTGCCCCAGAAACCACCATCATCGGTGCGAAATAGAGGCGTTCTGCACCAGCCAGGGCTGGGGCAGTTGATAATGACGGCTCGTGAACTGCTGGCTTTATCAAGTTCTCGGACGCGGCTTGCGATTTCTTGGACCAGGAGCATCACCATGAGTTTCGTCTGGAAGTATCGGGCGCCCATGTCTGCTTCTTTCTCGGTGCTGGCAGTGGCGTAGATTTCGCCTTGAGAGGACTCTGTAATGATCTTTGGGTCTGCGAAGGCATGGACATTGGAGCCCACGATCGAGAGATGTGTTGGTGAACCGTTTTGACGGGCTGTGTGCTCGAGAGCTGGGAGGACTAGGAGTGAGAAGAGGAACGTGGAGACTACGTTGACTGTAAGAGTCTCCTCAAGGTTTTCGGCTGTGTGGAATTGGTTGGTAGAAATGCCAGCATTGGCGAGAACTGCATCAACGTGGCTCAACTCTCTCCGGATTCGACTGGCGAAGGCTTTGACAGAGGAGTAGCTGGCCATATCGACTTCCCACACTTGGACATTAGCGGACGAGCCCTTCTTGCCGACAATCTCTTGCTTTACTGCTTCGCCTTTGGAGACGTTTCGACAGCCCATGATCAGAGTTCCTACGTTCATCTTGACGCTGTGACCAGGTTAGCATGAAGCAGGCCTTGGAAGTGGTTATTGAAACCCACAGATGTTTGCAGCATTCATATCCCAGTCCAGAGTTTGCGCCGGTAACGATGACGGTCTGGCCAGCGAATGTGACATTTGGTAGCTGAGTCGATCCAAACACCTGACCTCGCATGAACTGTATGATGTCTCCAGCTGCAGGCATTTCGCTTGTGGTGTCTGCGTTGAATTCGTGAGGTTTTTCAGTGTGATTCAGATTTTGCTTTTGATCGTGTTGCTACAAAGTACAGACAGATGGAGAGAATGAATTGCTTTATTGCTGCACAAGGTGCATGCAACGCACGCGAGCGGACTCTGGAGCTTTCAATGGCCATGGATTAGAGTTTGGCCTGTGGCTCCGTAGTTCTAGTCCGCAAAGCCGTGATCGACAATCCCGCTGGCCTTCTCGGGGTTGCGACCTCTCCGACTCATCACACTTCATGGCTCAATAGCAACATGAACGTCTTCTTTGTCATATTGAGCTATGTCACGCTTTGTAGCGACGTCGATCGCGGCACACCGAAATCACTTCACTTGCTTTACGTTCGTGCTTCCAGCCCAAAGACCGGCGCACGTATGGATTTGGGTAACTCCAGCGACCACTTCCGTGATCCTGTCAGGCATGAGTATCGATGCGCAGATTCCGCACGACAATACCTGCGCAGCGGTGGCATGTGCCCGCTACGTCGCAAGGTCACGGCCTCCCAGACACTCAAACAAGTGGGAAGACCAGAGTTGAAGTGCTTCGTCTGCGGGAAGCCACATTGCAGACGAAGAGCACAAGATACGCACACTCACTCTCCACTGTTGAGATCTTTAAAGTTCACGACTTTCGAGGGCGCAGCATGGGTAGAGCGCCAGACTATGAACGGGAATTCTGATGGGGACAGGACCCAGTCCGCCAACAGGGGCGCCGGAGGCAGAGATGGGACAGATGCCGGGCTGGCGCTCGTCGAGCTAGGGATGTTGTTAGTCGAGGTAGGAATGTTGGCAACATACTTTTGACCGACCCTTGCGGACGCCATCTTGTCATCGTGTAAGCCTCTTCCGTTGAGTGAAGGCGCCAGAGTGATGACATCTGCCCATCATCCAGCAGTTTAGGAGTATTTCCATACTCGACCGTCGTCGCCTGTATATGCTGATTTCCAGCTCCATTGCCACTCGAGCGGTGCTTTGTTGACCACGATGTACCGCTTTTTCGATCTGGACTACAAGGTGTAAGTTGAGCACATCTGCCATTGAGAGGTGTCTTGAAAATGAGGCCTCACAGCTACCCGATCATGAAAAACACGATGGAGCTTCCTCTACGGCGGTGGTCAGGCAGCCAATAATGCTCTGCTGCAGACCATCTTCCCAGTGATTCCGATCAAACTCACCAACATCGAGCAAGCTACGGCAGCGCTCGAAAGAAGTGGTTCAGCTGTCCGGTAGATAAACAGGGAGCGTCAGCATGGGTCCACAGCGGGATGTAATTAGAAGAGAGTTGGACATGAGGAATGACTTTTCACCATCATTCTGGTATTCTCCATACCTTACTTCTCAGGACATGCATCCGGTCTTTGCTCGTAACTTTTACCCTGCTCTCTTTCTCGTCCCCTTGGTCGTACTTAAGCTTAAGAGCCACTCTTATATGTCTTGTCAGCACCCAGCACGATTACAGGACTGTGATGGTATGCCGAGGAGATGACAAACAGGTCCGCATTATTCCTTCATGAAGCTTGGCTCAGCTCGTTCGACACTGAGGGCGCACTCGGCATGAAGCTATGCTTATACCGGCTTAAGACACCTTCGACCCCTGGGTGTGTTGCTAACCAACTTTGGTTGGAAGGGATTCGCATCCGCGAAGTCACAGTGGTGGAGCGCAAGTCCGACCGATATCTAGCGAAAGGAAGCGGTAGATATTGCAAAAGGCGACGCCGCCCTAAGCTAAGTTATAGTGGCAATATATACCTCCAGCAGTAGAATTGTGGACTTCATCGATGCCCTACATTTGCAGGATCAGATCCGCAAGCTTGGCCGCAACGCCTGCCAGATTGGGCAGGAAGTTGGACCAGTGCCAAGATACGTAAAGAATTCCCATCAAGAGATCCTCTGGCTGTTCGAACGGCTACATTCGATAGTGCAATTCAAGGGCCCCGCTATGCCGTGTAGCTATATTCCTCGCGGCGACATTGGCAGCCCTAACGCACCTTTTCTCAAGCCCTGCCTCGTGGCTAACATCTTCTAGGGATGTAGAGCTTAGCACGTCTACTTGCTATAATTGCTGTTCAAAATATATAATTTGGCACAGTGCATATGTTGGCGATGCTACCTACCTATTCCTTGTGTCGCCGTGCCTATGTCTGGCTGGCTGACAGTCTGTCTAGATTCCACATAGTCTAGGCGATCGACTCAACAGACATGGACCATGGTGATGTGACAGGCAGCCAAACACACAGCGCATCAGATCCTACCGAGGGTTACGTTCCATCCTACAGGAACAACCCGATCGACTCATCGACACTAAATGAGAGCCGTGTCAGGTTGACCCCAGGCTCGAATGCGAACAGGGAGATTAAGCTAATGAGAGCTGAACTGCCCGGTATGAGCAACAAGACATGTTGTCTGACATCATCCCTGCATGTGCTTTGGCAGCTGACTCCAAATGCTTCTCCCGGGTGCATGAGCCTTGGTGCAAGCAATGCACTCGATCCTTTACGCAGTGTCAATAAAGTCGTATTTGAGAACTCCAACGCCACCGATCGGCTATTTGAGGTTATGGCATGTCCCTTTTCGCAGGAGGAAAATCTTCTCACGATAATCGCCCTCGTCATCTTGAGGCTGATCGATACGTGAGTCATAACCATACCATCACATATCAATTACATGACTGACACCGCAAGGTGTAGATACTCTGCTGCCGCCCACTTCCCTCTTAGGAAGACCCCGGAGTTCGGTATGGACCTTAGACCGCAGACGAGCGTCCAAATTGTGCTCAGCCACTTGCATCAACTGCAGCGAGTCGTCAATCTGCTCTCGGATCGCTTCGAGGGAATAAAGCTCCATGACCATATGCATCGATTCGGAGCGGGAAGCACGATTCCGGTCGATCTCGGAGATAAGATGGGCCAGAGAAGAACAAGCGCACTATCCATTTCTTCGGCAGCCTTTGACTTGCTTGAGAGCGATATCAGGAAGCGGCTAAGAAAGGCTTCCTTCGATACCGTCGACCGCTTTCGTGGTGCATAGTCTTCATAGGAGCATGCAGATGCATCCTAAAGCAGATAATTCGCACCAACTCACGCGACAAGACAGCGCTGCGCACTGCTGGCCGAGAACGAGAGGTTCCAGTCTGAGACTTGACCACGTTCACTCAGATTTGGTGTCTGGAGGTGGCGGGCGCGTGGTCACTGACTGTTCGACAGATTCTGAAGGCTCGATGTCCTTGCTTATCGCTCGGGAGGCCAACATAATCTTGATCAACATTGTACGATCAGAAAGAGGTGTTAGCTGAAACAAGGTGTTATTGTGAATGTAACGTAAAGTTTTGTAGAACGCGTCGATTTTTAGTCACGCTAAGGATGCGAAATCGTGTGATTTTGACGAGATGCCGCGACGAGTTCCAATATAGTCATCGACAGGTGCATAACCCAGATCTAATGATTTCGTAGTGAATTGAGGAGAAAGATTTTATCGAATGCATGACACTAAAAGTGAAAGACACTGATTTAATCTCGCACCTTCTTTTGTGGTAAAGCCGGCATTGGCATAGCTCCAGTATACCTATAAGTCCAAGGAAAGTAATGCGCAAGCAGTCCCTTCACAACCTCCAGCAGACTCTCATACGGAAACTTTACACCAGTCCCGGTAGGAATGACGCTAACATTCTTCATGTTGTACTCATCCCCACTGTCCGCAACCTCCACCATTCCTGCTGCAAGGTCCAGAAATGATAGTGGAGTCTTCTCGGTCTCAAGCGAAAGCGCATGACCCCTCTGCGCGTCTACGACGAGACCGCCAGGCATCATGAAAGTCGATGAGATCCAGTGCCGCTCGGCGGTCAAGATCCGTTGCGACTCTTCAAGGTCTGCGCATTGGTTGGAAGTAGCCAGTTTGACCAGGACCTTCATGGCGTGGGGCATGTTCCGGCAAAGGTTGTCATCGAGCTTGGCGGAGGAAAGTACGATGACCTTGGGCAGAGGAGCTTTCTCGTTCTCTGCTTTGATGCTTTTGAGCGCCTCGATCGTGACTCTGGCGGTTTCCTGGGCGATCGTCATGCCGGGCATGTTGTCTGGCACTGCGACTGCGAGGAAGACCGCGCGGGTGCCGCGAATGCAGTCTGCAATTATTGATGCATCATTGAGGCTGCCTTCGAGGACTTTCACGTTCTTGTTGTCGGCGAGCTGTGGACTGAGGCGGAAGAGCTTTTGCTTCGAGCGGCAGTAGGCATGGATCTTCTTCTCTGGAGTTTGGAGGAGAATGTTGATCAGAGCTTGGCCAGTATTGCCAGTGGCACCAAGAACAGCATAGGAAGCCATTTCGTGAAGTGGTAAGAGACGGTGAGCTGTAGTGAGGTCGTGATGGACGGCAATGAGAGCTTGCAGACTGCCTTACCTGTGACACCCCTTCATGTCGTCGGACCGACCAGGATCGGAGTTCCAGTACGGATGTCACTGCGCACTTGCTGCGATCTGCAGGACACTGCGAGAGGGACCACCGCTATCGTCTTGTGGTGTTTCTGGTAGTGGCAGTGATGCAACGCCACTTCTGTATCACAAGAGTCAATATAGCAGCTACCCCCATGAGATTGAAACCTTTCATGGCAGCCTCGCACATGTCTGCAATGGTGTTCCGTATGGTCGTCTCTTCCTGTACAAACGTCGGATGAAAACGTCGGAGTCCGGTGCCGTGACGCCCACCCGTGCTTCTGCTGGAGACACGTGATGTAGTCGATCTACAGACCGCCGTGCCTGAAGGTCGCAGACTGATCAAGGCGTTTCCAATGCAGAAGATGTTGGTGATGTATTCCGGAGGGAGAGGTCATGGAAAGGATGAAGTTATTGACGAGTTTCCACCTCCGCGGCGACGAATCATTAGTCATCAATTACGTGTATCTTGGCACCCATCTGGTCGACGTTGCTCCGCGCCTCGCTTCTCACACTCGCATCATTCACTTACATATTACCGCTCTGACAACCGGGATGCTAGCCTTCCTTATGTTCAAGCATGCGCTCTCGATACTGGGGAAGTCTGAAGGCGTGAGCTACGGCGTGCCGCGAAGAGCCAGAAGGAAAGAATCGAACGTCCTGCCGCGAAACTGCAATTCGTCATCTGCTATGCGTTGCATCCATTGCAGCGCTGCCGTACTATGGAACATGTTGCACCATTATGGACGTGTTGATCCTGACGCTGCCAACAAAGATCGTCGTTACGTTGTTGCGGCAGCAGTCCGGAGCTGTCTTTATCAGGGGTACCTAAATAGCATGACAGATATGCGTCTGAGCTATAACATACTGTGGCTGGCATATGCAAGAGCTTGACGAGCATTGTATGGCACATACAAGGGCAGAATCGTGCACAGTATACCTGAATAGCACGACCCGCCCGAGCATTGGAGATCGCGGTGACCAAGAGCGATGAATCTGTACCATACTCTCGAATCCTACTGCCTCTCTCCTGTGCTCGCCTTGAAAATCGACCATGTTTAGGGCACTGCATCTCGGTGTGGGAAACACTGCTTTTTTGTCTGTTGAAGAACGTCACGAGACGCCTTACGCCTCTACTTGGAACCGTTGATCTTCACGATGCACGAATAGAGTAAGTCGGAACGATGCTCATATGATCTAGCTTTCCGCTACTGCAGTCCGGACGCCAATCATACTGACCACCTGTTCCAATGGCTGACGCCCGGCAAGAAGGAAGAAGCTGTCTGTGTACCGTGGGGTACTCCAAGGAGGCGGGGTAGGTGAGAGTGTGCCTGACAGTCTGGAACATGAATACTTCGAAGAGAGGAGCGTATATACTAACATCACCCCATCCGGAAGTGCTTGTCTTCCCTCAAAATCACCGAAACAGAATAGCAGGAAACGAACGCAATCATGGGTCTCGACATCTACCTCGATCCATGCACGATCAACAGCCGCAAGGTGCTGTCCGGACTGGATATGATGGGCTCCAAGTATGAGTTCCACCACATCGACTACTTCAAGGGCGAGCACAAGGGCGAGGATTTCATGAAGATCAACCCACATGCCACAGTCCCAGCAGCGCGAGATGGCGATCTCAGTCTGACTGAGTCCAACTCAATCTTGATGTATGCTGCAGACCTCGATGGTGGCAATAAGGCTTACCCAAAGGACCTCAAGGCACGCGCAGACTGCAATCGCTGGTTGCTCTGGGAGGCTTCAGTATGGTTCCAGACGAACTACATATACGTCGTGGAGTATGTTGTCAAGCCGCTCCTTGGTGCACAGCCAGACGAGGCCATTATCGAGAAGGAAGCACCAAAGTGGCACAAAGCTGCTGGCATCTTAGATGCCCGCCTTGCAAAGTCCAAGTACATCCTTGGAGACGAACCCAGCATCGCAGATATTGCCATTGCCTCCCCTATGCACCTGGCTGAAGCCTCTCGCCTCCCACTCGCCCAGCACAAGAACCTCGCCCGCTGGTACAAGGACATCCAGCAGATCCCCGCATGGCAGAAGCACCAACCAGCCGTTGACAAGGCTCTGACCCCCAACAAACAGGTTCGTGCCGAGTTCAATTACACGAAAGATCTTGGCGATAAGCTTACCGAATTGTACTTTTACGAAGACCCCAAATCAGTAGATATTCATGAGCCCGGCGACGATCCTAGAACGATGACTGTCACTAATGGATGGGATCGCGCCAAGGAGTTCGATGTGGATAAGAATGGCTTTGCTATCAAGGAGTTTCCAAGTTCGTTCGACCATAAGAAACAATGGGAAGATACCGAGCTGATCAGGGAGAAGTTTTACCCTGAAGTTGTTGAATTTCTGAAAAAGGAGTTGGGAGCAAAGCGAGTCTTGGTTTTCGATCATACTATTCGCACCAAGGGCAATGTCAACAAGCCCCTTACGGACGAGAAAGCGACGTCTCAGCGTGCGCCTGTCCGCCTCGTTCACTGCGATTATACCGCCCAGTCAGGACCTGTGCGAGTCAAGCAACTCCTGCCTGAAGAAGCAGACGATCTTCTATCGCGAAGGACAGCTTTCATCAACGTGTGGAAGCCCATCAACAAAGTCGAAGAGATGCCACTCGCTATGTGTGATGTCGATTCGGCTCCACCAGAGGACTTCTTCAAGCTATACCTGCGCTATCGCGATCGCACTGGTGAGAACTACGTTATGCGGTACTCTGACAAGCATCGATGGGTCTACTTCCCAGACATGGTACCTGAGCAGACCATTCTGTTGAAGACTTACGACTCCGACACGAGCAAAGCACAGTTCGTCGGGCATACGGCTTTTGAGGACCCGACAAGCAAGCCTGATGCGCCATTTCGGGAGAGTTGCGAGATCCGAACGATCTGTTTCTTCTAAACAGGTCTGAGCAAGCTGGCTCATGTGGTGTTTGTCGTTCAAGCGGTTGTTGGTCTTGCTTTAGCATGTGTACATATTTCCTTCATCGCATCTTCCTCCAAATGTTTTTTTTCTCATTTAATCGCGGGGATCAACTCTCTGCCGCCCGTACACATTTCTTACAGAACATCGAGATCGTGGACCCGTTCACGGCCAACCGAACCGGACCGAGCCGAACACTCCTTCGATGTCAGCAAACTTCCACCACGATCTATCAACAATATCATCACATGCCAGTGACCTCAAGTGAGGTTGCGTCACACAAGAGGTACTCCTCCACCGTACCTCTCATTGGCCTGCCCGTTCTTAGTCACGGCATCACCTCGTGTCCCTCCAGTATCGATAGGCCAACCCCAGCCGACATCTCGCCGACGACTCCTCAAGGAGCACTTGGCCGACGTCGGGTCATCAAGCCGTATAAAATGCTCACGCCCAAACTGTGCCCATGAATGTCGAACCAAAGCCCAGAGAACCCAGAGACCAACTCTGGTTCGCAAGAGACTCCCTTCGCACAAGCATTTACCTGGACAGCCCGGAAGTCGAAGCAGCCATGGCCGCCACCAATGGAGAAGAAGTACCCGCATACCTGCAAAAACTCCGCAGTATTCCAAGACAGCCTTTCTTGTTCGGCCCATCTCCCATTCAGTACCTCCCCCGCCTCACAAAAGAGCTCAGTCCCTCTGAGGATGTGAAAATCTGGGCGAAGCGCGACGACTGCAATAGCGGCCTCGCCTACGGCGGGAACAAAATTCGCAAACTCGAATATCTGCTTCCCGCCGCCCTGGCATCAGGCAGCACCCATCTCGTCTCCATCGGCGGGATCCAGTCGAACCACACCCGCGCCGTAACAGCAGCAGCTACAGCCTGTGGGCTGAAAGCCGTCACGATCCAGGAGAAGTGGGTTCCCATCGACCCACCACTTTACGACAAGACCGGAAACATTCTGCTAAGTCGCTTAATGGGTGGAGATGTGCGGACTAATGACGAGGGCTTCCATATTGGGCACAAGGAAGCTGCGAAAGAGGCTTGTGCGGAGGTGGAGAGTAAGGGTGGAAAGCCGTATTATGTGCCTGCGGGCGCGAGTGATCATGAACTCGGAGGGTTGGGGTTTGCGAACTTTGTGGTTGAGGTGGCGGAGCAGGAAAGGCAATTGGGAGTTTTCTTTGATACGCTTGTGGTGTGTAGTGTCACGGGGTCTTCGCACGCTGGGCTGATTGTGGGAGCTGTGGCGGAGGGAAAGGGGAGGAAGGTAATTGGAATTGATGCGAGTGCAAAGGTAGAAGCGACGAGGGAGCAGGTCACCAGGATCGCGAGGAATACCGCGAAGCTGCTGGATCCGAAGTTGGAGATCCCGGATGAGGCGATCGTGCTGGATGATAGGTTTCACGAGGGTGTTTATGGAATTCCGGGGCCGAGCACAATTGATGCGATGAAGTTGGCGGCGAGGACGGATGCGTTGATTACAGATCCGGTGTATGAGGGTAAGAGTATGGCGGGTCTGATTCAGCTGGTGAGGGAGGGGAGCATCAAGAAGGGAAGTAATGTGCTGTATGTGCATCTGGGAGGTCAGCCTGCGCTGAATGCCTATTCGAGTTACTTTGAGGAGTAGCTACTAGCAGTATACCCATTGAGTTTTCATTGCGCTTCGTGCTTCCTTGCTCGTAAAGCTCCTGATCGTCGTCGAATCCTGCGCTTCGTGTTCATCACCTCGAAGTTTCCTGGCGTCAGATCCTACGGTCCTGCTCCTCATCCTTCAGAGTCCTTCAGTAGAGGTGAAGATGGCTGGTTAGGCCGTTCGTCGACTCGTAGCGGCGTGCAGTGTCCATCTTGCTTATGATGTAGTGTACCACCTCTGGTAGCACTTTTGGTAGCACGGTCTCCGTAATGGCGTCACAGTCTCCGGCACTATATGTGGGACACAGAACGTCCTCATCATCGTTCTGCGCGGCATCATGCGATTCATCGTCTTCGCTGACCACGGTCCTGGAGTCCGTCGATGCACCGTCGATGTTGGTAATGGTTATAGGATTCTCAGCACGCTCGAGCTGCTTGAGCCCCTCCTCAAGATCGGTCTGCCCGGCGTTGATCTCTCCGTCGCCGACAAGCGATAAGTCAATCCGCTGGCCTTTTGGTACCTCAGTCGAGTGTTGCCAGGTGATACCGCTGGCGCTCAGAAAGCTCTGGAAGAAGAGCGAGTTGACCTCGTCTGGAATGACATTTTGTGGATTGGCCATGACCACGGCATTGATTTGCTGAGTGATGCCTTCGCTGACTTTCTCGAGCCAGATGGTGTCCAAGGTGCTGATCGTATGCTCAGCGCTGTCACCGATAGTGATTATGTAGAGACTAGAGTGGGGATCCACGAGACGAGGGATGATGTTGTTGAAAGCTGCGGCGATGTGGTCGCGTGGTGTTAGGTGGCCTGAGATCTATCAGTTCGTGTGATGCCGAAGCTTTTGGACATTCTCATACCTTGCACTCTGTTGTACTCGTCAGAGATCTCGTATGGCCGATCGAGAGCGCTATCGCGCTGGCGTGCGTCCCAAGTGACCTGTGACATTGACTTGTTCTCGCTGTGTGAATAGAGAAGCTGGCCGGGGTTGAGAATGATCATTCCAGGTATTCCGTCCTATGCAGATTGGTCAGTCGAGGGAGCGGCATTTAGGTGGTGACAGGTCAACTCACGTCGTCGTCCGTGATAGCAAGCTGCTCAGTGCTTGCTGCGAGTTCCTCCTCGTATCCCCCTCTCGAGATACCCTGACGCGCTCGTGCTTGCTTCGACTGCTCCCTCACCATGTCCGCCAATCCCAAGACTGATCCCTCCTTGATACCGCCCTCGGTCATCAAAATCCTGTATGCCCATATGCCTGCGTCCTGCTTGCCTGCTGCCGCTTCGCCGACCACGATGATCACATCGCTCTTGGAGCGAAGCTTGTTTACCTCGGTCGCCAGGAGAGTGACATGAGCCTCACTTGGTTTACTGGTCTTAATCTCACTGGCGCCGTTGATGTAGACCTGTTTGATGTTGTGGTGTGTCTCAAGCGCAGCGGCCACTTCTGTGCGCACGGCTTCGTGGATTGCCTCCTTGCGGCGCTCGTTGGCCTGCTCGTCACCAGTGTGAAAGAAGTCGAAAAGTTCTGGTGGCGATGAGCCCTTCTTCACGAAGGCTCCATCGCGGAGCTCGAAGCCGAGCTTCTCGAGGTCTGCTGGGTAGACCGGTGCTGGTGGCGCTACTTTGCAGAGGAACATGGTGGTCGGTGGCGTGCGCGGTGGTGGTGTTGTGGTGTGGATGTAGGAGACACAGTGGGAGTGGAGGGCGCGCTTTTGTGTCTCGTTGCCAGATGAAGTGAGCTTTTCTTAAGCGCGAGCGCCGCCGAGCACCCTTGTCAAAACGGTCGCACATGTGAGGCCGTTTGCACATGCGAACTTTAAAGTAAGGCTCTGTAGCGCGTCATGCTATGGTTACTGTCATGATCACAGATATGCCACGCTGCTGACTGTAGCCCTCGCCCTTTCGAGTGAACTCGTCGGGGCTCGTTATCGCTGGTTATGCATGAAGCCCTCCCCCATTCACTTACTGCTGGTCGGGTGAATCGCCTAGTACATTCGCCGTAGTCTGTTCCACAGTTCTAGAGGGCTTCATACGTCGGAGTACCTCTTACAAGCAAGCATCAACCTTCTGTGTCTGCGGAACCACCCCCAGCCCCTCATCGCGACCACAAATCGACCAGAGAACCACCAATACTTGACGCGCAACCAACCGACAAACATGTCTCGGAAGCCAGACCCGCAAGAATTCCTCGACCTGATCAGATCGATGTCCGCAAAAAGAGCCTGCTGTCTTTCCGCCAAGTCAGCAAGACCCTCCAGCACAAGACCTCCGAACAAGCCTGGAAGAAGAAATTCAATGAAGGCTCCATCCCCATCTCTGACGAGGGAGATCTCCAGCACGCCATAGCCCTCTCAACACATTCTCTCGCGGGAGGATACATCTCGCACACCACCCTGGTCGTCCACGACCTCCCCGAGCAGAAGGAGATAGACTTCGAGAAGGGAATGCGAGCAATCCACGACCAGCCTGAAACGATTACGAAGCCGGCCTCCCAGCGGTGGAACCAGGCGAAGGCCTCACAGGTTCAGCTGCAGCGGAATGCTCGAGACGTCCAACTCCTTGCAATCTTTTTCGCCAATCTCACGCAGAACGGACGTCCACAGCAAGTCATGCTCACGACGCAGGAGTTCATACTGCCTGAGGAGACACGCCTAAAGGATTTGCGCACATACCACGCCGCCTTCGCCTGCGTGGGCAAAGCTGTCGCCTTCGACTTTCTAGCTGCCTTCAACCTCATGCTTTCTTTGATACGCTTCAATAGAGTCCTCTCGGCCTTGGTACAGAGTAGCGTCCAAGTTCAATAGCTTCGAAACCAGCCGACCTCCTGCCTCAACTTTCGCTCTCTACGGGAGCAAGCTCTGGGCGAAGTCCGTAGGATCCGCGTTGGATCTTGCTTCTACGGATGGCAAGATAACCATTCGGCCTGGGACCCTTCGACCCTCTAGATTTTGTCAACGCGCTCACATCCTTTCCCAAGTTGACAATTCTGCACCTCCACGCGATCATGTATGGCGACGAAGAAGTGGTTCACGACATAACTGTTGCAGAAGCAACATTCCAAGCTTGAGAGAAGTTGCGCTCGGAGAACTTCCACGAGACCAGTGGCTCTGGAGTACTCCCGTAACCAGCGACCGTTGCGGCTGTCACGATTCTCGTGGCCATGAATGAATCCACAGCTCGTATTGCACAGGATTGGCAGGCAGGCCAACAAACATCGATCCAGACTCTCACAAAGGGGCGAGTCCAAATCAACAAACATGCCTCCCACCAAACCTTCTCAGCCCATAACAATCCTCAAAATCTGCCTGCCTCTACATCCGCTCCACTCCCCGCCAGCCTCCAAGAACTTCTCCTCCAACCTCCTCATCCTAACCCCAGCCGTCAAACCCAAGGATCTAATCTATCACCCATCGGCCGGAATTCTACACTTCTCCTCTTTTAGACAGGTGCGACGTCTGAAACTTGGCGTCCGCACAATAGGGCCACATCCACTCCAGCAGAAGGTTCAGCTCGCAAGCTCGCAACATTCGAACAGCCTCGCACAAACAGCAAAGGCCGCAAAAAGTCGCAAGTCAATCTGTCATCCCCGCGTCAGTGCCCACGGAGGGCGTTGAGAGAGCTGTGTTGGAAGGTGGGGGAGTAGAGGATGAAGTTGGAATTTGCCTTTGGGATGGAGGGGAGGGAAGGTACGGAGGCTTGGGGGAGGGATCTTGAGGAATGAGGGGTGGAGATCATTGAGAGTATGGAGTGAGAGAGGGGCGTGTATAGTGTATATGTTCGCCATCCTGGTGGCGGGTTTGTGAAGTTTGGCAGTCGGGGAGTATGGCCGGATCTTCGAGATCGAGTTGAAACATTTAGCATGTGAGGGGTATTGGAGTTGTGCTATACCTCGCAATGATGAGGAACCCGGGGCGAAAGTCTTCAGGATGGCGAAAGTTGGAGGGTCACATTTATGGATGGCGAGCAGGCTGTGCCATCATTCGTACCGTTCCATTCCAGCTGTCAGAGCGAGTCTTTCCTCTTGGCCCAGTCCTTGAATCCATTCGTCTGGTATCTCGTGCAGCAGCCAATATCGTACAGTCGAAGACCCTTCCACTAATGACAGTGTACAGACGTCGTGGGAAACGTGTAGTCGAGCCAAATCGTCGTTGACTCGAGGAAAAGTCCAAGAACCTTCCAAGCTGCCGGCAGAAACTCTGAATTGTAGATGTACCATTGCTCAAAAGCTTCTAGTGCCCACTGAGACAGGAAATTTCCAAGCGGAGTGGACACAAGCGGGTGGGCCCTTTGTCCGGTCACGTCCAAGCGTGCGCTCTGCCATATCCCTGGGAAATATGTTCGCATTTGTTTAAGGAAGTCCACGTCACTTTGCCGTGGTCTGAATGGCATAGCCAGGTGATGTCCCATGGCCGCTTCCAATTAGGTCGACTCGAGTGCCTTCTCAAGGTCTTTGTGGTGCTGGTCGGTGACCAAGTGAGAGAATCTCTACATTTTAGCAGCGACCAAGCTCGGAAGAACTCCAGTGTCTAGGCTGTGCCAGGAAGACTCCTTATGGAACAAAAGCGATGGCTCAAAGCTGGCTGCATACTCGGCGTTTAGATCCGCGGAGCTGCATGTCGGGGAAGTGCGAATGATCGAGTATCATCCGGCACTGACCTGGCGTGACCTGAAGGAGAGCAGATGAAAGCAGTCCGCTGAGCTCGTGAAGCAGCTTGCGTCGTTTGTTGATGTCCTGTCGTGCCTGCAGCGAGCGCAGAGCTTGTGTTGATCCTGCCTTGAGTCGCTTCTAGCGACCTGTCGCGGCCGCCACTCTCAGGTCCTGCAGTTTGCTCAGCAACTCTTTCGCCTCCCGTCTGCACCGTCCAGCGACCTCGACAAGGATCTGTTGTTCTTTTGTACGCTTGTTTGCATCCGGGATCTGACGTTCCAGCTCGGCCGCGGGCTCTGTGAGGACCTCATACTGGCCAGCAAGCCTCTCGATCTCGAAGTTCTCGCGTTAGGCATCGCTGTTAGCAGAGCTCAGTTCGCGCGTGTGGGCAGTGAGCGTGGAAGTGAAGTCGATGACCTGTAAGACGCTCGAAACTGCGCCGGGTACAGCAAGGGCCTCGGTCATGTTCGTCTCGCATTGACACGGGGAGAAGTTGGACCTAAGTAAGTTCTGATGTTGCTTGTTGCCATGTTTCCACGATGATGTTGTAGTCTTCAGTCAGGTCGTGAGTGGCAGTGCACAGACGTGCAGCCACCACGCTTCATGCTGTGATCTTGCATGTTGTACCTACGCTGTTGTTCGAAACGTACCGTGTGGATTGATGACGATAGAGAGTCCACGAACACAGCATCTGGCAGTAAGTGGGCTGACTTGTACCGTAGGCTCGAAGGCGATATTTGGCTGCTGCAGTATTTCGACTGAACGACAGACCGTGGCCGGACACGAAGTGAGCTACTCTAGGACGGGAGGGGGGTTTTCCTTGGCGAACAGATTCTATGAGTACCATGCAATAGATGGGATCAGGTGAGGGGAGAATGTTCGTAGCCGATGAGGTGCATGTCGATGAACAGTCATATTGAGGTTGGAGGTGTCAGGCACCAAGGCATCAAGTCGGAGAATGCACAGGCCAGCCTCGGCCCGACGCCAAGATGTCGAATTCTGTGGCTTCCACATCTGTTCGTTTTGCGCCTCGAACGCAGCTTCCTCCCGAACTTCAGTGTCGTTGACAATCTCCCAACACCAGACTCTGTCACATCGCCACAATGGGTCGCGGTCCAAAGAAGCACCAGAAGCGTCTGTCAGCGCCATCGCACTGGCTGCTCGACAAGCTCAGCGGTGCCTATGCCCCCAAGGCCTCGCCAGGTCCGCACAAGCTGCGCGACTGCATGCCGTTGGTCGTCTTCATCCGCAACCGGTATGATCATGGCAGTGAGGAGGATAGGGAGCGAAGCGCTGGAGGAGAACAAGCGCTGACCATTTCTCTCCCCATAGTCTGAAGTACGCCCTCAACACCCGCGAAACCAAGGCGATTGTCATGCAGCGCCTGATCAAGGTCGACGGTAAAGTCCGCACCGATCCCACCTACCCAGCCGGCTTCATGGACGTCATTTCCATCGAGAAGACGGGCGAGAACTTCCGCCTCGTCTACGACACCAAGGGCCGCTTCACCGTCCACCGCATTACCACCGAAGAGGCCGAGTACAAGTTGGGCAAGGTCAAGCGAGTTCAGCTCGGCAAGGGTGGCATTCCATTCCTGGTTACGCATGACGCGCGCACGTAAGTGAAAGCTTCCGTGGTTGCGATGTCTTTCAGACGTTGGACCAGAGATTTGGTTAGAAAAATATGCTGAGACAATACCTGTGATACAGTATCCGATACCCAGACCCAGCCGTCCGGGTCAACGACACTGTCAAGATCAACCTCGCGACTGGTATGGAAATCCTACAGCTTCTCAATATTGAACACCACTAACACCTTCGTTCAGGCAAGATCGACGACTTCATCCGCTTCGACACTGGTGTCATCGCCATGGCCACCGGTGGTCGCAACATGGGTCGTGTCGGTGTCATCACCCACCGTGAGCGCCATGACGGAGGTTTCAACATCGTCCACATCAAGGACGCCATCGACAACGAGTTTGCTACTCGTGAGTCCAACGTCTTCGTCATCGGCCGTGAGAAGCCATGGATCTCGCTTCCAAAGGGCAAGGGTGTCAAGCTCAGCATTGCCGAGGAGAGAGACCGCAGACGCGCCCACGCTCTTGCCGGCAACTAATTGTTGAGGCACGTGTGGTAGTGGAAAAGAGGCGTTATGGACCGGCAGTGCAGGTTCGCGGGATTGGGCCAGGAAGCAGAAAGTTCTTCCGCCCGGCGCAAGAGGCGCTGGGGTCTATAGCGACTGAAAAGCAGCAGTTCGAATGTCCTGATATGAATGATACCCGCCAGAAACTGTTCGACTTGCACCTTCTCCAAATGTGTGTTCGTGCCTCAGGTATCCAAAGCTCGGATCACAATGAGAAATGCCATTCAGGTCATTCTCCTAAAATCTTCTTTCCACGACTTGGCCATCTGCTGCACACTCACTCTGACTTCATCTCATCACCATCAATATCATTCATATCGCCATATCACACTGACCCGACTGACAGCTCACGCATTACTATTCCAACATAACCCTGCTTAACCCTTAAAAAGCAAATCCATTGACAAAGGTCACTGCGCGACATTCCGCATCACCGCTTCTTTTCCATTCCCAAGGAAACATAGACCACATCTCGCATTACCCAGCATGAGGGATCTCGCGCTAGATGTTTCAAGGTAGTATGATCTGTTTGTCTCCTCGCCAATCCCGAACGCCTCCGCCAACCCGACTCTGCACAGAATTCAAAGCCCACTCTTGGCAAAAAACCATAGACATATGATTCCTCACCCAAATCTGCCCAGCTCATCTGCAGTCCCATAATCGTCGGCGCCAAAGGGAGGAACTTTCTCTTATTCTGTAAGAAGAGGCTTCATCTGCTGTTCGTAGGTTCCCAGCGCCGTGGCTATCTCGCCGGGATGTGAGACGACCTCGCCTGCGAGGATATAGGCCGATGACATTGCGACAGAAGTTTCGAAGCCGGTAGGTCCTGCTGCGTGCCTGGAATCGCCGATCAGGACGGAGCTTCGCTGGCGTAGAAGTTGGGGGTTGTGTTCATTTCTGAGGAGACTTCGCGGCGAACCCATGCGTCTTCAAAGCTCGGTCGCCCTTTGCTTGCGCTTCACGGAAAAGTCTTGTAGATTCTTGCCCGTGGCCCATTAGTGACTTTTTTCCCTCCCTTCCCGTCTTGGCCTGCAGCGAGCATGAGAGCTCCTGGGAGATTGTAGCCGTGGCCGATATTGGAACCGTTGAGGTAGTCCTTGTTAGTAGAGAAGTAGGCTGCCCAGCTATGGGGTGGGTGGAAGGCAACAATTCAATCTACCGCAATTGAGAGCCAGAGCGCTCCTACGAGATGTAGCACCTGAGCAATCCACCATAAGCTCGAAAGGCGCTTGAGACGTGCTGATTACGAAGTCGGAGTCGCAGTATGCGAAGGCTTCTTATCATGCCCATGACGAAAAATTGATATTCCCATGGGACCGCCATGTTCATCTGTGTTTAGTGCAAGATTGCTGTGCCGGCTTTGATGAACTGTCGAAGTTGGCACTGCTCGGATCCGAAGCAAAAACATAGGCCCGAGGGTCCACGAAGATCGAGGATGTCAGGTGATGGACACAGCGAAAGGCTTCATGTCGAAGGATCAGCGCAGCAACACTCAGCGCGAAGGACTAGTGGGACCAACTTTGACCGCGAAGCTTCATTTTGTGACAGCATTAGCAAAATCATGACAATCTCGTGATGCCGCTTCCATCCAAAGCTACTTTCGCGGCACTGTTTCGTCTTTCCCTCACAACGCTACTACCACTACTGCGATCGTGCTGGACCTCGTTTAATTCATGATCAGCAACCTTCCGTGCCGACGTGGACTTTCTGCTCTTCTCGACCTCAATAGCCTCCTCGTCGTGCCAAAAGTCCTTCTTGCCGCGAGCAGCACGTTTGAGCCAATTTGGAAGGACACCGCCTGGAAGCTTGTATGTCCAGAACTCCTTGTCTTCGATGTTATAAGGTCTGATGCGGTCGCCGGATAACTTCTCGATGATCCAAACTGTCGTATTGATGACGATGTACGAAACGATGCCACCGATCAAGCCGTAGGCGATACTGTAGGTGAAAGGCATCAAAGCGATCGTGAGGAAGGCAGGAATTGCATCGCCGATGTACTTCCAGTTAATATCGGTGGCGGCTTTCGCCATCAGAGCACCCACAATGACTAGCGTGCAGCCAGTGGCCCAAGGTGGAATTGATGCGAAAATCGGTGCGAAGAAGACACTGATGAAGAAGCAGAGGCCAGTGACCATGCCAGCAATACCCGTCTTACCACCTTCTGAGATACCAGCTCCAGACTCGATGAACGCCGTAACAGGCGGATTGCCGAAGAGAGAGCTGATCGAGATACCGAAAGCATCGACCAAGTAGGCAGTCGCAGATCCCTCGAAGTCTTGAGTATCCTCGTCCACGAGACCGCACATTCCCGCCATAGCGTAGAGGCAACCCGTGCAGTCAAGGATATCGACATATAGGAAAGTGAAGAAAGCAATCGCAAATTGACCTCCGTGGGCTCCGACCGACCAGTCCTGCGCCACAAGTGTGTTCTGTATCGGGTGGAAAGTTACGACTTGCTTGAAGAAATCCCATTTGGAATCTCCAAGGGCGGTGTATGGGAAGTAGGTAACAGCCGTACCACGAGGCCAGGAGATAATCGCAACTAGCAGAATACCCGCGATGATGGCACCTTTGAAACGGAAAAGCATCAAAAAGACGGTCAAGAAACCACCGCAAAAGATGCCAATCCACATCGTTGGGTTTCGCATCTTTTCGCCAGACGGGCAGGTACCTTCTTCTGTGAATGCAGACTGAACGCAGCCAGCGAGCTCTAAAGGTGTGGACTGTGCGCCGGTGACAAGTCCAATACCAGCAGAGTAGGCCAACCCGATCAAGGTAAGGTACAGTCCAATGCCCACTCCAGTGGCCATCTTCAGAGATCGCGGTATCGCACGAGCGAGCCATTGCCGCATACCGAGAAGAGTCAGCGCAACGAAGACCAAACCTTCGCCGAACACCGCGGTAAGAGCGACACGATAAGGGACGCCTCCGGAGCCGTGGTAGCCTACGACATTGTACGCAAAGTATGCATTGGTGCCCATACCAGTGGCAAGCCCAATGGGCATGTTGGCAAACAGTCCCATGCAGAAAGAAGTGAGAGCGGAAATGGCAGCAGTCGCAGTAACCAGATCCCGATTAACGCCTTGCTTGCAGAGCAAGTATTCCTGGTTGGTCTCGCAGAGATCCGAGCTGTCAGATGGGCAGACGCAAGTCCCTCCAGATTGGGAGACGATGTTGGCATTGACAGAGATAATGTAGGCCATGGCGAAGAAGGTGGCTAGGCCGGCGCGAAGCTCAGTGAAGAAGTAGCTGCCTTTGCGCTCTTTGGGCTGGCTAGGTCTCAGTATGTAGCCATCAGGCTGTCCTTCGGGTATACGGTAGACTCACGTGGCCGGAACCCTCCAGGCGGAACCATCGTCCCACAATGCTGCGAGCAACAGCAACATTGGTGTTGTGCACCCAAGTTTTGAAGGCCATATCAGTAGAAAAGCGGGCACGCGACCTGAGCAGATTCAAGTTGTTGGTGCTATGGAGTGTACGACCAGGAGCGCGCACAAGCCTGATATATAACCAGACCCACCTTTACACATGGCACAAGGCCCTTTTTTGGAGTTCGCACCGAAGTTCATCGTGACAGTGATCTAGCCGCGTGAGTTTTCGTGACTTTCTTCAGCTTACCCATGCGAAATGGACGAGATCGATTGGTCGTAGATACAAAATCGCTTGGCTTGCTGGTATTGTGCTTGGCAGCTGGACTATAACGGATGAATTGTTGACGAAGCGAGTGGTTGTATTCGGTCGGTGGGCTCAGGAGGCGCAGCTTGAGAGATAAGACGCGGATGTGATGAGTGAAGTGATGGAGCTCATGGAAGGACTGAGACACTTTCGCGCCGGCAAGAGAGTTCAGACCGTTGCTGCCACGCAACAGTGGAGCAGGCCTTGGCGGTGGCGCGAAGCTTTCACTGACATCTCGCATGGCGCCGGGTATTGTACGTATTCCTGCCAAGGACATGATAGGAGGGTATCGACGACGACGACTCTCTCTCATGGCCAGAATGATGAGCAGTATGAAATGTCTCGACCCGCCGCAACCCGCTCCGATCAAGACGAGGACCTCATACTTCGGCATGAACATGTCACAGGGCATAGAGCTCAACATCAGCGCAGCCATATCGGAGACGACGGCTTTATGAATAGCTCTATCACTACCCCTTGGCCTGGTATCGCCCAGGACCTATAACGTCGCGGTATCGATCGAAATCGACTCTCAGCAAAGATGTGACGAGTGAAATATCGCTATAATTGCAGCATGCGCTAGTCTGTGATGTCAGCTAGCTCCCCGGGCAGCTTTGACCCAACATGGCTCTTATACCCAGACGTCTCCTATGAGTTGAGGATCAAAAGCATCCGCAGAAGGATCCGGACCGAAAGATCACTGCGAAGCTCAATCATACGATAGCAGGATCCCAGCTGAGCCGCACACAGACCATACCAGTACCATCTTGTTTGTCTGGCAGTGCGGTGGCTAAAGCGTTCTTGCTGATAGCTGTGTTGAGAGCTGTTCATACCACGAAATACAGTTGAAGCACTGCCAGACAGCAAGGCCGAGTCTCGCTTTGACCAAGCATGTCGCCAATTTCAAGGACTTTCTTCAAGTCTGAGGAGCACTAATCGCCCGGTTTTCTCAGATGGTTATAAAAACGTCCTAATGACCTCGAAGTCTCAGAATGTGTCAGAGTGCAGCAGTGTGGGACTTGGTAACGTGGGGAGCGGTGGATCTGCTCCGCAATTGAGGCCTGCTGTTGTGTTTGGCAGGATCATATGCAAGTGAGATGCTCAGAATCAGCAGACTCCCGCAGTGCGAGCGGATCGGAATATCGCTCGACAACGAAACACTGAGTGAGATCGTTCGTCTCAAGAGCGGACACAGCCATCTTTCTGGTCAGACCGCAAAGACGAATGGTGCCTCTGAGACGACTGCCATTCAATCGCGGTTGGAAGACCGTAACACATCACCTATCCCTGCCCTGGCTAAGCAATGCCACCTAGCCTCGGAGACCAGCCTGCGGAGTTCCTAACTCTTGGTCATTGCTTCACATTCCGACAACATCGTCGAAGATCATGTACATCCCCGGGTACGCCGATGACTGTATGACCAGACTACCTTCGATCTGCCGCTCCAAGCCCTGTCTCTCTTCTTCCTCTAGACGCTGCGGCTCAATCTCGACGCATTTCGCTGGTCGACCAGTGCAGATATGTCTAGCAGTACGAGCTTCCCAATGCGACTTTGCAGTCGCCACGAATGATGTCTCGGCTTCGGTCGACATTCCATACACCACTTTGTAGTCGCTCGGGATATTCTTCAGCATGGCATAGAGCGCTGTGCTTCTCCATTCGGAAAGATGCCGAAAATTGTCGTTCACGTCCTCGACTGACACGATCCGGATCTCCTTAAGCGACGTCATGCCGGCGAAGATGTGTTTTGTCTCACCCCCCATCTGGTTGCAGTCTGCAGTACTGTCCAGGAACACAAAGGCGTGCTTAACTCGGTCGACGATCTGCAACGGCGAATCCAACTCTGGTCCCGTCGGCTTTGCTATTTTCAGAATGTCCATGAAAGGGGGTGTTTGGAGCACGCAAGTGAACATGAAAAGTTCTGCTCGTACAGTACCGGCTCTGCCTCACGCTTGATCTGATGGCAAGTTAGAAGTACGTTCGTGCTGATGGTCGAATGGCAGAGTGTCTTGTGCGATGATTGTAGTTCGTCTGTGTTGACGGCATTCTTGCGACTGATACGGTCGAAGGTCCTCCGGCCATTGCAAAAGCATATGTACCCTGTCGGGGCGAGGAGTTGCTCATAGAGCTTCAAGCGGAGCTCTGCTGCCAGGTCAGAGATTCCTGGCAGGTTTGGATCGAGCTTCGTGAAGGATGTGTGCTGGCTCTTCTTGACGTTCGGCATGGTGCGTAGGAGTTCAAGCTACCTGAGGGCACTAACGCAGTCTTGTAGGTTCCTACTCAACACCCGTTCTTGCTCTCACGTAGCCTCAGGCACAGGTCTTACGACGCCGCTGAGTTGGCCCTGCAGTCTACCGCTACGCACGACCGTCGAAGCAAGTTCAGACCCATGCAGTATCACACTGAAGCCTGTGGGGTATTACGTCCCGGAACCTGAGCCCACGACTCCGGCCCCAGGCTATCTGAAGGATACTTGAGACCAAGGTCGACCTTGAGACATTCCTTTGCTGCACATCGGTCACCAACCTCAATATTCGGAACGCAGCAAGAACAACGCGTGTCTCGCCATGGTCGCAAGCCTAATGGACTCGATGCGAAGGGCAAGGATCCGCTCTCGACAAACCACAGTGACCCTGGACTGCCGCAGATCTCATCTGTGTGATCAATAAGCGAGGTCTGATTGATCTGGTCCTCATCACATAGGGACTCCACTGTCACGATCGGAGGGACAGATCCGCTTGCCAGTCGCTGAGAGCTTCCAGCCAGCACTGTCGAAGCCATTGGCTGCGGTCGCCACTTTATATAACGATTCGGCTAAAACTTCATGCTATGCCCACATGGCTTCCACATGTCTATATAGACGTTGGTCTTTCCAATATGTCGTGGGTCATGATCAAGAGGCAAATGGAGCCTTCGTCAACGATGTTCAGACTCGAGGATCGTGCAAGGCCTTGTGGCGCAGCGGGTGCATGAGGCTGCTACAAGCTCTAGCAGATGCTATAGCACTGTCAAGATGCAAAAGCTCTCTGAAGACCTATCAAGATCGAGACACGAAGCCGTGAGGAGGCTGGATGCGTCTGCAGGGCTTTGCACATGGCTTGCGGAATGAGGTTGTCGACCTTCATCCTCAATGGGTTCTAGGATTGATCCTCCAAAACGGTCAGATCATCGGGCGGACTTGCATCCCAGTATGCCTGAAGGACCGCACCGGCATACGGAAGTGGTAGATGATGCTATGCGTTGCCTTATGCCACGGTAGACGACGGCTTGAAGCAATGGACGTCAGCCAGCTCCTCATTACGGGCAAGGTAGCACGGCTTCCGCTGGTCCTGCATAACTGGAGGGTCACTGCACGGTGCCAAAATCCGGACATATGTAGAGTTGAGACAAGGTGTGTAAAGACTGACCAAAGGTCAAGATCAGAACATCTGCGAGATCTCGTCAGCTCGACCGCTCAAGAATCGCTCCCCTGAACCCCTACCGATCACTCCAACTCTGCTCACCCTCCTAGCCATTGCATCAAGTCTCCTCCGCGCCCCACCTCAAACGCGAGCCCATCCACAAGATCAATAATTAGCCATGTATGTGGTGAGCGGAAGCGCGACTGGGTAGTCATCCCACGCGCTACACCTCGCTCACATATTCCACCAGTCCTGTATCGCGACTCTCTCTATTGGCTAGCTTATATACATCTGTCGGCAACGCCAACAGAGTACTTGCACCTTAGAAACTTCTAATTGCGGAAGTTCGCCAAAGGGCTGACCTTGCATTGCCCGTCCTGGCATGCAGAAGCGATGATCGGCACCCCACAGACATGGGTGAAGTCTCGTCGAGGCATTGCATGATTCCGTTCCAGATACTTCTTAGTGTCTGCAGTGCCGGCCAAGAGCGAGAAGGATAAGAGGCAGAACTGTAGAGCTCTACAAACACGGGTCGGGCAGAACCTTCGTCTCGTACTTACATCGTCATCAAGAGCCTGATCCACTTTTGTTTTCGACTCTCACTTCATTCAAGCACAACCAAGAAGGTAAGTTGAGACTGCAGACGATGAAAGATGAAGAAAGACTGATTGGTGACAGACAAGAGGAAATCAGATCAAGCTCCGACATCGGACACCAACACATCAAAACCAACCACTCGATCACAACATCAACAGCTGCATCATGCCAGGCAAAACCCTCCTCGTCCTCGGCAGCGGCCCAGGCATCGGCGTCGGCGTAGCAAAGAGCTTCTCTGTGCGAGGTTTCACGCATGTAGCCCTCGTAGCGCGCAACGCCGATCGGCTGAAGCAGGACAAGGACCAAGTCCTCGATGCCATCCAGGAACGAGGATACTCATGCCAAGTTAAAACGTGGGCATGTGACGTGGCAAAGAGTGCAGAGTTGAAGAAGGTCTTGAAGGAGATTGAGGAGTTTGGAAGTTTGGAGTGTGTGCTGTATAATGCAGCGAGGGTGGCGGGGAAGCCGCCGTTGGAGGAGAGTGTGGACACTATCAGACAGGATTTCGAGGTGAGTCCGGCGAGCATGTAGGTGTGTTTTGGGAAGGGATGCGCTGACGACTGTGGCAGTTGACGAACATTGCGTTATACGAGACGGCCCAGTGGGCCATCCCTATTTTGCAAAAGGCATCTTGTGAGGATCGAGCGCCATCGTTCTTGGTGACGAGCACGACACTGCTGTACAAGGAGCCTGTACCCGACCTCGTCTCCCTATCGATGGTCAAGAGTGCACAGCGCGCTTTGGTCCTGTCTATCCATGCCAAGTTTGGCAAAGACGTCCACATCGGCCTCCTCAGTGTCGGTGGCGTGGTCTCCCCAAAGGCAAAGAATCTCAATCCGGAGAATATCGCGGATAGAGCTTGGTCATGGTACAAGCAGCCCAAGGAGAAGTGGGCGAGGGAGGAAGAGATTCATGAATAAGGTATAGGCAAAGAAACCCATCGCTGAACTGACATACATGTAATATTCAAAACTTCCACTCCCACTTCAACTTCTTCCCCCACCCCCAACCTCAATCGGCCCAGCAATCGACTCCGCGCACGCCAAATTCCCTCATCCGGCGTGACATTCCTCCACTGATGCACGTGACTCTCTGCACCACCGTATCTCCCGCCTTCACCACTTCCTTTTCCCCCGAATCCAGACGCAACTCCACCACATCTTCCAACACCAAAATCGTACCAGCGTCACGGTTCTGTGGAATGAAGAGACAGCCCCCGCGCCTATGGAGAGAATTTCCATCGTAATTCCGTTCTCTGGGGAATTGCTTCCTGGGGGATAGCCCACTGCTCAATGGGTGATGTAGGTGTCGATGTCGGTTTCGTGCGAGAGGTTCGGGCAGACAGTGTCGCTGTCGTAAATCATTTGCACGGAGCCTTCTACTTTTTCTTTGCCGGGTTGGAAGGCGAGGTGAAGGGGTGGGGAAGATGGCTTCGCCACTGATGTTGTGAGTGGCGATGTAGCCGGTCATGGTTGTGGGTTTATCGGAGGGTCAGGGTGAGGTGTATTTCCTGGAAGGCCTGGAAGAAATGGTCGAGCATTTGAAGGGAAAGTCATGTTACTACCTCAATGTACACTTATACATGATAGCTGAGTTTGTACGAGACGGAGCATTGGTATTCTAGGATTGGCTGATGATCTGTCGAGGGATCACGACTGGGTGCCCATCCGAGCATGCATTGCGCTTGATGACCGAGCATGCAGCAGCGGCGTGGGCTTGGGACATATTGTGTTTCTGTCTCTGGAGCATTCTGGTGTTTTGCTGTAGTAGACAAAGGATGGAGGATGTTATTCCCACTCGGCCTTTGGCATCGCCGACTCTCCGTGTTGGCCGCTGGAGCCATCGCGACTCCTTTTCCCAGCAACGACGAGCTGTCAGCCATGTACAACAGCAATCGAAGAGGATTGTCGAGCATTGGATCCATTTCGCCAGAGGACAGTCTTCCCAAGAAAACCTCGATCACCGCCATACACGCCTAGAGCCAAGTCCGACGGAGCAACATCTGAGCCCCGACGCGTCCTGGATTCGATACGCTCGAACATTGAAAGATGTGACAGGTGAAAGCGGCTCCTGATGTAGACAACAGCCATGTATGAGTGCGTGAGGAGGTGACGTCGCTGCTGCAATACCGCGCTGGGAAAGAACATACCGAACTCGTTGCCGGAGAAGTTTTCTTGGCTCCACAACATGGCCCACCAAGATATCAGTCGGCATCGATAGCTGCTTGCTGTCTAGCTCTGTGATAGGACGCGGGATTTAACATGCCTCGTCAATCTCACGAGTCGTACGAAGCATGCCGTTAACCGGACTTGCATCCTCAACAAGCCTTTCGCGGTCCTCAGTAAGTACAGAAGATATCCACCTCACAACGCTTGTCTTCCTGTCTTCATTCTATCCTCAGGGACCATCGATGAGTACATTCAACAATTATGGCTATTGCTGAGGAAATTACGACTAACCACTTCGCGATGCCTGCCTCCAACGGGAAGGAAGTTTACAATCATGCATCAGAAACTTCCTCTCTTGACGAGGGGACCGATAAGGCCATTGCCGCTCGAAAGACTGGAAGCATTATCACAATCCTTAGTTCAGCATTAGCCAACCTCTCAGATGGCTACCAGCAGAACCTAGCTTCATCGACAAATGTGGTCTTCAAGCACTTACTCGGAAGCGACACATACACATCCGATGTTCAGACAAGGATCTCCAATGCGCTGCTCGTAGGATGCGTGTTTGGCATCTTGATCTTTGGCTTCGTCGCCGACAAGTTCAGTCGCAAGGGCGGCATGCTTGTCACGAGTGGTCTAGTGATCATCGGATCGCTCATGTCTACACTGGCATTCCAGGTCTATGCGTCCTCCGGAGCGCACGATATGCTTTGGTACTTGACCATTGCACGTGGCGCGGCTGGTGTCGGCGTCGGCGGCGAGTATCCTACCTCAGCTGCAGCGGCACTTGAAGGATCGAATGAACACTTTGACTCGCAGCGTGGGCCTATCCAAGTCCTGATCAGCACATTGATGGCAACCTCCGGAAGTGCGCTTTGTACCCTCACCTACCTCTTGGCATTGATTGGGAGTCACAACGCCCTGCGGGTAGCATTTCATGCCATGTACTCGGTTTCCGCAATCTTGCCGGCCATCGTGGTGCTGGCAAGATGGCGCATGCAAGATGGCAAACTGTTTGCGCGCAATAACTTCTCGAAGCGGAAGATTCCATGGACATTGCTAATCAAGCAATACTGGGTTCGAATCATTGGCACATCCTCTGCATTCTTTCTATATGATTTTGTGAACTTGTAAGTCAACCCGCCCACTCGGGCCGAGCAAGCACCATACTAACATCGCAAAGTCCGAATTCGATCATGAGCTCAGTCATAATCAACGGTCTAGTACCTGGCAAGAACGTCCGAACCGTAGCTACGTGGCAGCTCTACTTGGCACTCATGCCGATCCCTGGCGTCCTCGTAGGTGCATGGCTCGTCAACAAGATAGGTCGCCGCTGGACTGGCATCGTGGGATTCGTTGGCGGCTATGTCATTTGCGGCTTCATCATTGGCGGCATGTACCACCGGTTGACGACTGATGCATTGCCTGCGTTCGTCGTCCTATATGGGCTCCTGCAAGCATTTGGCCATTTAGGTCCCGGAGCTACAATCGGCCTCATCTCCTGCGAAGCCTTCCCTACGCCGGCTCGTGGTATGGGCTATGGCATTGCCGCAGCGTTTGGAAAGGCCGGGGCAGCTATTGGTACTCAAGTCTTCACGCCAATCCGTGAAGCAGCGGGTCCAGCATCAACATTTTATGTCGCAGGAGCCGTTGGCATCGTTGCGTCTGGTATCTATTACTTCTTGCCCGAGGGTAGCCGACTGGAGCTTGAGAGGGCAGACGAAGAATTTGAGAGACTGATCCGGAATGGAGCCACAAAATGACGCAGAGAACAGCCATATCTTTGGCAATACCTCGAAGCAAAGTAGTTCTCAGATGCCGTGTACTATGTCTGCAGACCATAAGGGTTTCCAAGACTTCTTGGCCAGAAGGGTAACTACTTTCGGGCGAATAAGAAAGTTTGCGCGTCCTGCCTTATCGATACCAGGGAGACTGCCCACATGCGTGGGTCTACATAAGACTGGCCACTGACCTGCAGGCGCATGACCCGTCTGCACAATGCACACATCTCGTCACTACATTACGACCGAGCAATGAACACAACGGCATGGCGACCAAGGAACAGCCAATACCTGTCGCCACCGAGCGCAAGGCGAACGAACAGGGCACAATTACGGGATCCGACAGCGACATAAGCGATGTCGAACAAAGCAGTCCAGGGTCATACAAGTCATCATCATCATGGCGCAGGTTTGTGGGCATACTCTGGGACTCGCTCGATGGTTCGCCAAAGAGGAGGAGGTGCATCCAGAAGCTGGATACCTATCTCCTATCCTACATTTGCCTGGGATACTTGTGAGTCTAGGCGGCAGAATCATGTAGTGATCGGGCACTGATGCACGACACTCCTGCAGCATTAAGCAGATCGACCAGACCAATATCAGTAATGTAAGCAAGATCCTGAACGGCAGCTGTCTTCTGGTCCCTGTAACACTTCACAAAAATTATGGCTCCTGCTGCATACTCTCAAGAATACAGAATGACAAGTATCCGCGACAGGCATACGTCAGTGGAATGAAAGAGGACCTCAAACTCTACGGCAACGAGAGAAACTGGTTGAACACTTACTTCAACATTGGTAGACTCATTCATTTCCCCATCATCAATCTTATCTAATCCTCGGCAGGCATCATCCTCGGCACCCTCCCGGTCCAAATCAACCAACTCCGCTGGGTTCGCCCTTCGATTTGGATCCCCTCTTAAGCACTCCTCTGGTCCATCCTCGTAATCGGCATGGGCTTTGCCAAAAATGTCGAGACGCTTTACGTGCTTCGCTTCTTCGTTGGATTCGCAGAAGCATGCTGCTTCCCTGGCTTCGCCGCTCTTCTCGGCGGCTGGTACGGTCCATAGGAGCTCGGCAAGCGCGCTGGACTTTTCGAGCAGAATAGCGCGATCGGTGAGATGGTTGCGGGATACCTTCAAGCGGCTCTGTACAAGGGCCTGAACGGAACTGCCGGCAAAGCCGGGTGGCAGTGGATGTTCGTCTTTGATGAAATCATTGGAATTCCCATCGCGATGTGGGGCTTCTTCGCGGTGCCGGATCTGCCGCATACCACGAGGGCGTTTCACTGTAACGAAGAGGAGAGGCAGTATGGAATTGAGCGAGTCGAGAGCTTTGGACGTGCAACTCCCGAGAAACTGACTCTCAGACTCATCGGGAGAGTCTTCACCAACTGGCGCTTATGGGTCTTCGTGCTCCCGTACCTCATGGTTGGCCAAGCCACCGGCGGCACCCTTTACTTCAACCTCTGGCTCAAAGACAAAGGTTGCAGCGTCGCGGATACGAATACTCTTCCCACCGCCGGCCAGGATGTTACGGGAAGGCCGTTGGGGTTGACGTTCTTTGTTTGCTCAGCATAGGAGGGAGGGCGGGGTTGGAGTTCTGTTTCTGATGGAGGAGATCGTTGTACGTCTGTGGTTGAGAAGACTGATCTGGTGCGGATGAAGGGGTCCTTGGTGTACTTCATCTTCGAAGTGAGTTCGTCAGTACGGAAGAAGCGAACGCTTAATACAGGGGAGGTCGATATGGCATTTTTGAGGAGTTGATGGTTGTTCAAATGATGATCTCACCGGTGTCCAGAGACTTGGGTTTGCAATGCTCTCAGTCGTGTCAAACACATACTTAAAGCTGTGGTCATGCCGATATAGGGCTTTCACGACTCTGGACCCAGTATCTTGGAAGCACAAAACACTTGGACGAGACTGACACGGTGGAATCGGCTTTCATGCCGGCTTCAAGACAGTACTAAGCTGGATCTCATCAAGCAAAGCTCCGCCCATGATGTCCCAATGCAGTAACCAAAATCCCGGCAAAGTCCAGCGCTCGCATCGTTTGATCAGTGACCCTCGTGGCATCACTGCTGCAATGACATTACATCCTCAAATACTAGAAACACCATGACTGACATAGTAGCTTCGTACACCATAGCCACCACATACGCACGCGTCGACTGATTTATTCATACGCTCTTCGAACAACGCCGAAAGCTGTACTCATCCTGCATAACCCTATGCGAGCCCTACTCGCATTCGCAGTCATCCTTGGCACGTATGCAGGAACACATAGTAAGTCTTGTGCAGCATGATGGCCTTCCTCTTATGGCGCATTCGAGTACGTTCTCCAAGCTTCTCGTTGCACCGCATTGATTGTGACTCGAAAGCGTACATGACTGCCTGAAGCGGAAGGATGCACAGCCAAGACCTGAAAGGATAAAAGCAACAGGGACTCGTCACCACATTGCCATACGCACAGATAGATTTACAAGATTACCAGGCCGAGAGCAACAGGAGTACCAGAAACCTGCGACATTATGCCCCTCAAAACTAACACAACCCCCTTCCCATCCACCTCCATCGCATTCGTGGCAAAGCATCCAGACATGTCCTTCGAAGACTTCAAAATCCACTACGAAACAAAACATATCCCACTCTTCATCTCGCTCGTTGATGGGTCCAAGTACATCCAGAGCTATATCCTCCAGTATGCTCCCAGGAACGAAAACAAGCCGCAGCTTTTCGTCCCACCCCAAGGCACAGAGGACTGGGAATACGACGCGATTGCGAGAATTGTGTATAAATCCCAAGAGGCTTATGAGGAGTTGAGAAAGAAGTATGCGGAGCATTACAAGGTGATTTCGGAGGATGAGGCGAAGTTTATTGATCAGGCGAAGTTGAGGGCTGTGGTTGTTAGGGAGGGGGAGAGCACGGAGTTTTTGTTGGAGTGATGTGACGAAGTTGGTGAGATGTTTGGGCATGTACTGGCTGGTGTTGCTCTGGCGCGTTGTCTGGGCTGTAGAAAAGGTCGGGAAGGCCGTCAGCCTCATAGCATGCGAAAGCTCTCCTGCCTCTGCTCGATCTCTTCGTCAGTAAGCGATGAGACTGCTTCGCCATCCATTATGCCATAGACATAGGCTTCACCGATGAACAGATAGTACCTGCCAACATCATCATAATGGCGTCGGCGCAAGACATCAGGTACGCTGCATCCGAACAAGATACACACAAAATCGCCTTTTCTGTCCTTTCCGGGCCCGAAGCCATGTAACTTGTCGGATGACTTGTCGCATGAAGTCGGGCCTCCAATCTCCTGGAAGACTGATCCCAGGTAACTGCTTGAACTCGCTGCAGATACTTGCGTACGTGATCCGGGTGTGTACTCTTCTGGTAGAGGTCCTTGGTGTTGATGTGGCCATTCTACGTGTGACTGAAAACGCACTCTTGGCGGGCTCGTTGGTACCACGCTGGCGGATTCTCGCCGCAATCACCGCGCTAAGCGACCAAAGTCCGCCACGTTAGATCGGCGTCATTCTTAGAAGCGCGTCGTAGCTTTCGCACTGCCTTTTCAGGCATGACGCCGTCGGCAATGGGTTCTATGCAGTTGTTAACAGTACCAATCAACAGACGCTTCACGTGCAGAGATGCATCGCGTCCTTCTTCGACCAGCTGTTCCAGCACTCGCTTCTCCGCCCAGTCGAAGTGGTCTGATGAGGCACTCGAGCTGCTAGACGAGGTGCTCTTGTCCGAGTCGCTATCTTTGTAGTCGTCTTTGTCTTCACAGTTCTGTGTGATCCTCACACTCTTGCGAAAGTCGTCATTATTTCCGTCAGTGCGAGATCGCTTGTGTCTCACGTTCGCGGATTCAACAGGCTCATCTTGACTCGGCCGCTTCCTGGTGCCGGGAGCACCCAATCGAGCTCCATAATTGGTGGATCGTGTGTCATTATTTGTTCTACTTGTCGCAGACTCCCTGTTGGGATTGATGGCCGCGGGCGCAGTTTCTTCAGGTCCATATATCTCTGTCGAGGGTATCCCCTCCTGGTGTTCCTTTGTGGCCATGTGGCGTGTCCCCGTCATTGCATTGGTCTGAAGCTTGTGGGCAGAACAAGATGCTTGCCCTGCGACCATTGCAGGCATCATAGGATCTGCGACCGGGAAGTCCGACAAATGTGTCTCCGTGAATACGGCCATTGGCAGCTTTGATTTGTCTGCCATATGGTGTAGACGAGACCTGCTGGATCCATGATGGCAGTGCACTGTATCTGGGGTAGTTGATGTCTTGCTTGACGTCCTGTCGGGACCGCTCAGGTATCGCCCGCGGTCGACAAATGATTTCGATCGAGCGTGTAGTCTTGACCACCCACAGAACGGACTCCATGTAGACTTGCGGCAGAGACTTGTTGTAGTCCGGGTGTGGTGGCTCAGTGCCCTGCTGGTCTCTTCGCGATGTTGTTCAAGGCATGAATGGTGTCTCTTGGGTCGGAAGATCCAAACGCTGATAAGGTCGAGACCAGGTATTCTAAACTCTGCATCGGCTGATACAGTGTGCTGCGTTTCTTCTTCAGAAAGATATTATTGATGGCATCGATAAGGACCTTCGCACCTAGTGGAGCCAGATCTCCTATGGCGTAAAAGTCAGAGAATCGACGACATGTTAAATTTGTTTCGCTGGCGGAGCGTTTGCAGGCACTGCATCAGATGTTGGTGCTTGTCATTCAAGCATACGGTGGGGATGGTCACGAAAGTGGATCGCTTCGAGCGTGTCATCGTTCTTGTACTTGTAGTTCCAGTGGTAGGATAAGGCTTCATACTCGGTACCTGCATCTGATACGCCCTTGTTTGTGCCTCCATTGTCTTTCCCCAGATCATCGAACAGCACATTCGTCAATTTCAGGTCGATCCGATCATTTTCATCCTCCTTAGGATGTAGTATGAGTAGTCGTGCATATCCTCCTGCCAGCTTGGAGTCCTTGTATTGTTGTCGGACTCGCTCGATGTAGATGGACTTCCGGGGTTTGACATTCGACGGCGGGGAGGCGAACCCTTCCTTTTCAGAATCGCCGCTTGACTTCCGCGAAGGTATGGTCGAAGAAGCTCTTCATGGGGCTCTGGAGAGTGTCTCGGCCGTGGCACTCTACCGGTATTCTGCTCGAAGCAGTCTTGACTTGAGCTCAGGAGAGACGATTATGCGGATGGAGTCGCGAACTCGAGCTTTTAGCATTGCCCACGGGATAACACCAAGGAGGCTGGGGAACGCTGACAGCCCACGCGGGTCTCAATTGCAAGGTGTGCTCATCTCGATGTAAAGACAAGCTGCTGCGGCAGTTGGGAGCACCAACCAGCATAGCAATGTCTGTCCTCCAGCCATAGCTTCGAAAGATGCAGAGACAGTAGGGACAGAGGAGAACACACCAGCGGCACCCCGAAATATCTCAGCTCGAGGTGTCTTGAAGCGGCGGAGTATCCTTAGGCAGATGTTCAGAATAGGCCGGAGCACGAGACGGCCAGATTAGGTCGATAGGATGCCCCGATCGGCCGAGAGCGCTTTCAGTTTCGCCCTATGTTGCACGGCATTCCTCTACAGGACGCCGCATACTCCGCAGCTGACCATACGCAGCCGAATTACCTTGAGAACTGGTCGCAGAATCCTATGTTGGTCAAAAGGGCTCCAAACGCCCTCTGAATTCACATCAGCAGACGCCCGGGGCGTTCAAATGTCCGCCAAAGGGCCTGAAGTCCGGTCTGCAGAAGCTCAATAGCGGACCTGTGGATCGAGGAAGCGCTGCTCCAGCTTGTATTGCATGGGCCCAGGCACTGCGTGGCGTACAGCTCGGCCAGGGTACACATTCGACCCCATTATTCACAGGGTACAGGCGGATGATGTTCAATTGTCCAAATACACAAGACTCCAACGTGCTGGAGTAATAAGCCTTGCTGCCAAGGAAAGCAAAAGCTGAAACCTCTCAGGTCAATACAGCCGAGTAGTGTGCGTCCTCAGTGTGTGAGTTGACGAGTACACTCGGGCACGGCATGAAGCTGAAGCTATCGGTGCATCGCGAAGCGACAGGCTGCTTGCTGCCCGCCCAAGCTACCCGAACCGAGCCAAGCGATGTATGCTCGAGGTGGTGGCGAAGCGAGGTTGCTGCCGCACATGATCAAGATCCGTCAAAATATGGCGGGAGCACAGTAGCAGGCGCCTTCAATGCCCTTTAGAGGGTTCAGGAGTGCTTTGCATGCTTGATGTTGTTGGTTCTGAATGTGCTCCGGATGGTGCCTTTATCGGTTGTGGAGGCGAGTAATGCTGAAGTGTCTGTAAGCGTCATGGTCCTGTCTCTGAATCACGAGGCCGGTAAGGCGAGTTCTGTCTATATCGTGTGGCATTTTGCTTGAACAGATGTCGCTGTTTGAGAATGAGCAGTGGGAAGGCACAGCGGAGCGGACTCCCGCGGCGATCTCTTCCGGCCGAAAATCGGGTCTCAGATTGAGCTTCGTGAACATGTCCAGATCGTCATCGACCTCGGAAAACATTCACTTACACGACGACAACCACCATGGCATCTCCCGTCTTCAGCTCGTTGCGCACTGGACAGCCTAGGATATGCGCAGAATGCGCTTTATTGATATCTCCCCGAGCGATATCTTCGATCGCCTCCCAGACAACGAAACATGAGCTTCGACCAAGACCATTGCATGCCTTCACCCAGCGCCTAGCCAACGCCTCACCACAATCACGACCGTTCACATCATCAACGCACCGAAGAGCCTACAAATCTGTGGAAGAAGCCAAGACCAAATACCGTCTAGGTCCCTTCTCATGGCAAGCAGGTCTCCTCTTCGTCCTCGCCGGCGCCGGCCTCACAATCTACTTCCGCTACGAGAAAGCACGCATGTCCCGCGCCCGGATCGCAGAAGCCAACAAGGGTATCGGCAAACCCCTTGTCGGCGGTCCCTTCCACCTAAGCGACTGCAGCACCACTCCGCCCAGCGAGTTCACCGAGCAAAATCTCAAGGGCAAATACAGTCTGATCTACTTCGGCTTCACACACTGTCCGGACATTTGTCCCGAGGAACTGGACAAGATGGCGGGCATGATCGATCAGGTCAAGGAGAAGCATGGAGATGTGATGAGGCCGGTGTTCATAAGCTGTGACCCTGCGAGGGATACGCCGGAGGTTGTGAGGGTGTATCTGAAGGAGTTCCATGAGGACATTGTGGGCTTGACGGGGACGTGGCAGGAGGTCAAGGATGTATGTAAGGCGTATCGAGTGTACTTCTCGACGCCGCCGGATGTGAAACCGGGGCAGGATTATTTGGTGGATCACAGCATTTACTTTTATCTGATGGGTGAGTCCGTGGCGTGGATTATGAGGAGAGTCTATGCTAACCATGTGGCTACAGATCCTGAAGGCGACTTCGTTGAGGCCATCGGACGAAACTTCACAGTTGATGCGGCGGCCAAAGTTATCAATAACCATATCGCCGACTGGAAGGGCAAGATCGACAAGTCATGAGACTTTTGTGAGTTCTGCCAGAAAGTCCAGATGTATCACAATGTACAGCTAGATCGCACCTCCAATGCCGACACGACTTGCACGCGGCCTCCAGCAGGGTAATCATTCCGTCTCGCGCACCTACTTGAGTGCTTCTCCGCCTTTCGCTCGTCCATGGGGGCCCTCTTTGCCACAGGCGACGAGGAATCAGCTATGTGACTTCGCAGAAGGCGAAGTCTTTCATACCACCTGCTTGCTCACCATCACAGGGCCTCCTAGAATCCAGCGGAGCAAACAGCTCTGGACTGGCTTGATTGGTACATATCCCCGGCCACGACACTCCTCTGGGCCTGAAGCAGCCTCATCAGCCCGTTGGCAATCGAGATGTCTTCAAATAAGGACAAAGATCAGGCTCAAGAGCTAAACCAAAGAGTCTATCCCACAGGAGAAGAATGGAAAGAAAAGATGATGAACAAAAAGAAGTTCTGTCAGGAGGCTCGACATCGCTTCCTCTTCGCGTTCTGGCGTCATCAAGTAGTCTTCCACAGTCTCAGTCTGGAAAACCGACAGCTTCATCAGCCCCGACTGGTACTGTAGCGCTCACTACGTCGTTTCATCGCCATGCTCTTCCACCATCACTGCAGCGGCCCCTCCAGATGCGACCCGTCCAAGGGCTGTGGCGCCACACTTGCTTCGACAGATGAATGCCGGTCAAGGTGCAAGTCCCCAATTTCAGGCTGGACAGTCAACAGCTCCACCGACCTCAATGAGTGCCGCAGCAGCTATCCCAGCTTCTTCGGCGTTAAGCTCGTCAAACTTAAATGGAGCGGCATCTCAGACGGTGCCCGGTATAACAGTCGTGCTTCTATACTTGCCGTCCGAAGGGTAATGCTGGTCAAGGTGCAAATCACTGGTCAACTATCAGTTCACCCGCCCCAACCACTACCATGCAGCAAAGCTCTGGCAATGTTCAAGGCTCATCGGTTGCATCGAGCACCCAAATCATAACGAGGCCGTCTGCCTCCGTGCCTGCCGAGAATAGTTTGAATGGCACCCAACCTGCTACTGCTGGAGCTCAGCCATCAGCCAGCAATGCTGCAGGATCGTCAAGCAAGTCAGGATCCAACAAAAAGCAGGACAAGCCACGTCCGACATTCTTTGATGCGCAATATGCTACCGCTACTGAGGTTTAAAAAGAGGTCAGCAACGATGTACTACTGCCCGTGAGTCAGTTCGCAATCAAAGCGAATTCACTGGGAGACAGCATTTATGTCTACACTGTGAGTCTGCCGCAAATCAGTGGCCGGGACGTCCCGAATGCAGACGTAAAGAAGATTATGACGAGAGCAGTTCCGTCGGCTCAGCAGCCTTGGGCGGCTGCAGTGGCGCGACACGAATGATCCTCGCATTACATGAGCACGATCATTACGTGGAAACTGTTAACAGCATTGAGCAACATTATGATCACTACCAACGCTGCCGGTAGTATAATGACCACTATCGATTTTTGCAATCAAGTTCTCAATACCACGAAAACAGGGCTTCCCGTTTCCATCAAGCTCTCGAAGACACTGAGAGTCTCTGAAGACCTAAAAGACTACTGCTTTGGCAACAAGGCACCTGATTTCAACTCCAGCGAGTTTGCTACCGCCGCCAACATCCTGAAGAGACACTTTACGAACACCAGTCGGATTCCTTATTGGCCGAAACAGAGTCTTCCCGAGGAACAATTTGCCGGGACTGAAATCGACACTTCTGCCAAGGGATAGATACTTCAACTCAGTCAAACCTTTCAGAGAGGTAACGCAAACCCTTGTCACTACTTCGCTCTGAAGAATGGAATGGGCCTCACAGCAAGTGGAATGCAAAATATCACAAATGGGCTAAGCTGGGTATACGCCACACCTCTCATTCCTATCTCGCTGGCCGCACCAGCCTACTACGTCGGCAAACTCTGCGAGCGCGGCAGATGCTACATTCGTCCGCTTCTGCTGTCCTCACACCCAAGACGATCAAACATCGAAGTTGTCATGCAGGGCATTTCGGACGATGCCGGTGAAGATACGAAGAAGGCTCATATTGCGCAGTGCTTCACTGAACAAAACACTGAGTTCTGGCCTGGTGGCAATGAGAAGAACCCCTGTAAGGAGGGCGTAGAGGACACTATGTTTTACATCTAGGGGAAAGATTGAGAAGGCGGGGCGATGAGGTTTGTATCTGCACGTGTTGTTCGAGAGCACCTGCGGGTTGCAAGTCGCGGTGCCTGGCACTGTCGGCTCTCTAGCAAACGAGAACTTTCCTTCCGATCTCCTTCAGAATGGAAATGTACTGTTGGCTTACACGTGCCTTGCGTTCCTTCCTCTCTCCTGAGACGTGGTCTAAGCTTGCCAAGGCTTGATTCCGAGGCGTTGTCGATTTCTTAGAATATCACTGAGCGTCTTTCTTCCATCATCAACATCTGTCTTTCCGCACATCGAGATCGGGGGATGTGTACTTCGCGCATCAGATCTAGCCGGAAATAGAGCAGCCATCGATCCAGGAACAGCACTGAGTGAGGCCGTGTAGGTCACGAAAGACGGGGCGACAGGAGACATGAACAGCTGCATAATTGCAGAAATCTGGACTTTCAGATAATCCCACAAGGCTTACGGATATCCCTAGACGCTAACATTACTCATTGAGATGGAAGCCGATGAAGTTCTGATGTTTCCAGTGGTCCTGTCACTCTTGGCGGATCCTTCTCGCCTGCAGCACCCAGGATGAAGACATCCTGGTCAACAGCCACGACGTCATGGCATGATGAGCTCGAAAGAGGTCATACATCAGCCCAATTGTTGAGCACCGTGCGGCTTCTCGGATGCCAGCAGGCGTTCGCAGTGTTACAATACCAAGCAAGTCTTCGCACCATACGCTATCATGGGCATTCCATACAGCAAGCAGATCAACGCTGCCTTCGATCAAGTTACACCACTGGTTGCTGAAGGCTTTGAGGTCCTACAGACAACCAGAAACATTACCTTATTGCTGGCCGAGATTCAGGTTGCCACTGTGATCCTGCTTTCCCTCATCCTAGTAACGGGAATGATGCTTCTGGTCACCATGAATCCAGATCTCGAGCGTGAACGACAGTCTTTGATCACACCGGTGATGAGGTGGCTATGTTCGTGGATGATGGACAACGACTCTGGAAGAAGACGGATCGGCCTCGCCGTCTTTGTGGCGGCTCTGGTACTGGCTGGAGCAGGATATGCGCACTACTGGTACTACTTCAGGAAGGACCAGGAGCCTGAGGTACCAGACTCAGAGCAGGTTCCTGGTCAAGAAGGCGAAGATTTCGATGCGATCAAAGATGGAAAGACTGCTCAATGACTGGGCAGTGACACTCCAGACAACAGCAGCGGGAATGAGCTCGACGTTCTACAGGTACCGGGCAGCTACATTAGCTGAAAGGCTGTAGCTTGCCTGGTCGCAAAATCGTTGTGAACAAGCTTTCGTGTGATGGACTGTCTTCTCGATCCCCTTCACGTGTGCACGTGTAACCCAACGTCGGTCCAGATCGCTGCGAATTCCAGCCGCAAGGTTATGGCACAGGCCGGACTTGCCGCCGTCACGAAGAGATGATAGCACAACGGTCATCACAGGATCACTCAATTGGCAACCCACTGTCTGTGAAAGATGGTACGACTGCGGACCAGAACACCGGACAGCGGAATGTCGCACATATTGAATGTAAGCATCACGCTGTGCTACTGGAAGCTGGGGAAGGCATCTAGATCGCAAAGACTGGCGTCTGGAGGGGTCGTCATCGTCAAATCGCTTGACCCACTCTCTCTTACTACTTCTTGGAAAGATGGTCGGACTTTCTCGTTACACGCTTCGAGCAATCACCATGAAGAAATTCACCCTGCTTGGCTTGAGTACAATCTTCGCTATTTGTCCCTTCAGCAGCGCCATGTCCATACCAGGACCATGCCCCGGGCCCAATGACATCAAGTACATTTTCGACTATTACGTTGGCCACGAGTGCAGAGGTGCCCGCCAACACGTAGAAGGAACAGAGAATGCCACGTGCCTACGGTGGTACAACGCGGGAAGCTGGATCAACACATTCGTCCACGAGCACTGTTTCGTCGAGCTCTATCGAGATGAAGAATGCCGCCAACCTCTGAGCGGATGGTCGACTGGTGAGACGGTTTCAAGATGGAGCCGTGGGATACCGCGGTGTGCACCACTGCAGATATCCTGTCGTATCGACCCTGGTGTTGCATCGAGGGCATGCTCTGTACTTTCTGAATGGAGTCCACAGGTGAGTTCAGCGGTTGTCTTGAGAACGATGGACAATGACATCGTGCAGCTGTGTCGCCTGTTGATAATCTCAAAGCGCAAGGCAAAGCTTCACAAGCAGGTCCGTTCTTGGTGGCCATTGAGCGTACACGCTGGGCGGGATACAAGGTTGTTCTTTACATTGCTATGACACCGGGGATATGTACGGCCTTGCTAAGCAACAACTCGAACGACACAGAGAGATCATCGACGGCCCCCACGAATGCTCATTGCTTAAATAAGTCATCAGGGGTATGTCGTACCATCTGAGCCCAGCCAAGGGCCCCGAGCCCATTCGATCTACTCGTGTCTCGAAGGGAATTTGTAGCAGACGATCATGCTTGAATGGGTTTTCGAAAAAAATACGGCCTCACACACTGACCAACATGATTCCAATTTTATGTCAATCATATCTCCTGTCTCTTTGCCTTTCTTTCATTGCTCGAGAATGCTGTCCACACAACTTCTGCTCACAATAGCTTAGGCAGCGAAAGTTCTGGCTCTGCCACATCACTCATCATTCTCAGCTCGTGCAGACACGGCAGGTTCGTGACGTCAGTACTCCCATTCGATGTAGCCGTCCTGAGTTTCTGAGCACAACTACACCGTCAGATTTCTGGTTAGACCATGTATGCTTCAATATTTTATTCTGTGCTCTGGCTCCTGACCCAGTTCATTGCTGGGGCCGTCTTCTCTTTTATCGCAGTGATCGGCTTCCTGGGGGATTCAGCACTCCGGAAGATCGACCGGGAAAGAAATGTAGTCCGATTGATACTACCGACATCACCTCAGCATCTCAGCACTACAGATGTGTACCGTCTGGCTTTTACTGCGCTGCTGAAGCATCTACCAGGCTTCACGAGATGGACCGCGGCTTTGGAGCGTGACGGGAACGGATTCAAGCTTCCTCGAATCGAGATACAGGGCCAGCTCGACATCAACTCGGAGGACGTAAAGGCTTTCAGAAATACCGTCACTCATCAGGACAAATCAATAGGAGAAGAGTCCATCATCAATCCAGTTTTCCTGGTGGCCTTAACAGTACCCTTGACGATACAGATCTTGGCAAGCAACTCGTGTCCCATTAAACCACTTGGAGCCGTCAACACCCGGAACACGTCTTCAAAATATACAACCCTGCTCTATGCCGCGACACAGCAGCTCTACAGGTGAAGAAGCTCGTGTACAAGGCTGCGTTTGGCGGAGCGGATAATCCGGGTCACCGAACGAAACGAGGAGTGGAGTTCTGCATCACGATCGACATCTCGTTCGAAGGCGGTCTTGTCTTGAGTCAGGAGCTATGGTATATGCAGTTCCTACCTGCTTCGTACGAGCCCAGGTTTGTGACAAAATCAGTGAAAGAGAAATCTACCAGTGTTGTGGCGGATGTCACAGGACTGGATAGGAGCCAAACACTGGATCTCGACGTGAACGCCCCCAGAAGATGGGCTGCGTGCTGCAAAGACTACAATCCTATACATGTCTCGAAGGTCGCAGCTAAACTGTTCGGATTCCGTTCGGTTATTACGCACGGCAATCATGTCGCGGCTCTGGTGGTTGAGCAGCTAAGCAAGCAGGACATCGGCACGAGGAAAAGCGCACTTCAGGTTGCTCGGAAACTTTGCTGGCAGTCACAAAAGCCCTTCTCGATTGACGTCTCCTTCTCGCGACCGCTGCTTCTTCCTGCGCGGGCTGGAGTATCCTGGTCATGGGACAGTAATGACAGCTCGAAATCGAACTTCGGGGTTTCTGCGAAGGATAAGCTATGCATATCAGGCTTGATTAGCTCAATACAGGGCAGTATCTAATGTGGGGACACCATATCCAGGTCGAGCGCCTCGATATAGCTTCTCCTTCATTGCAAGGCTCTCCGTGCACACGCGACATCCTACAGCCTCCGCAGGCTCGGCGTTCGAAAAGCGGCTGCAATCTCTGTACACTTGAATTACCATACCGCAAAGCTATTGTTGGCTTGGGCCTTGTACGCTGGGAGAGTTGCTCAAGACTATGTGCACTGATACTGTCGTCCCGCAACGCACCAGACGTATCATCGGTCGCATTTCGAACAGTGCTTGTAATCTGTGAGCAACGATAGCGTCGTCGATGCTTGTACCATGTGGCTCGTTATGCGTCATTGTTGCTGAGTCGTTCTGAGGCGGTCTCTCGTACGCTTGCGTTTCTTCTGTGGTTTGAAATTCTCAGCTTCATCAACCATCAACACCCTCATAGCAACCGAGATATAATGTCAGCAGTTACGGATAAGGCCAAGGGTGCAACTGGGTAAAGAAATGTATGCACAAGGACACAGGCATTGGCTGACCTTTAGGCGACGTTTCTGGTAGATGCAAGCCTGGTCAAGGGAACTGACGGAACTCTAGCGGTGAGTTGCGTTTCAAAACCTTGAAAGTCCCATGCTGACTGCTTCATCAAGTTGCAACCCCGGCGGAGGAGAAGCCGAGCGGCTTGAAGAATCACGTCAAGTTGGACATCCATTTGACAGCAAGACCGAAAGGCGACATCACAACCGGCTTGCTGTAAGACCTCTCCGGGGTGTACTGGACAGGGTATGTGGTAACGTCTGGTTCTGTAGGACCGAGTAGTTCCACAAAGCTGCATTTCACAACATTGCTTCGTTTTACAGCTTCATGTTGACAATTTGGCCCTGCTTCCCTTGGTATGCTGGTGACACTGGTTGAGCTCGAGCTAAAATTCGAGCTGGTGCATACGATGATTACACTGACCGATAAGAGGGTGCGGAACTGAGGTGGCAGGTCGGGCGTCTCGTCCTGATCTGGCATATACACAGCTCGTCCGGCTGCAGGTTCATTACATAGCCTTTTGCAGTCTGCCCAGGGATCTCGGTTAAAGTCGCTCTTGGAAAGAACTGCTCTCGTCCTTTCGTGTGCCTGAGTAATCGACGCGGCTGTCTTGAGGCCACAACATCCTTCGAACATGGTTTCTTGGTATATTGACCGCGATGGCGGCATGCCCAGCGATCATCTGCGCGACGAAGGTCGAGTTGGAGACCATGAAAAGAGTATGCTGGCATTAGAAGTCTGGCGAAGGGAACCATTCGAGATGATAATTGCATACGAGCTGCCATAATGCATTTGCCTGTGTCACCTCTGCTGACCACATTGTCCTGTTGCAAAGATGGATGGACGCAGTCTTGGCAGTGTTGACGCTGTGAAGGCGCGATCTCGCGAACCTCGGCCGGGAGAAAGAGCAAGGTCTTCCCTTCTCGCGACCGACCTCACCTCTTCCATTACAACAAAAACCACGAAAATGTAGCTGTCATCGGCTCGTATATCTACAAGATACTCTGAGCACCATCATGACCTCGAACAGACCCCAAAACACGCTTTCAGGGAGCAAGACGGTGTAGAACTGAACAATCTTTTATCTCAAACCTCCTTCATAGACGACTTTGACTTGCCCAGGTAGAAGGACGGGGCCTGGACCGACCTATCAGGTGCAACCTCTCGATGTGATCGTATTGATTTGCTCAGACGTGGTCTAAACGCTGCGGCTCTAAATCTGGGGAGGCATCTGCGCTCAAGAACTGTGGTGGTATGCACGGGTCAACGCCCGCCGTGGCAGCAGACTCCTACCGACACAGACATAAATGATCAGAATGACTGGCAATCATCCTACTGGCTACAAGACCTTTTTTGGAGCCGCATGAAGGGAACTGCAGGATAATGTGTAAAGGATTGCCAGAAACGTAATACCAAGTCTGGATGTCTGCGGGGTGTGAGGAGTACTGCGGCACTCTTGGTTGCTTTTGCAAGTAACGATGGAGGCTCTGCTCAAAGTTGCAGCGAGCAGCATAGTGCTCGATTGCAGTTACACAAAGATCCTGTTGAACTTCTGTCCGCAGCTGCTGAAGAGTAGCAAGTCATTTGCGCGGTATGGATGACAAAATAGAGCGAGTCGACTCCAAGACCGATGGCAAACCGAATGTCGGCTTTTTCAATGCATCGAATGCGAGCAGCAACACCAATGGCCAACGTTCCAAATTTCCGCCAGTGCATTTCGATACCACGCTACACGACATGTTCCTGGACGGCCGGGAAGGCCCTCTCGAAGATTGGTACTGCTCACTAAAGCCCAACTCTGATCTGTCCTATGGAGGGACAGTGCCCAACAACCAGAAGTACATCATCCACTCGGCGCAGGTTGGCACTGCGAGCGACCTGGCACATATGCAGATGGAGATTACAAGCTATCTGCTCATGTTCTACGCGGGACCCATGAAAGTTGTCTTCATGGGCGCCGAAGGCGACACCGATGATGAGACGCTGCACAAATCAACAGTGGCCGCAAATGCCAAGCGTAGCTACGACGTGATTGATGAGGTGCAGAGACCGAAAATCACGTAAGTACGTCTTGGAAATCCTGTACCGATGCTGACTTTGGTTCTCGGTCAAGGACATATGCCAACGTTGAATATTTCGTCCAGAATCACGATGGAGCAGACGTTCGTTGGGCATTCGCCATGGACTTTGCCGAGCGCTTACCGTCTGTGAACCATGCAGAACTTGTCTACAAGATCAATAGCAAACGATGGCTAGCAGACTGTGCCTTGAAGAGCGCCAACGATCTGATCATTGACTGCCAAGCCTCGTGCCCTGATCATGTCACAGGCGAAGGGTTATGGTACTATGGAGGCCCCGATTGTAGACTCTGCGGCTCTGCCATGGAGACTGACATTGTCCGCATCCGCAACATCTTGAGAGAACAACCACCATACGTCATGAAGCTCACACAAAGTTTGTCCTCGGTCGGTACCAACATTGCTAGAAGCGACGAGGAACGCCAAAGGATCATCGAGTACTCTGAAGACTACCTTCGTCAATTCCTACCTCGAATCACGAAGGACAATGCAAACCTCCGGACAACATCTCTGATCCTGTCCGATTTCATCCCAGGTGCGACAATGGCACTCAACGCCTTCGTTAGGCGAGACGGCTCTGTCATCTTCCTCGGCGCCTGCCATCAGCAAGCCACGGGTGAAAGTGGGCGACAAGCAACAGCAATCACATACGCGGACCAGGAGAAACTCCAGAAGAAGTACCAGCCGACTCTTGATAACATCGGGAAAGCACTGCATGATGAAGGATACTACGGTCCAGTCGGCGCGGACATCATGGAGGACCCAGACGACGGCACTCTCTTCGTTATCGATGCCAATGTGAGGTCTCCACTCAGCTTCGTCCTTTACTTGCTTCGTGGTCACCTCAATAGAGAGCGAGGATATGCCATGAGTTTGGTCTATGAGTGTGTCATGCTGAAGATCGACCGGGATGAGCTGGAGAGGAGATTCGAGAAGGAGTTCCAGGAGGCGAAGATTATTCTGCTTGGGAGCACGAGGTTGGGAAAGAAAGAGCAATGGGCCTATGGTGTCATTGTAGCTGGTGGAGGTCAAAATGAGATTGATGTTTTAAGTAATCGGATTCTGGAGTTCGAGATCGAAGGTGGTCAAGGAGGTGATGTTGCGGATGCGGCCGCTTAAGAACAGCGCTCATGTGCATCCCGCCGAATTGAACGTCATTCCTTCACTTTGGATGTCACTCTGTCCCATTCGGCTGCCGACAAGCGACACCACTAATCGCACTCGCACAATGCTCCGTGGTCGCAAGCTGAACCTATTTGTCTTCTTGGTATTTGCCTGCGCCACCACGTTCGTCCTTTCCGCCAGCTCGGCTCCAGCTTAATAACACGATCCTCAACTGCGATGAGACCATCCGACTCCCGACCCGCCTTGAAGTAAGACGAAGATGTCATCGTGAACCTGATGACCAAGATCTACAAAGTCTTGCTCAGGCTCGAACCAATTCAGGAGCACGAAGTGAGGTGGGTACCGGACGGAGGGCACAACATCGACCTCTCGCGTGTTCGCTCAGACGTCACGATTGACAACTACCTCCACCCTGTCTGGGTTCTTGACGATCCCACTGGGTTCATTCACAAGGACGGCGAGTACTTTGAGCCACGTGCAGATTTATGAATGTCGAGGTCGAGCTGACATTGAAAAGGGCGAGAACGCCAAGCTTCGTTGGATTTTGAAGCAGGAGTATGGTTGGCCTGGCGAGTCTCGAGAGACGGCGTGGAAGGAAGAGGCGTCGGAAACTATTGAGCTTGTTATATTCGGAGGATGTTCTTGATTTGGGAAGTCATATTTTGGAATAGTCAAGTGCAGCCATGGACGGCGTGCCTGGAAGGTATGGCCCTGGTTCATCGAGGCCAGCAAGATCATCCAGGCCATCGCTAGGGTGGTAGCACTCGCGCATCGTCGACCAATTTCAAAAATGTACCACTGTCGACGTCGGAGTCGAGAGAACACTTCTCTTTAGGACTCGGCCAGGTCGCGAGGCCGGAGCTGTTGATGGTCGTGATAATCCAGCTACGGCAATTTAAGTGACTGGCAGCAGACATAACTATGAGCATAATCTTATCGGTCCTCCACATCAAGACAGTAGTCCGTGCTGTCATTGTTCCGAAGGCACACGTGTTCGAATTTGTATTGGAAATACTGGACGTGATCGGTCCATGTCATGTTGCCTTCTCCGAACGCGTGGGTCTTGTTGTTGCGAGACTTCTCTACTTGCCCAAGGGGATTAGTCAGAGAGTCCTTGCACTAGGATGTGCACGGTCCTGTCAGTTGAGTTGTGCTACATTTCATATGGTCATGATGCCAGCACATTCTAAGTTGGCCCGCGGAGCCATAACGCAAGACACGATGGACAGACTGCAGGACACTTGCTATGAGATACCAAAGCATCACTTGGTATCACGAATCACGCATACAGAACACTCCCCGCTGCATCAAACCCCTCCTTGATCTCCTGCGGATGCCTTACATCCTGCACTCCCACAATGCTTCTTAGCTTCCTACATTGTGGCAAACGGCGTCGGCACGCCTTGCTATGCAGACCGGCATTGACAAAGTACGGCAAGTGCTTGACACCCTGCTCGACGCTCGACCTCTCTCTCCGCCGCTTTGGTTGTCCTCATGCTCATGGGCTCTGCCACAAACGACTGGGGAGAGAATGCCCTTGGTAAGGCAGCGTCCTTCGGAGTGGTTTCGGGGAAAGCCGTTCTTGAGAAGAGTTGAGTTAGCCCCAGTCGGGGGAGGTCTTGGGTCGGGTCGACAGTGCCTGCTGGATAGGCTGCGGGAGAGTTTGGATCTGGTCAGTGTACCTTGCTGCTTCGGCTCTGAGACTGTTGCGCTGTTGTATCAGGCGCTCCATGTCCTGCTGTGCCTGGATCCCCTCATCGTTGTGCTGATAGACGCGGGTTCCGTACTCTCTCCATTGCGCGTTCTGGTCTTCCATGTCCGGTTGTTTTGACTGATACACCAGAGCCTCGGGAGGCCATGCGTCATGCACTTGTGATATTGGAGCAAACATGCCTGAATGTTTAGAAGTCGAGCTTCTCTCAGAAGCGGAATATCAGGAGGCATGAAAATTTTGACTATGCCCTCTGGAACAAGCATGTTTGCTCTTCAGATATCTCACTTATTTCTAGAAAACAGAGTAAACGAGTTGAAGCGATTGTCGTCAAGCATCATCATAACGAACTGCACTCAACGCAGTCTCTTGCTCGGATCGACCTACCTCATACCATACTTCCTCCTAACCTCCTCAGGCGCCCCACACTCTCCATCCACCTCACAATGCTTCCTCACATCCTCCACCTTACTAAACGGCAACAAGCAAGCCTTACAATACAGATTACAAGCAGCACAATACGGCATACCATCCACCATCTCATTGATGAACATCCTCAACTTCCTCTGTTCACTTCCCTGCTGCTCATGAGCCTTGCCACAAAGCGTTGCCGGCCAGACACACTGTTCTGGTACACAAGGGGATGTCTTGTCGCCATTATGTTCGGCTCGCCAGACGATGACTGGGAAGAGATGGTGGGCCCCATTGCATTTTGGCTCCTCGTGGTTGTTGGTGAGAGTTTGGCGAAGGCGAGTAGCTTCTGCCCAAGCGTGACAGGTGGAGGGACGGGTTGGTAACCGTGAAGTTTGGGATTCGGGTTGAGGAAGTCTTGGGTGCTGAGAGATTTCGTGGGATAAGGTGATGTGTTCCTGCAGGAGTCGAGCTGTGTCTTGTTGCAGTCGAGCCCATGCTTGGTTGTGCTTATTAAGGCGGGCTTCAAGATTGTTCGATTGGTCGTTGTTCGCGGCCATGTCTGAGGTGTGGTGATTGAGGACCATGCAATAAGCAGTGCCGGTCATGCTGATATGTATCAAGAGCAAACATGTTATCTTTCTTTACGAAAATTTGCGAACAAGTGGAAGCAGAAAGATGTGGTCTGATATAGTTTCCAGCTTCCTTTAGAATACAGCCTCTCGTTCGGGGTCTTGCAGCGCTGAAAGGATGTGATTTGCTAGGAAGATGGTATCTCCATCCAGGAATTCAAGGAGCACAGACTGTATCGCTTCCATCGATCTTGCCGCCATGTCCGGGCATCAGAACTTCCAGCAACAGCTCCAACACGCCATCAACAGCCTCCAATACCATCAACAACAATTCGACCGACTTCTCCAAAAAAGCTCAGCGCTACTACATCAAGCCAGTCAACAGCAAGCACAGCTCCAGCTCTCAGCCAGGTACCTCTCCAAACCAAGTCGTACCAAGACGTGCCGCCTCTGGGCCACGCAGCTGCCTCACGGCAGCTGCCCACTGCCACGACCCCCCTCCCTACGATCGTCTGACGTGCATACCATAGCGGTCAGCAGATCAGTACATGCGGCGAACGGAGAGCTTCACAAGACGCCTCTAAGCCTGGGAAGCCGCCATGGACGTGTCCCGACGCTGTTCAGTAGGATCGCGCATGCGTCTCAGGACGACAAGGATGTGAAGGAGCGAAAGGAGATGTTGATCCGAGCGCATCGGGTGCCGTATACGAGCACTCTGTACGTTGCAGTACAGTGGGTGCCAACAGCTGTCTGCGAATGTGGAGGAGGCGCATCAGCATTGCGGTGAGAGTCGGGGCTGTCCTGTGGTGGGCGCAAGGGCTGCGGCGGCGGCGACTTCTGTGCAGACGATGCCCCAGGGGTATGGATATGGAGCAGGACCTTATTGGTATACTTGACGGTAGCGGTGCATAGTAGAGACGAAAGTGTTGAGTGGGATGGATCGCGGATGGCCATGTAGCGTTTTCGACAGCTAGAAGGAGTGAATCAACGTTTAGTTCTCCTGCAATGTCATTCACGATCATGTCATCTGTGTGAGCTGAAGCTCTTCTCGTTCCACAGTAATCATCTCACATCTGCGCCTGTCCCCAAATTATTTAAAAGGGACTAGCCGCAGGCTTCGACTTATCCGAGACTAGAGATGTGCTTACTGTCTGCGGCCGGGACAGCTCGAGCTCAAGCGAAGCTAATGCTTCCTAGACTGTCTAGTTAGTCGGCAACTCAGGATAGTTCTATGCCGCTGTTCTTCTGACATAGATGTCTTTACACGACAGTCTGCTCCGCGTGTAGTCTCGCAGTGGTCCAGCTCAACTCTCTCTTTACCATGACCTGAAAGTTCTGGCTTCTCTGTCGTACCTTCGATCGTGTCTTGCCCAGGACTTAGCTTCCGATGTCTCTTTCGTCGCAGGTGATAAACGAGCACGATGATGACGATGATGAGAATTGGCCCAAACGTGGTTCCTATGCCTCTCCTGGCTGTCTCCAGTCTGGCCTCCTGCATGAAGGTTTCGATCGATGAGCCCGATTGACTGGCTGTTGGTGCTATATCCGCTGTCGAGGAGTTTGACTGGTCAAGTGACGCCGAACTTCCACCAAGGACTGTGGACTCAGTTAAGCCGTCAATGCTGAATGGTGCGGAGAAGAAGAGCCCAAGACCACCACGTGTTGTGGTCTGTTTCGCCTTGGCAGTCATCCTGACGTGGAACCCGTTTCCGCAAGGTCTGATAGCGTCCGGAAAGAGGGCTATAGGTTGCTCTGCAGAGTACATTCTTGACTCCTGCTGGGCGATACTAACGATCGCAGAGTTCACGCCATCGTCGGCGCCTACCATCAGATCCAAAGTATACCCAGAAAACTGCCTGATCGACGGCTCCTTGTCGTCAGAGGTCCAGCTGACAAAGGTTCGTGCGAATTGCTCACCAACTGGCTTGGTCAGCTCCACGATGGCTCCAGCTGTCTGTTTCGTGAAGACCACAGCCGCCTGGGTCAGTGCCGACGTGACGACCATATAATAAGCTGATGTTGTCTTCATGATGAAGACATTAGCTGTGAGAGGAGTGCCTGAAGCAAAAGGATGACCCCATCGCTTACAATTTGGGCTGACGCATGATGGCTGTGAGAAAGACGACTGAACAGGTTATTGGTAGCACACCTATGAAAAGCTGCATCGTTGGGTGACACTGTGCTTGAAACGTGAGCACAGTGCAGTACTGACATCCCATTGACGTGGCGTCTAGCGTGAGACCAAGGAGTAAAGCATTGTTGGGTGTGTCGTGCATCCTGCTGAGGTTGAGCAACATCGAGTGTCGCAAGATGTACTCCTCGCATTGTCTGTGTGAGATGGTTCGCTGTTCCAGTGCCACCTCGTTCATGATTTGCGAGTCATCTCGCCCATCTGCTCAATTATCAAGTGCATTGTGCTGACCATTCTGTCGAAAAGTTGATGTCTGGCGTCGAAGGTCTTGATGGCTCAAATTCGAGTAGCGCCGGTGCCTCCGAACGGGTCCAGTCAGTGTAGAACTGTGCAAGAAGCTCGTCTTTCTGATGCTTCTTCTCTTACATGCCATTCAATGCATGGAACTGGTGTTCCTTTAGCTCCAGGCTACAAACCTCAGCCTTCTCACTCATGACGGACCGACTTCAGACTTCAACCTGGTAGGAGATGCGCACATCGTCATCGGCCTCGACAATTCTACCTCAAGCAAAGCCGGTGCTTCCCAACCAGTCCAATCGGTCGGCAGCTCAGCGATATGCATCTGTTCCCTCGAAGCGGAGATCTTTCCAGAATGAGACTTCTCACACATAGGGTCAACGTGCTCGAGCTCTGGTCTGTCCCTGCCATCGCCTGGGAGCTCTGCCTTTTCTATGGTCGCGTCCGTCGTCTCGCGGTCAGGCGCGGCTTTCTGTTGTCTTTTTCGTCGCAAGGGATAAGCAAGCACGACTACAGTGATGGAAAGAAGTGTCCCGAGCGCGGTGCCAATTCCTATGCCTATTCCCTCCCTCCTAGTCGTTCCCAGCTCTGGTTCATTCACGGGAGGGTCTGGTGGAGGGCTTGAAGCAGCTGCGTCTGAAGCTGTTGAGATTGAACTCCCGTTGGTTGGTGTCGATTCATCCCCATTGATCCGGGTGAGGTTATTCACCGTAGCTGGCCCTTGGGTACTCCGCAGAGCGGCGGCAGCTGCCTGATATTCATACGATAAAGACCCCGTCAGTCCAATCAAATTGAAGCGATGAGAGTAAAAGGTCATGCTGCCACTATAATTTCCGCCTGTTTTCGCCAAGGCGATCAACTTGACATAGAACCCATCCTCGAGACTTTCCGCAGCGTCTGCGTGGAGCCCTATCACGCCAAAGTCTGAGTCTTCCAGATGTTGGCCAGACGCATTGATCGAAATCTGCTTGGAGTTTTCAGGCAGATTGCCTCCCATCATCAAGTACAAAGAGTATTCTGACAATTCGCTAGTAGCTGGTTGGTTGCCATCATCGGTCCATGCTGTTTCGACGAAAAAGTATGGCATATCAGACCCCGTTCGAAGCACGACGTTCGTCCCAGCCTGCGGCTTCGTGATCACCACAGCTGCATGACTGAACGCCAGAGCAGTAGTGATGCAGCAGAACAGTCTCGCACGCATGGCCATTGACAAGAGAATGCTAGGCGATGCATTAGATCAAAAGCCTACGGAGGTTCAGGAGTTTGCCTGCACGAGCCGTGATAGGCGTGGCACAGACTTTCGAGCAGGTTGTTGGTAGCACACTTGTGGAAAGCTGCATAAGGATTCGTCATTGTGCAATGTAAGTCGTATTCCTAGCGTATTCTCTGGTGTTGAAAATGAGATCGGTTGCGAGCATCGAGGAGGTCTCTGGTGTCATAGCGAAGGAGTGTTGCCGCCCAGGCCGGAACAATGGCATCTCAAAAGCTGACATCTGCTCGTACATTGGAAAGTTGATGACCCGCTGGTCAAGTCCAGGAAGTGCCCAAGGTTTGTCCTCGCAACCCGATCTGCCTTTTGAGTCAGTTCGATTCACGATGCAAGGGTGCCGGAATCTTCATGAACTCTTCATGTGCCACGTTGCGGCATCGATGGTCTAGAGATCTCGACCTCAAGCAGCGCTGGAGCCTCCCAACCAGTCCAGTCAGTCGCCAGTTCCGCTCTACGCTCAGCACTCCCAGATGCTTTGCCGCTGCTCTGTGTTCCCATTTTAAGTCTTCCCTTCTCATAGCTCGGAAGTTCGTGTTCCCCTGGATGGAGCTCCGTCTTGGCCATGGCCTTTCTCTTCTTTTGCCACGCCACGTACAGACCCAACGCTGTGGCCAGGAGTGCGAGCACTACTCCGACCGAACCTCCGATCCACTTTCTCTTTGACTCATTTGATAGCACCCCTCGTGTCGAGTATGGCGAATTGGTAGGAAGGGGCGGATTCAGATAAGTCTTCACTTCAGGGCCCCTGTATTTCCTTCCGTCGATGGCAGCCTGCACATACTCAGGCGCTGCATGGCCCCATAATCCCTCTATGCTGAAACGAGTCGAATAGAAGATTATAGTTCCAGTATATCTCCGGGTCGGATTTGCCTCAGCGACCATCTGGATGTAGAAGCCGTCTTCTATAGCTTACAGCGCAGCAGGTTCGACAGTGATAGCCACGGTAAATGTGGCGCCCCCAAGGGTTTGCTCCAACTGGTGAACAGAGACTTCTTGAGAATTGGAAATGTCGTTGCCTCCAAACATGAGGTGCAAGGTGTACCATCCCAATTCATACATGGACGGCTCGACAATGTCATCGGCCCATGCCAATGGGAAGCTTCGAGTTTTGTTGTCCTCTTCGGGACCTTGGAGGGCAGGGAGTATCACCGTCGTTCCAGCTTCCGGATATGTGAATTCGACGGCAGCTCGAGCCATTACCAGAGAAGCAACACATTGGTAGAATATCGTCATCACCATGATCGCTGATTTGGCCGAGGCAATCGAAGGCTGCGACGGTTTGGATCGTTTCGCCGAGTAGCAGGATAAAGAGTTCCAGGAGTCCACTACAGATCCAGCGAAGAAGAGGCAAAGTGCATGAAGAGGAAAGGCCAGGCGAATGTCTCTCTGGGGTAGGCCAACGATTCGAGAATGACATTCGGCGACGCTGCGCGGCGATGCCGCTGTGCTCAACGAGCACAAGACAAGCGCGTATGAGTGCCGAACTGCCAAGCGCCTTTTCTGTGGTACAGCATATTGTGTAGCAGCAGCTTGCGAGCACTTAGTCGGCTTCTCATTCTTCGGTTCAGGGGCTCAATGTGCTTTTTCCAGCTAGTGTGTCCAACGATTTGCTGGACAAAATAACATAGAGTCGTGCCAGCCAATTTCTGCCCGGTGCTTCCCCGGTGTGTACCCGTTTCGCCAAAGTGCAGGTGCCAATGGCGAATGCATCGTTTACAAAGACACTTGGCATGGTGCGGCACGCAGAGGGCCGAGTCTAGAGCGTGCAAACAAGAGGGCGATCAATGAGGGTCGAAACGTTCCAGCATGCCGCATAGTATTTCAACAGGTCGATGGAGACTTGTTCACGGGTGGCTGCATCCCAGTGCCCCTTTGCACGACCCAAAAGCAACAGCGTTCGCATGACTAGTGATCTAGATTTCAATGGCGCAGCACGCATGTATGCTGTAACAGCTCTCGAGCACTTCGTCGGCTGCCGTGATTGAATATGTATCGCATGTTGTAGAACGACAATACCCCGACCATGATGCTCAAACATCCAGCAACTCGTCCTTCCCCAGTATCTTCGCCATGGGATCATTCTGGTTCGTCTTCTCCCTCCTGTACTTCTCCATCTCCGCCTCCGTAATGCCTGACTTCAACTCCTCCAGCCTCCGCCTCGACTCGTCCATGTTCTCCTTTTCGGGCTTATCGACACCGTTCGGAATATGCTTTTCTTGCCTTTCCTCTTCCGCCGCGGCTTCCTCGTTCCCAACCTCTTCGGCGTTCCCGGCGTCCTCGGCAGATGGCAGAGTAAGACCTCGACTGAAACGTTCCGATTCTTCGAACGCATGCTTGCCCTCCTCACCAGTGCAGAACGAGTTCTTGACCGTGCTATGACAACACGAGTATCCCCACTGAAAGTTCTTCCACCAGGATCCCCAGACTGAGGTGTGGTTGTTGATGAGGACGTCCTCGGCGTACATGCTCTTCTCTTTCTTCTCGAGTTGTCCTTTGATCTTGCCTCGCTCGTCGTACTCGACGTATCGTTCGTTCGCAGCGACTGCTGCCGCAACCGCTGGCTTCTTAGTGATGGTGTCTTGCGAGCCGTACTTGTCTGTGAGCATTTTCTTCTGCGCCTCTCTGCGTTGAATGTCCTCTTCTGCTTTCCGCTTCCGAATCAGCAGTGCTTCTGTGGGATTTGCTTGCATGTGGATCTTGTCCTTGTCGCCGCGCTCTTGTGTCTCCCAGGCATATCGCGATGCTCGCTCGAATTCTGCTGCGTCACCGGAGGCTTTTGCGAATCCGTCTTCGGCTTCGAGGCCGTCGGCTGGGTCCTGATCGATCATACTCCGCGTCTTCGGGTCGTACTTGGCGCTTTCCAGATCGAGATTGACCAGGTATTTCGCCGTGTCTTCTCGTAATCGCAGGTTTCGTGTACTCGTCGCCTGTTTCCTGCCCATGTCCGTCTCTGCCTCGTATCTGTCGCCATCCGCGTTCTCACCGCCTTCGCCATTTATTCTTTCGGCCGCCTTCTTCATGTCCTCGATCGCGTTGAAGTCATCAATCACCTGCTTGTACTCGGTCGCCTCGAAGCCGTTCCAGCGATCTCGCTTCGCATCCCAACCCAGTTTTATATCCGTCACTTTCTCGTCTGCCGCGATATCTCTGCCGGTCCACTTGGCACCCTTCTTCCGCGCTCGCTGTAGGCAATCCTTGGCTTTGTGGCTCATCGACCCGCAGTTCTCACACGCGCCTTTGCGGTATTTGGTGGCGGCTGGCGCAGTCTTTTTGCCGCGATCGTACCACTGTGATGTCGCAAGCGGATCATGGTTCTTCTGTTGCTGGAGCCGTTGATGCTCGAGGTAGTCGGCATCTGAGGCAGTGTTGTCGTCGATGTAGAATGGCTTCTTGGCGATGAAGGATGGTATGTACTCGTTGCGGTCGTTCGACTTGGGTGTGTCTGTCGGCTTCTGGCCAGGCTTCGTGCCTGCTGGGTTAGGTGGCATGCTGGCAGTAGGTAGTGTCTGCGATATGTGTGGAGCACGTGTTCAGTGATATGTGGAGGGTCAGGGCGAAGGAAAGTGGTGATGAGTCAGCGTGGCCGCGACGTGCGGCGACAACCTTGTATAACGCAACAACACCTCCTCTTCTTCCTCAGAGCACAACTCCTTCATTCATACATGTTACTGATCGCCAGCTATTTTCCTCAGCAGGATGCACATTCAAGCCGGAACGACGATAAGATGGATGCCTCGGACTTTTTCTCTCATACTGTGATGTGCCGCGTTGATATGAGTCCTGAGTGAACCAAACTTTGCGCCCTTCATCCGACCATGAAGGGATGAGCTGTCTCTCAAGAGCTTCAGATCGCTTTTTCCCGGCACAAGATGGCATTTGGATGACTTCCCGACAACAACAATCGTACTGAAGCCACAGTCAAAGCTTAATCACACGACACCACAACCATTCACTGCTCGGGCATTGCACCAGACAAAGACCCGTAGTTCCGCCGATAGCGAGTCGTACCTTGCCAGCTTGCTCTTGCCGCTTCCATACACGTACGAATAACAGGCGAACCCACTGGTCACTACACCCCCACCAAGATAGAGATGGAATACTTTGAGAGCAACCCGAAGCCGTTCAACCTGGACAGACAAAGCACGTTGGCACGGACCTTCATCGAACAACATGCCGAGCAAAACAGACGGGTGGCCCTAGTCACATCCGGCGGCACCACAGTACCTCTCGAGAATCAAACAGTGAGGTTCATCGACAACTTCTCCGCAGGAACCAGAGGTGCCACATCCGCCGAGTACTTCCTCGAGAATGGCTACGCCGTCATCTTCCTCCACCGGCAATTCTCCCTGCTGCCATACAGTCGCCACTACAGCCACTCAACAAACTGTTTCCTCGACTACATGACCGGCACAGAAGACGGCCCTGTCGTAGTCCAAAATGACTATCAACAGCAAATGGCCTCCGTCCTCCAGAAATACCGCAAATCCAAGAAAGAAAACACTCTTCTCCTCCTCCCCTTCACCACCGTCAACGAATACCTCTGGCACCTCCGCGAACTCGCCATGCTTATGCAGCCCCTCGGCGCCAACGCCCTCTTCTACCTCGCCGCAGCAGTCTCAGACTTCTTCGTGCCCGCAGACCGCATGGTCGAGCACAAGATCCAATCCGGCGAAGAGTTTGCGCAGCTCAAGGACGACATTCCCGAGGAGCAACAGCGAGGACGCACCCCAGCCGCTCACATGTCCGGCAAATCACTCGTCATTGACCTCGACCCAGTCCCAAAGTTTCTCAAACTCCTGGTGGACCGATGGGCGCCGAGGGCTATGATCATTTCCTTCAAACTCGAAACCGACCCCAGCCTCTTGTCCCAAAAGGCTACAGGCGCGCTGAAGAAGTATTCGCACCATCTTGTTATTGGGAATTTGCTTAACACGAGGAAGTATGAGGTTCTCTTCGTCAGCGCTGGTGGTGGTGAGAAATGGATCAAAGTTCCACAGAACAGACGTGCGAAGAGTATCACAGGCAGAACTCCCGACGGAATGCCAGGCGCGAACGACGATCGCGAGCCGGCAATTGAAATCGAGAGCCTGATTGTGCCGGAGGTGGCGGACTTGCATTCGCATATGATTGAGCATGGCGATCCGAGGCATCTCAACGGCAGTCCTCCATAAACTCACATATCGCGGTTAACGCAACTTTCCACCTTGCTTCTTCAAGATCTGCAATTTGACAGTTTGCCTTTAGGCTTCATGACGAGATCTGATCCAACTCTCCATCGAAATCGAACCCTATCGCCATTAAGCTGCCCCGACCAACAACGGCTCGACCATATTTTACCGCCGGGGCCTTGATAGCTTTCACCTTGTGTTCGATCAACCGATGGTTCACGATACATAGCCTATCTATGTCAATTCATACATCATACCTCCATCTCTTGCCTCTTTGCGCGCAATTTCGTCGCTGACTCTCGGCGCTGCGGGCTCTCGAGAGCCTGAAGGTTTCAAGGACGTGTAGCGCACTTGAAGGTGTGAGGGGGTTTAAGTGCTTCCTCGAGACGAATGGGCCAGGTGGTTGGTAACGGATATGGGCGCTCGCTCTATCTCGTTGTACTTCGTGGAGGCGTGTGGTGGTACACAGATGTTGTGCTGCACCGCCTTTTCTGCTAGAGATTGGTATACAGCACGAAGGACTAAGAATTTCCTTAACCCGCCCCAAGGTTTGCCAGTGCTGCGGTCGACACTTGGGCTAGCGTATGCGCCATGCTATGTGGCGCACTGCTACTGGACTGACGGAAGAATATATGACCAAGCGTTCTGTTTCTATATGTATATAAACTATCACCCACAATAACTGTCCCCAACACACCCCACAGCACTACCATAAGCCGAGCCTCCCACATTCGTGATTTCCAGCAACGCCGCAATCAGGCCTCCAATGCCCTCTCCAGCGATCAGACCAGCAGGCACAGCATATCCATTCCTTGCGTACGAAGCCTTGAACTTCCAGCTCCAAAAACATGTCACCGACGCACCAGCGGCCATGGCAATTGCATATTGTGTCGTCGGGACCATGAACGCCAGGCCGAAGACCGAAAGGTTCGGCACAAATTTCTGCCCCCGAGCAGGAACCAGCTTGTATCTCGCAAAGACCACGAAGATTGCCAGAACGCCGAACGCGATGGCCAGATAACCGCTGACAGAAGGGATCGGCAAGCTCGAAAGCGAAATCGCTTGAGCGACTGCGACCCAAGCACCGAGCGCAGGCGTGCTGAAAGAGCATTCGGTAATCGAGGCGTCGAGAATGCATGGGTATGCTGAGGTGAAGAGGAGGAAGAGGCCTACACTCAGCCAGACTGCGACGAAACTTCCAAGGATCTGGCCGTAGAATTGTGCGCGGTGAGATGCGCCTAGCAGGTATCCAGTGCGGAGGTCAGAGACCATGTCTGTGCTCTGCGCCGCGGCGCCTGTCGCCACAATGCCTCCGACAAGGTTGATGAGTTGCTTGTCGTGGAGTGAGTAGTGTCCGGGGGATGTGACGCCACCGAAGACGAGCTGTGATGCCTTTCCGCAGTAGGAAGCCGGTGCTATATCTGCTGAGGCGGCAGATTGCGTCGCAACGCAGGAGAAGAGGAAGCCGAGCACGACCGCCAGGATAGACAGACCGACATTCATATCGTATTGCAGTCCGAGTACCAAGCACGTGCAGATGATGACAAGCGTTACTCCAGAAGCCCACATCCATTTTGGAACTCGTTCGTGCTGTGGCGCAGGATCATCGTCTTCATGGTCCTCGCGTAGCAGGAAGGCATCCGCTCTGTCCTTGGCTTTGGCGAAGTGGAGAGAGTTCGGAAGTCTCTTCATGTTGTCCGCTACCAGTAGTTTGAGCCCTTTGTACAAGGCTGGCCCATTCATCGCGACCTCGGTGAATGTGGCGCACAAGAGGATCATAAGACCAGGCCAGAGCAGAAAGTATCGTGCAGAGGGTTTATTGATCGGATCTTCCAGGTCGAGCGACTTGTAGCTGATAATATCAGGGTTGCTCTTCGACGGGCTTCCAACAGTCAATCCTGTGCGATCTGTAGCGGGTCCAATGATGCCCCATGAGACGACGGCTCCAGCCAGGTAGCTTAATCCAACATTCAGTCCAGTGAGCATGCCGACTCCAAAGAAAGCTGGCGTGAGCTCAATATACCAGCCCCAATTGCTTGCTGCGATAATGCTTTTCCAAGAGGTCGTTTTGTAAATCCACCAAGCAATGTTCCAGTCCCACAAGATGCCGGGCGCATAAATACTTACGGCCTTGAACACGCAAGAGGCAGCGAATGTGCACACCAAGACTTTCGCCTTGCGCATCGCATCTCCAGCTAGACCTGCAGCATGCAAGCTTCGGATCGTGACTGCTGTGGCTGTGGGTGTTGGGAAGATTCCCTTGAGTCTAATGATGTAGAACTTGCGCAATGCAACACCGAAGAAGCAGCCGTAGAAAGCACATACTGCCGTGAATGTGACGAGTCGCCAGAAGTCTTCCTTTGGAGTAGGCGAGAGGAGGCCAAGTCGGTACAGTGCCGGAATGGCTCCTTCGAAGAGCACCGACAGACTCCCTGCTCCAGTCGCTACAGACTGGACGGCAACATTCTCGCGAGGTCCGAAGTAGCCTCCACCCATAAACTTTGGCAAGAAGTTGCTAGTTGGTTTTAGGATGGCAAAGCCAAGGATCGCGCCTGTTGTCCATCAGTCACTGGAACATTGAAGTTGTAGGCTGCCATACCAAAGAGTGATGCTCCAAAAGTCCAGCCAGTCTTCAGACACAGGTACATATTACTAGCAGAGACCACAGCGCCCAGCACCGCGCCCACGACTATCGCCCGCAGCGTGAACTGTGTCGGTTCATCAGGCTGTCCAGGCAGATCCGGAAAGGGCCTCGTGATGTCCAGTAGTTCCTCATCTCGACTGTCGCTGCCAGGGCTCTCATCGACAGTGAAGTTCACCTTATCATCGGCATCCGGACTGTCCCATCCCATCGGCGCCATGGCTCTCTCTTAAGGCCCAGCAGATGATCTCGGACAAGACGAACGTGCAAGCCATTGATAAGTTCCTCTACCATCATGATTCTTTTCCCGATGGCGCTCCACGCTGGGAGCACGCCATGCGGCGAGGCATGTCGTTGGACACGCTTTGCTTACCAGATCGGGAACTGCTGCTATGTAGCCAAGACTATACTGTGGGCTGCGATTCTGGTGATGCAGCAGGATGAGGCCGGGAGATCTTCGCTCAGCCAGGCGTGAGCAGAAGCTCGAGAAGGTGCATGATTGCGTGCTTGCAAGGAGCAAATTCTGCCTGGATTTTTCATCGGGCCAGAAGATATCAGGACATGCTTAAAGCTAGACTCTTGCAGTGAGCTCACCCTACGGTTTTGGAGAGGCCATATCAATGTTGTGAGGCCTGGTGGTTGATGAAGAACAAACAGGCAGTGAGGTGTCAGACTTGGCTCGTCTTTGTCTTCATCTTTTTCCCTTCTACATATTCATTCGGCCGGCGTTCACATCGCATCAATGTCGTTGAAAAACGACGAGGCCAGGCGTATCAGGCCTCTTGTCAGCGACAAGTCCTGTCCGAGGCCAGGGGGTGCTTTGCCAACTACTGTACAGTGTACTCACGATACTGTAGTGAGATCTCTTGCATCCTGGGAGATTGGCTTTGCCGGATCAAGTGGGCCTCTCCGCACCCACCTCGGGCGAGCCGAGACCAGCAGCTCTCATAGTGCAGTCAGCGATCATCGTGAACTGCCGTTCGGTAGTGGAAGAGTCCTTCGATATTGACGGGTGACCATCCCGTCAGCAAGGACTGCCTACCAACCACATTGATATCAGCCATTGGAACAACCAGAGCGCCAACAACCGCCAGGAAAATCGAGCCACGTGCAAAGCAAGCTTGCCTCTGGTGGGATCAACGTCACCACTCTTTCCCTTAGGCTAGTGATGCACCACAACGCATGCCCGTGTCATCAGCCAACTGTTTCTCCGCCTTCACAACTCCAAGTCTGGCTCGCCAAAGCCTTCGCAGGAGGATCGCACCGGCTGCATTATCGTAGGCTGCGAGCATGAGGTCTTTATTAGCGAAGACCCAGCTCCTGGAACTGGCCGTGAAAGCCAGGAGCGCCCCCTGTCACACACTGCGAGGAGAACTTCTTTGTGTGAACTCTGAACCATAGACCAATGAACGCAGACCAACATTAAGGCCCCCGCCAAAGCAAATCTGGCTCTACCAACGTCGATCTACCCGCACTGTCACGCCAATAGAGTCGTCGTGCTGCATTGCGCTTGCACGGCTTCGTCCAAGTGTTGAGCTTCGCGGCAGGGCGCCAGTGCAGTGGCCCTCCTTCAGATATGTCTTCGGAAGCGTCATCTCGACCCGCGCAGCTGCGTTTGCTGCACTTCGAGTCGCATGAAGAAGAACGGCCTTTGTTGACATCAGGCTCGGGAACGAAAAGCATGGAGAAGACTGACCATGTCGGCGAGCCGCCGCATAGTCCCACGGCCAAGGCGTCAGCCGAACTGAACAGTATTGTCGAAGATGGCACGACCTTGTTTGAGAGAAAGTGTCTACTGATCAACCGAGAAATTGACAGTAATGGCATGGGTCGATACCAATGGTACCACAACATCATGTCGGTATTTGGCTGCGACACATGGCTGACTCTCGCAGGTATATTTGGTTTTTGTGCGGCTTTGGATACTTCCTTGACCTGCTGTGGGCTCAAGCATTCGGTCTAGTACTATCACCTCTTGAGCAAGAACTCGGCTTCGCAGGCAACCAGTCTGGCAATATCAGTATCGCATTCTCCGCTGGGCTCACTGCCGGTGCATTTGTGTGGGGAGTGCTGGTCGATATCATAGGGCGAGAGTGGGCGTTTAACATCACTTGTCTCATCAGTGCGGCTTTTGGCCTGGGATTAGGAGGATGCAACACTTACGACTCCTTCCTGGTCATCACGGCTTTTGTGGGATTTGGCATCGGCGGCAACATCCCGATTGACACTACGATATGCCTGGAGTTCATTCCACAGAACAAACGCTTTATGCTGGCTCTACTGTCTATCTTCCAACCCATCGGAGTTGTGGTTACCTGCATCATCGCATATGGCTTCATCCCGAACTACTCCTGCGAGCCAAACTTCACCCAGGAAGACAGAGCGTTACCCTCTTGCAAGAATGTCTCGGCTGGTGAACCATGCTGCACCAGATCCAGCAACATGGGTTGGAGATACCTGATGTTCACAATTGGAGGCATTACGCTAGGAGTCTTCTTCTTGCGCTTCGTCGTGTTCAACTTTAAGGAGTCCCCGAAGTTTCTGGTCTATCGAGGCCAAGACGCAAAGGCAATCCAAGTCCTGGAGCATATTGCCAAGACGAACAAGAGGCAATGTGGAGTCACTCTGGCAGACTTTGAAGCTCTCGACCAAGAGGATGCGATGAGGACAGATGGCATGCGTCACACAAAAGGCCCTTCGACTTGGAAAGGGAAGCTTGGAGCAGAGATACTTCGATATCGCTCCCTCTTCCAGGACTGGCGGATGACTCGACTCACGATATTGGTCTGGCTGACGTATGCTTTTGACTACTGGGGCTTCACACTCGCTGGAACGTATCTGCCAAGCATTCTGGCCATCAAGAACGGAGCGCTCGACCTGTCTCTCAGGCATACCTACCGCAGCTACATCGCCATCTACGCACCTGGTATCGTGGGAGTCGTGCTCGGGGCCATGATGTACGGCGTGCCAGCGATCGGAAGAAAGTGGACAATGGTCATCAGCTCTGCTCTCATGGGCATTTCGATCTTCCTCTTCAGTACAGTCAACAGCGAGGCTTCCAATATTGGTCTCAACGTCATGGAGTACTTCTTCCAAAGCATGTTCAATTCAGTACTTTACGGTTGGACACCAGAAGTCTTCGCTGCCCCGATCAGAGGTACAGCATCCGGTGTAGCATCTTTCTGGGGCCGCCTATTTTCTATTCTGGCTCCATTGACGGCGCAGTCGGTCATCCCAGCAGATGGTCTGTCAGTCGACAATGGCTCGATCAATGAAGTGCTGTACTTGGCAGGTGGCCTCACAATGGGTGCTGTCATTACGACAGCACTTCTACCTAACCGTGCGATGGGGAAGCAGAGTATGTAATACGCGCTCGACAAATGCACGCTGCTCTTGGCACATGAGAACATTGCCATCACATTGTGCGACACATTTGGTGGCAAGTATGGCTTGTTTCAGCCAGCGCGGTGCCTCTTGTCCATCCGCCACCGTCCTCTGCAACATACCAGAATGCCATGCCGACACGTGAGCACATTTCGCCAGCACTGCGGCTCTGATGAGTCGCCGTTCTTCGTTCTGTGCTATCGATACAACTGCAGGCATAACATTGCGTTAACTATGGCTCTGTCTCTGGACTGATGGTCAAAAGTCTCCCGAGCGACATTCTTTGCGAAGAAGAAACATCTGTTTGATGGTCAAATCGGCGACAGGTCAGCGCATTGTGCTGTGCAACGAGCATCTGGCCTTCATTTAGCCTTTGGAGACGGCTTGACAGACCCAATCATCCATGAGCAATATCAGTCAAACGTGCAGCCTAGCACTGCGGATAGTGCAAGGCCTGGCGAAAGAAATGGTAATCAGTCCGTGGTCAAAGAACTGACAAGATCCACACTTCGTCCTTTCGGCCCCGTCAACGACCAGCCTTTAACGCTTGCGCTTCCCCAAACGTCCCCGGTTCTTCGATCATCTTCAGCACAGCATCTGGCACATCTGTCAGACCATCACCTATCTCACATGGCAGCGGCGAAAGCGATACAGTGACCGAGGCTCGCACTGACCCTGGTATTGGTGTTCTCCACTTTCCACGCGGCATCGTTATCCCGAATCATTGTATGCGGGGCACAACGCCTCGACAAGATCTTCTAGAACGGCGTCACCATAGCCTTGCCAGCCATACAGAAGGAGTTCGATGTCTCGAGCGCTAACCTGCAATGGCTCATTTCAGCTTATGCGCTGACCTTTGGCGGTCTGTTGCTCCTCGCGGGAGTACTTTCTAACTGATACGGACGCAAGAACGTGTTCTATGCTGGCATGGTTTGGATGAGTGCTTGAACGATTGATTGCGGTGTAGCGACTTCGTTCATCTAGCTTGCCACTTTTCGCGCTTTGCAAAGCATCAACGCGGCGATGACATTGCCGGGCGGCGTTTGCATATTGACTACTTTCTTCGTTGCGCAAGATCGAACCAAAGCTTTGACGTAGTTCGGGGCTGCAAGGAGTTTGGGAATCTGTATCGGCCTGATTATGGGAGGCTTTATTACGAGCTCTCTGGGCTGGCGATATATATTCTCATCACCGTGATTGTCACTGGATCGCTCGGATTAATTGGGTTCTTCATCTTGCCAAAGGATAGAGCGTACCAGAAGGTCAGGCACGTCCGCAGCGTGATTTTCTGTTCGTGGGACATTCAAGCACTGGACTGATACTTCTCTCCTCCGTTCCGAGCGGTGGTGGTGAACATGGCTAAAGCAAGGCTTTCCTCATCGTCCTGCTAATGGCCTCGATGCTGCTACTAGCAACCTTCCTCTACGGCAAGAAGAAAGTCGCAAGCCCGATAATGTCGCTGAGACTCTGGGAAATTCCGAATCTCTCCTCGATCTGGGTCATTGTCTTCGCTATGTACGGCGGTTGCCAGGCTCTTTTTGCTCGCCATTTCAGCGCCGGCGAAACAGCACTTCGTTCTTTGCCTTTGGGTATTGTTGCCGGCATCGCAACAGTCGTTACTGGCAGTATCACGCAGCACTTTCAGCCGAAGCATCTTTTGTCCTTCGCACTTATCTGTTGCACGATCGCCCCCCATACCAGCAGCACTCATGCAACACGACGGTGTAAACTGCTCGCAATACATGTTCCCTGCAAGCATATTAGGCGCGGCTGGTATCTCCGTGCTACTGAACCACCACGGTGATGCTGCTAGAATCTGTACCACTTAGCGCAAAGAGCCTATGTGGTGTTATGATCAACACTGCGTTTCAGCTTGGTCGTGGCATGAGACTTGCGTTCGCTTCAGCATTTATGCAAGGCACGCGGTCATACCATGGGCATGGTCAACTTCAATAGTATACTACAGGTTGTAATGCTCCATTGGCCTGGCTGGACTGCGCTTGATATGCGGCGTGATCAGCGTGCGAAGCAACGATCATGAACACCGTGGGCCTGGATTGTAGAGTAAGAGTGGAGCCCGAAGAGCCCACAAACATCAGCTGTAAGGCAATCGATGTGGCTGGCTGAAAATACCCTTCTACGATCAACAGCATCAACACCGTCCCGTGGCTGGTTATCCTACAACAGCATGACCGCCGCATTCGCTCGAACAGTGATCATCTCGCCATCGACAGATGATGTTGCTTCTTCCAGCACGGGAGACGGCCCTCACAAGCGAAATCGCTTTGCCATAAGACATATGTGCCGCACTATAAGTCCTACAAGTCCTACAAAAGGAAGAAGAGACCGAGGTCAAGCACACACTATTGGACTGTGCCACAGGCCAACAGTTCTCTTGCATCGTCTTGATACCACAGCCAAGAAATGACCTCCCCCTTGAAGCAAGTACAAGAGACGATCGGAGGCAATTACTTTCGCTACTACCACGCCAAACCTCAATTAGACAGGCAAGAAAATGCTTGACCACTCGCATCCAAGAGAAATGCAAAAGCTACACGGAAGCAGTTCGGACATCCCGTCAGCGCCGACATCGCTTGCAGATACCAGCCATATCCTCCACTTCAACCGGCATGCGCTTGCTCGATATCAGTATACAACAGCAGATTGAGAGGGCGGCCGCGTCACCTCTTGCAGTGCTGAAACATAAGATGCCACAACAGATCGTAGGATCGCAAGCGAAAGTCCGCGTGAACTCTGTCACCTTCCATGTCTGTGCTAGCTCCAAGGGAATTCTACATGATTGCTCACAGGCAGCACACCTCGTTGCAGCCAAACATAAGCGCAGAGCCGCCTACCACATTATCGCTACCATGTCACCTGCTAGCTACACCTTGGGCGGCAAACCTCACTTGTTGTCTTTGCCGAGTGGCCAAACGTACAACATTCTCGGCTTCTTCGTTGCAGTGGCGGACAGGACTATCTGGAAGTCATGCCGAAGCATTCGTTCCATGTCAACAGGAAGCAGTACCATCTGAACTGGGACAACAAGCAACCGCCACAAGTGATCGTCAACTCGGGCGATGTAGTATCGTTTGATTGCATTGATGGAAGCAACTATCAGATCAACCCCAAGTCAACAGCGAAAGATGTGGCCAATCTCGACACATCAATAGCAGACCCAGTCTTTGGCCCCGTCTTCGTCAACGGAGCGGAACCTGGCGATGCCCTCGAAATTGAAGTCCTCGAATTCGAACATGCCGACTGGGGATGGACAGCCGTCGTGCCAGGATTTGGATTGCTAGGTGATGAGTTTCCCGAAGCACACCTCAAGATCTGGGAGCTGCCCGCGGCAACGTCACTATCAATGAACGGTGAAGTCCAGACCAACGGCCACAGCCCAGTCTCTTCGGCCAGACTCGCCCACTTCAACGACAAAATCCACATCCCTATACAACCTTTCATGGGCACCATGGGCGTAGCACCAGCACAACCCGGCGCCTTCTCCATCATCCCACCTCTCGACACTGGCGGCAACATTGACTGCCGGCACATCACTCGAGGAACGAAACTCATCTTACCCGTCCAAACCCAAGGCGCCCTCTTCTCCTGCGGCGACGGCCACGCAGTCCAAGGCGACGGCGAAATCTGCGGTTCCGCCATCGAAACGCCCATGCGCATGACCCTCTGCTTCAAAGTCCGGAAAGATCAACGACACGTTCAAACACCGCACTTCATCTGTCCTCCGAGAAGACCGGAAGACGAGATCTTACCAGATCGGGGGAGCTACTCAACGATGGGCGTCGACAGCGACATTCTGGAAGCTACAAGAAAAGCTGTACGGGCGATGATCGCGTGGCTGGGCGTTACGAAGGGTTTATCGAGAGCTGATGCGTACATGCTTTGTAGTGTTGCGGTGGACGTGAAGATGAGTGAGATTGTGGACATGCCGAATTTTGCGATTGTTGCGACGGTGCCGTTGAATATTTTCAGGGAGGGTTGATGAGAAATGTAGCCTTGATGTCAAATTTCTTGTTCTTTTGGAGCACTGCATGTTGAGCGATGGCGTTGCGACAGAGTAAGAGGAAGGGTTATGGATTTCGGCAAGACTTCTGGAATTGAGTCATTCTGCTGTGGCGTTTGGAGATGGCCATTTTGGGTGCTTAGTTGGTGGTTGCATCTGGCATGAGCTACCTACATAGGATTGGCCATACGACAATCGACGACTGGAATCCTACTTGCTCATGCCTCCACCACTTCATACCTCTACGAAGTGACGCGATCCAGTGAAGAGAATAGAAACAAAGACACATCTCCCTGACAGCTCGGGAAAGGATAGATCGAGCGTTTTAGTCGCTCGTGTAACGGGATTGAACGGCGTTGTGTCTGCTAAATCATCTTTCCACCTGGCATCCCTCCTCCACACACGTGCACTCTCCCTGCTCGGCATATTTCATTACCACATCCCTCCCCCCTATTCCGTTTTCATCCCTGCTTCAACCTCGAAAACCCAGTCCCCACCAGAATCGCATTCGAAATCCTCTCCAAAATCGCGCCACCCGCCTCCCTCTTCGTCCTACCCCTCGCCTGAAGCCGCTCGGGATCGGAGCTGGACTTATTCACCTTGTCCTCCGCGCTCGGCTACAAAGGTCTAGATGAGAATGTCAGTCAGTTGATTATTGCAATTGGGGTCGATGAAGGTTAGCCTGAGAACGATGGGGTCAGTGATGGACGGATGGGACGGCAGGGGAGAAATGGAGGGAGAGGGAGGACACGGTGTAGATGAAGACGGAATGGGGGAGAGAGAGCCGTACCTCGACCCAAGTTGTCAGATTTGCCAATTTTTCCCCAATCTGCATCAGAGTCTAGTCCTCGAACCTCGACACAAGCGCTGGCGTGCGGCCAGATACAGCGGTGTAGATGCCGAGTTCATACATTGCCATGCCATGCGTCTTCTTCGTTCCCGTAGTGTCAGGGGTCATCTGGTGGTTAAGGGAGTGGATGCCGCTATCTCGATACCGACTGGTGTCTCAAGCCAATACATCACAGCACAGCACATGTATATATACATGTATATCCTCCATATCCACTCGTAATCACCCCATCTATCGATCTTTTCCATCGTCCCCTCCCAAGAATTGCGAACCCCCGCCCCCCCCCTCCAAAAAATTCCCCCAACAGCAACGTAAGGCCAAGTACGAACTGTCATTCGCCAACGACCGCTATGATACCATACCATACCATACCATTCCATACCATACCATGCCAACAGATAAATACAGCCAGTCCCTCCAAGTTCCAAAAATCCTGCAGGAACTCGCACAAATTTTATACGCATCCGATACCGATCCCGCCCATCTATCTCCCCGCATCACCTGTAGCGTTACGATCGTCTCAGTCACAAGTGCCCTGATACGACGCTCACGCGTCGAGTCAAAAGAGAAGAAGGAAGGGGGAACGGAACAAGCCAGCGCCGCGGCCCCCCCGGCTTTCCCCCCCCCCCGGTTCTGTCAAATGACACGTGCTCCAAAGAGGGCGTGCCCTGCATAGACCGAAGCAAGCAAGGGGGCGCTGTGTCCGGCCACGTGAGTGACGAGTTAGACACCTGTATGATCGTTGCAGCGCACGAGCCGGTGAAAACGAGAAGAAGAGTTGGAAGGAAGGGGCAGGGAAGTGACAAAGGGTCCGAGGTCAGAGAAGGGGTCGAGCAGCACTTTCGACATTTCTCTGCGGATTCGTCGTACAGTAACAGTAACGTACTATGCACTTCCAACCCGTCCATCGACCTTCAGAACCGACGAGTTCATGCGCATGCAGGTTCGTTCTATTCATCATACATTATCCTGTCCCATGCTCCAGCAGGCAGGTTCATCTTTGTTTGCCGCCAGTGTATACCGCCGATGCCCTCTCAAACGCAATGCTATCAATGTACAGGCAGGCCAGGTCCGTCCAAGGACTGCCGGTTAGAAGAGTAGTCCATGCGCGCCGTCGACGCCGCGCTAAAGTGTTCTGTCCAATGGAAGCAAGCTTCCCAAAGACCTGCTCGAGGTAACGGTCAAGAAGTGAAGTATCGTCGTTGTGCTAGCTGCTCGTGCTGTTCCTACTGGAATTGCCGGATTTGCCGCCGCCAACTGTGGTGCCGTCACGGAGGACGATCTCATAGTAGTCCATGCTGCAGCTGGTCCCGCTTCCAAGAGATATGTTTGTTGGATTGGCGGCGTCGCCATTGACGGTTTGGCCGCGAAAGTAGGCTTGTAGGGCTACCTGTGCGTCGGCGGCTTGATTGATGTCCATCGTCTCTTCCAGTATATACAGCACAGCGACTCTCGCAAAGTCGAGATTGGTCTCGTTCTTGGAGATTCCGACTGAGGTGGTAGAGGTTGCACCTGAAGAGACCGAAGTTGCTCGAGGTGAACTTGTGGCTGTTGGAGTGGCAGATGCGAAGAGGAGGCCCTTCGTGGTAGCTGGATCTTGCCGCTTGTCAATCCGTTCCGGAGCAATATCTACCGACGATCGTTTGCTTGCAGCGCTGTCGAAGGTGACCAGGGCATTCTGCTGACCGCAAGTCATGTTGTTCTGCGAGAATTGACCAAGCAGTTCTGACGCAGCGAGCGGTATGCTGAAGTTGGCGTAGGCATCTTTCAGAAGTCGAGGAATGGATTGACCGACGGTCGCATCGCTGATCGACCCAACGGAGGTTGTGACGCATCCGACGTTGCCTTGGGTGAGACATGAAGGCCCAGTGTACCCGTTGGTACACAAGCATTCACACAGCCCTTTGCTGCTGAAAACGTTAGCACCGCCGTTCTCGCAAGTAAGCTCCTTCTCACATCTCCCCACCATTTTCGCGCTGCTGTCCTTGTTCTGGTTCGGCACGTAAACAAGAAGCATGACCGGCACGACAATTGCCGCCGCCACCAGTAGGAAGAGCAGGATCATCACCAGGACGAAGACCCATAGCGGCATGCCGCAAAACCTCCGCTCGCTTTTCTTCGGTCCGTCAGCGTCGCTATCACTGGGGAGCTCAGTGTGCCGCAGATATGAGTTTCGCCAGCCGGTACGCGAACCCGGTGGTGGCGTCGCGTTTGGGGGTGGGAAGGCGTTGAGCATGTCAGAGATGCTCCCAGACCGCCGCTTCTCAGCATCTGGAGCACCTTCCAACCAGTGGCCCATGCCAAGTCTACTGGCCGTCTTGCCACGATCCAAATTCGATGCCAACTTGGTCGCACGCCTGATGAGATCAGGTAAGCTTGTTAGTGAGCCACGGGCCTCCGCATCACGAACGGCATCGACATCGAGTCGAGGAGGAGGTCGTCGCTTATTGCTGCGATCAGAGAGTCCACCCATGGGCTTCTTAAGCTCATCGGCTTCCTTCGGGCTGAGCGCGCCGCCTTTCTCCAGGCTGTCAAGAATAGATTGGACGCGCTGGTCTTCGCTTGGAGCAAGAGGCGAGCGTGTTCGTGCTTTGTCGGGATAGAGCTCCTTCGTGATTGCACTTCCGAGGAGTTCTCGAGAGCGCTTCTTCTTGAGTTCATGATCAGACTCGTCGGAGGCATCAAGCAGGCCGGTACCAGACCTGAGTACATCTTCAGGTGTCCTTCTGTGCACATGCTCGCGTACTCGTGTATCGGGTACTCCCTCGGTGACGGTTGCAAAAGCATCGCGAGGATCGTTGCTGTCGTCTGTTTGTGCCGGGCGTGGAGCACCGGGTTCTGCCTGACCTTCCAACTTGGCTTTGGCGATCGCTCGTGAATGCATGGCTTCAATTCCGTGCTGCGTGTCGATCATCACCGGCGGAGGCTCCTCCGATGCTCTCGTCTTGTGCTTCTGAGCAGGGAAGCCCCCAATCCCTGCATTGTCGATCGGTGTCTTGCGTACTTGATCACTGCCCTTTTGCGTCACCAGAGTCGGTTTGCTCCTCTTGCCCAGACTTGCCTGTCGCACCAGAACGGGACTGTGCTGGTCTCTCTCTGGCTCGTCCTCTACCCGGGCGGATTTCTCGTGGGAGCGACCGGGTGCGCCATCTACCGATTGGTCGTCCGCATCGCCAAAGTCTATGGGTGTGGAAGCGCGGCCTCCAGTTGTGGTCGAGCGTTCGCCAGTGCTAGGACGTGCGCTGCCATCTTCCACGTAGAATCGAGGGATGCCGATTGGAATGGCGGCGCTGCTCGCGAAAGAGGTCTTGCTATTGTGGTCACCCGTACGCACACTGCCGGTCTTGACGCTGCCGCGCATGCTGTCCGTCTCTTCTGCTATCGGATGTACTGGGCCGACTTGTGGGTAGTAGTTGGGAGGCCCTCGTCGTGCTGAGGGGGGTGGGCCCAGCGGCGGCCGTCTGTTGGCATGTCCATACACTGCTTGTTGTGGCATGGGTGGATCGACGTATTGGGGAATTGCAGATTGCCCGCCATCACTGGTAGGGGGCAGAGGTCGACTCGGCGGAGGGTACATGGGCGCGGCGTACGGATAACCGTCACCCGTCCATTGACCGTTGCCGTGATGTGATGGCTGAAGAGGAGCGATAGAGTGCTCCTGTCCCACCAATCGAGGTGCACCTCTTGAAGACTCGCGACTCGGGCGACGATTCTCGGATAGCGGCAACTCGTCGTGTCGTTGGGGTCTTCGTGGTGGCTTCCGCGGGCGGCTGTTGACGTTGGGCGAAGCGTGGGGTTGGGGTGAGGGCTGTGGTTGTGGTTGTGGTGAGGGGTGTGCAGGTAGCGGCCATTGGTCGTGCTGAGCAGACTGATCTTCATATCCGCTGCCGTCATACGGATTCTGCGATACGTCCCATGCTGATTGTTCTGGGTGGTGTGGCTCCTGTTGGGGTCGCTGTCCTCGAGCAGGCGAGGCGGTGGGATGTGCAGGGTTCATGTATGGCTGCTGGTGGCGCCTGCGGTCTGGGGCGGCGTAGTTGGGTTGTGGTATGCGACTCGAGTTGTGGCCGGCTGGTCTCTGTCGGGGCGGAGGAGGTTGGTAGTGTTGTTGTCGGTCGGGATGATGATATTGCGGGATGCCACCGCTGTGGTCGTCATAGTATGGGCGACTCATGGAAACGAACGTGGGCGTTGGTCAAGTGAGCGTGGGCGGCGGGAGTGATGTAACGAGTGGATCTGCTCTGCCGCATGCAAGCCAGGATGGCGTTTTTCGTCGTGTTCGACCGTCCAGCGTCGAATGCAGGTTCCGGTGGTGCAGCAATGCAGGTCGCCGTGAGCGAATGCTGCAAAGCCAATCAGTGACGGGAGGTGTTGCTGCAGGCACGCTGCCGTGTTGGTGCTCTGTTCGATGCCGAAGCTGCGGTTATGTATACTGCCGTGGCCCTTGGTTCTCTCTGGCTGCGTTTCCGCAAGGCAATCTCCTCCGAGCTGAGCAGTGCGGGAAGAGGCTGGAAGATGGTCTGTTCAATGGGTCGTGGGATTGGCGTGGTTCCAGTCGTGTAACAAGTGAGTGTGAGCCCAGGGTCGATCAAGTGAGTGTGAGCCCAGGGTCGATCAAGTGAGTGTGAGCCCAGGGTCGATCAACGAGCGGGCGATTGTGCACTGCAAACGGTAAATCAGCCGTCAGCACGAGGCTTCATTGTCTCCATCCGTCGACGGAGAGAGCATTCCCACTCGACATACCTAGGGGGAGGGGAGAGGATGCGGACAGCCAGCAGATAATTCTTAGCGGGGTGCTGCCTGGTTCTGCTTCTAAACCGCGTTTCCTTCGCAATCGCAGCAGGCGGGTTTGAAGGAGCTCGCCCCGTCAACGGCCGTCTGCACGCGGGCCTGCTTGGGGGGGGGGGGCGGATTGCAGCTGGACGTCGAGCGTGCTGCGGTCGG